>OY757945.1:46518986-46571486 GCA_963585895.1 Sepioteuthis lessoniana | reverse complement strand
CTGGATTTGAACTCGGGTCATCATGTCCATTTCAAATAACAATAACTGTTAAATCACGAGCGCCTCCAGTATTTGATATCGACTAAAATTCAGAGATAGGGGGTTCTTTCATCCTATTTAATGATTATTTTTCTGATAATCATGTTCTTATAAATGCCTTGAAATGGCATAAATTCTATCTGAAAATTTCAAGGAAATTTTTTTTTATTATAGATGTTTTCCAAATGGCTGGGTGAGAACTGAATAAATTACTTAAAATCAATTGTACGCAGGTCCTTGTTTTAGAATATTTGTATGAAGAAAATTATTTTTATGAGATTTCCAAATAGAGAAAAAAATATTTCGGTGTATTTTTACCCCCATGATAGGCGTTTTTTGTGGAGTGGTTATAAAAAAGTAAAATTTTACTGAAATAGTCTTTAAGAAATATTACTAAACCCTCTCCCAAAGGGATCAAGAAATAAATCAAATTAAAGTGAAAAGTTGAAAAGAAAGAAAAAAAAAATCTAAAAGATTCATTATTCAAATTTGGCAAAAATATACAAAACGAGGCTAAAAATAAATAAATGAATAAATAAATAAAATTTCGACATTTTACTCAACCGAACTTCATTAAATATTTTTGCAACAATAAAGAAAAACAAATTAATAAATTAAGCTCATCTATTTAAAAAATATAAATGTGAAATGCTCAACGACATGTTGAAATATTTTAAACATTTCAACAACAATAAACAAAAATAAATATATAAATAGATAAACAAATGAATTAATAAAGCATAAAAATTGGTACTTACTCCCAATTTGTTGTAGGTTGGGGTAGGTCTCCGATAGTTGTTAATGTCAACGTTGACCAAAATAGAGAATAAAGGTACTTTCGAGTAACCCCGGCGAATTCACCGACAGGTTTTGGGTAGGTCCATGCCCCAACAAAGTTCTCAGCTTCGGAGATTAGATAAAAGAAGGCGGCAAACCAGTGCGCTCCGAGGAAGAGGATATGGGTAAGATTAGCCACCCGAAATAAATTTGGGTAGGGAGTCCTTGATTCCAACATATACACGCACCTAAATGTCCGGTAGATCTTCAGAAAACGTGGAAAACGAAGGATTGGATGCCAGCCGATGGCCAACTGAATCAAGTCCAAAGGTGTAAGACAAATAACGTCTAATTTAAAATCGGCAGAAGCCATGTAGTTTTTGGAGAGTTTCTTCGAGTCGTAAACCAGAAGACCCTGCTCCAGATAGCCTGTACGAAACTGTACAGCGACGTCGGCTAGATAAATGAGGTCACAAATCACATCAAAGGATATCCAGAAACTTGTATACTCCAGCTGGATTTCCCGAAATGCCTCGCGCGCAATACATGTCCACAAATTATAGAGCACAGCCAGTGTCAGTATAAGAAGCCAGTACATCATGAACGTACCTTCCGGGCTTATCACGTAACGGTAGAGACGTTTCTGCTCTACTTCTTTTTCTATTTCCTGTGTGACCGCCTCGTTGTCCTCACTATCCGAGTCGGCGTCAAGATTGCTATTATGTCGCGTGGAGAACTTCCGCAAAAAAGAGTCTTGTCTATGATGATTATGACGACGTTTCGACCGTTGTTTTACCACACTGGCTATTTGGACCGTGGTGCGCAGCTTTGACCAATGAGATTGCTGAGGTAGTGCCTCGCTGTCCACTTCGCCGGCGCCCTCTTCGGATCCTGAGGCTACGGTTGCGGCGGCAGCAGCTGCGTTTTCACGCTTACGAGCAAGCAGGCGAGCAAGGCGCTCGTACGCGGGCGTCATGACGAATGGTTCTTCTTGCTCTTCACTTTTGGATTCTCCATCCCCGGCATTTTGACTCTCCTTTTTGCTCTCACCAGAAGCAGAAAGTGATGAAACACTCGTTTCTGCAGCTGCAGTGGCAGCTGCAGGCGCAGTTGCAGTACTAGTACTCGTAGTGATAGTAGTACAAGCTGTAGTAGTAGTTATTGTTGATGATGAAGATGATGATGATGATGATGACGTCGTTGTTATTAGTGCTGACAAAGACGTTATTTTTGTAGGTGGGGGTGCTTGGGATTTGGATGATGCGGAAGTCTCCGTCGGATTTGCGGAAGATGTGACGTCATTAACAGGTGTTTTAGCTGAGGGAGGTGCTGCCTTCGACTTTGACGACGATAATCCCACCAAAACTGATTTAAGATCAATTTTGGCGGGAGCTCGAACTTCCGTTTCCGTTTTGTCTTGAGCAGGCTGGGTTTTGGCCTTACCCGGACCGGACTGCATTTCAACACTGTTTTCCATATTAAAGACGTAGGCGCTATTACGAAAACTGCACCCCAGTAAGGATGAAAAAGACGATAACAGATTGTTTTGATTTTTGTTTGTGTTGTTTATTTTTATTTATCAATTTTTGTTGGTGACAGGGTTGTTGTTTGATGACATTTCGTTCATTTCGTTGGTATATTCGAGAGGCGGAACGTTCCATTGGGAAATAATATGTATTTCATCAATATCAAATCAAAAAGGAGTCGTTGAACACAAGGCCAGGCGGATGTCATGAAAAAGAAAAGAAAATATATGTTAAAAATCATCTTATCAATAAAAAAAATATACAAGTAATTATAATTGTTGGTTGGGTTGGGTTTTATGGCATATCAACCATTGTAGTTTATTTAATACCAAATTCTCTTTATACATATATATTAGATATAAAAGATTTGGTTTGGTTTGGTTTTATGGTATTTCAACCATTGTAGGTTATTTAATGCCAAATCCTCTTTATACATCTATATTAAGTATATAGGATTTGGTTTGATTGGGTTTAATGGCATATCAACTATTGTAGGTTATTTAATACCAAATTCTCTTTATACATATATATTAAATATATATGATTTTGTTTGGTTGGGTTTTATGGCATATCAACCATTGTACGTTATTTAATGCCAAATCCTCTTTATACATATATATTAAATTTATAAGATTTTGTTTGGTTGCGTTTTATGGCATATCAACCATATAAGGTAATTTTATCCCAAATTCTCTTTATACATATATGTTAAATATATATGATTTAGTTGGGTTGGGTTTTATGGTATATCAACCATTGAAGGTTATTTAATGCCAAATCCTCTTTATTCATATATATATAAAATATATAAGATTTGGTTTGGTTGGGTTTTATGGCACATCAACCATAGCAGGTTATTTTATGCTAAATTCTCTTTATACATATATATCAAATATATAGGATTTGGTTGGGTTGGGTTTTATGGCATATCAACCATATTAGGTAATTTTATGCCAAATTCTCTTTATACGGATATGCTAAATATATATGATTTGGTTGGGTTGGGTTTTATGATATATCAACCATTGGAGGTTTTTTAATGCCAGATCATCTCCATACATATATATTAAATATGTAATTTGTAAACACATTTTCTTGATAAGAATTTTGAGCGAGTTTAAGCACTCTTTTACTCGTAATTAAATGGCTTCAGGTATTTCTATCTCACAGGAATAATTCTATTTACTCTTATTTCTATTCAAGAACTTCAAGTTCAGCTATTTAACACAAATTATTCTATTCAACTTTACTCATTTATTTGCACATAGTTAAATAGTTCCACGTATTGCTCTGTATCGCTAACAATTCAATGAAAGCATCATTCATTTGTTTACACACAGTTAAATGATCAAATAGTTATATTTCTGACGATTCATTTTAACGTAAATCTTTTTTTTTTTTGGCGTATAGTTTTAATGTCAAACTATTCTATTTGACCCATAGAAAGGACCCTATCAGGTGCTACCAGGGAGCGATGTTAATGAAGGTGTATTCTTCATTTTGCAAAGTGACAGCATTATTGGAGCTTCACCATTAGATTGTTTAGTGTCATAATCAGGACACTCCTTGTTGGGGGTAGTCTTACCTCTCTGAAAAGATACATTCAGTGTATTCTTTAGTCCCTGCTGACTAGGCTGTGGTGATAATAAGTAAGAGTGAGTTGGTTTAAGTAAAAAGTAAAGTTGGTGACCCAAAGGCTGCCTTTTCGATAGGCTACTACACCAAAGTGTAGGGGAAGCGCTATTCCTTTCTCTGGATTGCTCCACTTTACCCTTACCTTTACAATGCTGTGTTAAGCAAGGTTGCATCAAGTACCATTTTTTAGTATGACTCGACCTGGGATTGAACCCAGGTCTTCAGGGCCATTAGGCGAACACTCTAACCATTTTGCCAATATCCGATTGTTTTAGCCACAGATAAAATTGTTTTAGTGACGGGTAAAATTCATTAAACAGATATATAAAAACTTACATTCCTTTTCATAATCACACACAAATGACATCGTAAAAGTGAATAGGATGTATTTAAAGATGTTTCTTTTTGATGATGGCAATGCACTAAAAATGATTTTTACTCGAAGAATTTATTGGAAAATGATTTTTATTAGAGGAATGCATCGAGAAAGGATTTTTACTATAGAAATGCATTGGGAAATGATTTTTACAATAAGAATGAATTGGGAAATGATTTTTACAATAAGAATGAATTGGGAAATGATTTTTCCATAGGAATACATTGGAAAATGATTTTTATTTGAGGAATGCATTTGAAATTTATTTTTTTATTGGAATGCATTGGAAAATAATTTTTACTATAGAAATACATTGGAAAATGATTTTTCCGAGAAGAATCCATTAAAAATTATTTTCTATAAAAATTTGATTGGATATTCCACTGGTTTTACTTTGCATAAAGCCTCATGGATTTTTTCTTTTTTGATTTTTTTGCTACTGGTAGGTTCACCCTAGTGAAGGTGTATAATGCTGAAAGACCCGAAACACCTAATAAGCTTGCTAGGAACATCACTGAATGCATTGAAAATATTTTTTTATGAAAGGAATGCCTTATAAATAATTTTCTATAGAAATGCATTGGAAAATTATTTTTACTATAGAAATGCATTTGAAAATGATTTTTACAAGAGAAATGAATGGGAAGAGTATTTTTACCACAGAAATAAATTGAGCAATTATTTTTTTGATATGAATGCATTGGCAAACGATTTTTACAAGAAAAATGCATTGGAAAATAATGTTTAGTATAGTTGGTTGCTTGCTTGGGTTTTATGGCATATCAACCTTTGTAGGTTATTTAACGCCTAATCTATTTTTATGAAAATAGTTCTATTTCAAACAATTCAGTTTAGCCTAAGTACGCAGTTTAAATATTAAAAACATTTCTATTCATAGCTATTCAGTTAAGTCAAGCAGTTCTACAGTTAAATATCAAAATAGTTCTATATTAAACAAATCAGTTTAGTGTAAGTACAGTTTCAATGTCAAAAAACTATTCCATTTCAAATAATTCAGTTTAGCATAAGCCAGCAGTTTAAATGTAAGTACGGTTTAATTGTCAAAAACATTTCTACTTCAAGCTATTCAGTTTAATCAAACAATTCAGTTTAGCATAAGTATGCAGTTAGTAATATTTAACCCATAGATAGGGTCCTATCAGGTGCGACCACTCCGGGCTAGAGTGGACCTGGGAGCGATGGCAATTAAGGAGCGCTCCGCATTCCCCAAAGCCTCAGCATTACTGGAACCTCACTATCAGATTGTTTAGTGTCATATCAAGACACTCATAGGGTGGGTGTTACTCCTTGGCAGAGGTACAGTCAGTGTATTCTACAGCCCCAGCCGACTGGGCAATACACAGTTAAATGTCAAAACAGTTTTATTTCAGATAATTCAGTTTAGCATAAGTACACAGTTTAGACGTCAAAACAGTTCTACTTCGGGCAATTCAGTTTAGCATAAGTACGCAGTTTAAATGTCAAAAAAGTTCTATTTTAAACAAATCAGTTTAGCATAAATACGCAGTTTAAATTAAAAAATCAGTATTGTGAAGGGAACACGGTTTAGTTCTATTTAACCCATAGGACCCTTATGTGCTACCACTCCGGGCCAGAGTGGACCTGGAAGTGATGGCAATGAAGGGGTACTCCGCATTCCCTAAAGCTCCAGCATTACTGGAACCTCACCATCAGATTGTTTAGTGTCATATCAGGACACTCATCAGAGAATCAGTCAGTGTATTCTGCAGCCCCAACCGACTGGGCAATGTTTAGTATATAAATGCTTTAGAAAATCATTTTACTATAAGAAAAATCTGGTAGGGAGCTCTGAGCTGTGTGAAATACGCATTCTTTGCCATTAATCTGAGGTCCAGTGTGACCCTGAGTATTTCTACCTGTTAGGGTCCCATCTATAGGTCAACAACATCTGTTTGAAAATTATTTGTATCATATGACTATGGAAGAAATTGTTATTGGCATATAAATAAAAAAGTAGGGCAGAATGATTTGTTTAGCCTTGATATGGCCACTGACCAAGAAGGAAAACTCTAAATTTAAACCTGTTAAAACTACGCTTAAAAATTGACCTTGTGTTGTATCCAGCCAGTGCGGTTCGTTGGTTAAGTGTCTACAGAAATCAGCTTTGTTCGGACATTGGATGCAGCCACGAGGACCTGACAGGAGTAATGGATAATATGGATGGATGGTGAAAGAGAGAGAGAGAGAGAGAGAGAGCGAAAGAAAGATGGATACAGGGACAGAGAGAGAGAGAGAGAGTCAAAGAATATCCAGCTGGACTTGGTAATAATGTTGATAATGATATGTCCTATGAATTTAAATACAGAAGCAAAAGTGTAATCTATTTACTAAAGAAGCAAAAGTCTAGTCTATTTATTGTAGAAGCAAAGGTGAAATGTATTTACTGTAGAAGCAAAAGTGCAATCAATTTACTGCAGAAAAAAAAAGTTTAATCTCTTTATTGTAGAAATAAAAGTGTAGTCTATTTGCTGTAGAAATGAAAGTGTAATCAGTTTACTATAGAAGCAAAAATGTAATCTATTTATTGTAGATGCAAAATTGTAGTCTACTTACAGTTGAAGCAAAAGTGTAATCAAATTAATGTAGGAGCAAAAATTTGGTCTATTTGCTGTAAAAGCAAAAGTAAAATCAAATTAATGTAGACGCAAAAGTTTTGTCTATTTGCTGTAGAAGCAAAAGTGTAATCAAATTAATGTAGAAGCAAAAATTTGGACTATTTGCTGTAGAAGCAAAAGTGTAATCAAATTAATGTAGAAGCAAAAAATTGGTCTATTTGCTGTAGAAGCAAAGTGTAATTAAATTAATGTAGAAGCAAAAAAATTGGTCAATTTGCTGTAGAAGCAAAAGTGTAATTCAATCAATGTAGAAGCAAAAAATTGGTCAATTTGCTGTAGAAGCAAAAGTGTAATTAAATAATGGAGAAGCAAAAAATTGGTCAATTTGCTGTAGAAGCAAAAGTGTAATTCAATCAATGTAGAAGCAAAAGTATAATCTATTTACTGTAGAAGCCAATGTGTAGTCAATTTACTGTAGAGCCCATGCTGTCAAAAACAATACATTGGAAAGTCAGGTAGAGAAACAAACAAACTAATTGTACTAGAAAATTATTTCCTTTCAGGATCGATTTAAAACAAAATAAAACAACAACAAAAAAAAACAAAGTTCACCTCATAAAAAGAATTTTAAAAAATGCTCGAGACAACATAATAGAAACCTCTGCAAACAAATAAATAAAATATCTCCAAACAATGACACCAAATGGTTTTAACATCAACCTGAAAATCCTCAAGGTGCCGATTTGAAATTGAATAGACACTTAAATAAAAATGCTTTAGCAAAGCAAATCATGGCGAATCTTTAAACACACATCGACTTTACTTAATATAGATCTGCCATATGGAAATCTCAGAGCCAGGTGTCGAAGATAGCAGTAATGATATAAAAACCAGAGAAAGATACTTGGATATTAGGTTTCGTTTGATTTTATGATATATCAACCCTTGTAGGTTATTTAATGCCAAATCCAGATTTTACATATATATATTAAATATATGATTTGTGAACACATTTGGTGGATAAAGACAGTTAAATGATCAAACAGTTCTATTTCTAACAATCCAATTTAACATAAGTTAACAAAGTTAAATGCTTCGAAGTATTGATACGTATGACTAACAATTCAATTAAACAGTAATCATTTTTTTTACTCTCAGATTATCTAACAGTTCTATTTCTAACAATTCAATTTACTCTCAGATTATCTAACAGTTCTATTTCTAACAATTCAATTTAGCCTAAGTCAACCAAATCAAATGCTTTCAAGTATTGCTATGTATCACTAACAATTCAATTAAACAGTAATCATTTTTTTACACTCAGATTATCTAACAGTTCTATTTCTAACAATTCAATTTAGCCTAAGTCAACCAAATCAAATGCTTCCAAGTATTGATATGTATCACTAACAATTCAATTAAACAGTAATCATTTTTTTACACTCAGATTATCTAACAGTTCTATTTCTAACAATTCAATTTAGCCTAAGTCAACCAAATCAAATGCTTTCAAGTATTGCTATGTATCACGAACAATTCAATTAAACATCAATTATATTAACATAAAGTTAAATTTACACACAGTTGAATGATCAAACTGTTCTATTTCTAATAAGGCGTTTGTTTGCATTTATTTTAAATGCCAAATAGTTCTATTTGACCCCCAGGTAGGACCCTATCAGGTGCTACTCCACCGGGCCAGTGGAACTGGGAGTGATGGCAATGGAGAGGTACTGCGCATTCTTCAAAATTGTTGGGGGACTTACCTCTCTATAGAGATTCTGTCAGTGTTTTTTTACAGCCCTAAGCATACTGGGCACAAACTGAAGTGATTGAAATAGAAGTGTTTTTTTCCAATAAACTGCGAACGTATGCTAAATAGAATTGTTTGAAATAGAACTGTGTTGATATTTACCTGTGAGTAAACAAAATATTGTACTAAGGCTAAACACAATTGTTTGAAATTGAAATGTTTAAAAATTTAACAGAGTGTAAACAAAAAAAGAACTCTACTTATGCTAAACTGAATCGTTCGAAATAGAACTGTTTTGATATTTATCTGTGTGTAAACAGAAAACTGTTGCTAGGTTAAGCTGAATTGTTTGAAATAGGACTGTTTATACGCATAAAAATGGATTTGGCATTAAATGACCTACAACAGTTTATATGCCATAAAACAAATCCCCAACCAACTAATCGAAAGTTCTTTTCATTAACCGCTGATTTCTGTGATATTGTCGCGGGAATCTTACAAGGAGATACATTGGCACCATTTCCATTCTGAATCTGTTGAGCTTACGTATCAGAAACGACCATAGATCTAGTAAAAGAAAATAGTTTCTAAAAAAAAACAGCGAATAAAACAATATTCAGCAGAAAAATTACAAAATCAAACTACGCAGCTAACCAATCGCTCACTACAAATACACCAGCTCAAGCCGAATCGCTACTGTATCACCTGGAACAGACAACAATTAGCATTGGTCTCTATGAAAACTCACATAAAACATAATTCATGAGTTTTAATCAAGAGAGTTCCATCCCCTCATTTAATGACAAGCATTTGAATATAGACGATCATTTTATATCCTTTGGTAGTAATATCTCATCTACTGAAAGCAATGTCAACGTACTCAAAGGAAAAGTATCGGTTACTGATGTTAGGTTGATAAAAAATATGGCAATCTAATCTCTGATAAAATAAAATGGGAATTTTTCTAAGCTATAGCCGTGTCAGTACAATAGTATGGATGCACCACTGTGATTTTTTCGAAGCACTCGGAGATGGGAACTACATGAGGATGTTGCGTGCTGTTTTTTTTTTTTTTTTTTTTTGCAAATCCTGGAAACAGTGCCCTACAAAACAACAGCTATATGACTGCTTACCTCCCATCTCATAAAACAGACAAGAAAGACATGTTGGACACCACTGCAGAAGTAAGGAGAAACGCACAAGCGACATCCTCCAATGGACTACAGTACATGGACACACCAGTGTTGGGAAGCAAGCGGAAACTTTTATTCATCAGCTTTGTTCGGACACTGGGGGTCGTTTCGGGACTCTCGTAGACTGGTACTCGAGAGATGAGTGGTGAGACAGAGAAGGCACGCCTTGATGATCAATATGATGGTGAAACATAAATGGATTATTATAGTTCAATAACCTTTTTAACTTTCTAGCAAGATCCTGGTACTTATCTTGTTTATTTCTTTACTGCATGTCTGTTAGAGCTGTGAAGTCATGGAATCGATCAGCTCTTTTTTTTTTTTGTCTTAAAAAATGGGTCTAATCTTCTGACAAAGATAATCAGACATGGATAAAACCTGAAAATCTCAGATAATTGTGTTTGCACAGTTCATTGAGAATTACCTCCCCTATCAAGTCGTGTTTGTTCTTTAACTTCTTCTGGGCTATAATTAACTACATTAACTTATTGTTATATTTTTTATCATTGCTGATATTTTACTCGTTGAGACGTTTTCTCAACAGCACTGGTTGATGGTTTCTCACTGGATTTTAAGGAGCAGTAAGTCTCCAGAACTCTTCTCAGTATTCTTGGGGATCTTAATACTACAGTTGTCTGGATGGTCTCTACTTGTCCTTTAATTTTCATGTCTTCTAGTACCTTTATAAATCCTTTTGGGATTGTTCCAGAGTGCTCCAATTACAATTGGTATCACCGACATCTTCATGTATCATAGTTGCTTTTGTTCTCTAGCAAGGTCTTGGTACTTATCTCTCTTTTCGCTTTCTTTTATTTTTACGCTGTGGTCCACTATTTAGCAAGTTCTCATTTTTTTTTATTGATTATTACTAGGTCTGGTGATCTGTTTGTTTTTCAAAACCAAAGAGAAAATTGTAAGTCTCCTCCAGATTATTATTATTATTATTATTATTATTTACTCATTAGAGTTTTTCACATCAGCGTTAGCTGATGGCTTTTCACTGGAGTCTGGGTGACAGCAAGTCTCCTTAAGCCTCTAAGATTCTTCTCAGTATTCTGGCCGTTCTCAATAATGTAGTAGTTTGGATGGTCTCCACCCACCCGCCAACTTTCAAGTCCTCCAGTCTCTTTTGTAATCATATAGTTACTGTTCCAAACGCACCAATTACAATTGGTATAATTGTTACCTTCATGTTCCATAGTTTTTTCAATTCCCTAGAAGGGTCGAGGTACTTCTCCTTCTTTTCACATTCTTTCAGTTTTATTCTGTGGTCAGCCGGGACGGCAAAGTCGACAATTTTGCAAGTTCTCATCTTTTTGTTGATTATTATTAGGTCTGGTCTTCTGGCCGAGATTAGGTGATCCGTGTGTATGTCAAAGCCCCATAGGAGTTTATGTGTATTATTTTCTAGGAGAGGCACTGGGTTGTACATATACCATTTGTTTGTATTGTCAAATTTAAATTTCTTGCACATTTCCCAGTGAATCACTTTGCCAACCCAGTCGTATCTAGTCTTATATTCCTTCTGCGCTAATTTGCTGCATTCGCTTATTATGTGATTGATGGTTTCATCTCTGTCACCGCATTATTATTATTATTATTATTATTATTATTATTATTATTATTATTATTCCTTGGGAATCTATTTTAATTAGCAAATTACAGCTAATCTTCTTAGTGCTCTAGCACTTTCCTCGTCTATTTTACTGTAGATTTTATTTATTTGCTTGTTTAGATTTTATGGCATCTCAACCTTTGTAGGTTATTTAATCCCGAACCCATTTTTATGCAAATAAACAGTTTAGCATGAGTACAGTTTCAAAGTCAAAAACATTTCGAGCTATTCAGTTTAGGCAAACAGTTCTAATTCAAACAATTCAATTTAGCGTAAGTATAGTTTCAATGTCAAAAACAGTTCTCGCAATTACAGTTTCAATGTCAAAAACAGCTCTATTTCCAACAATTATGTTTAGCATACAAAAACAGTTCCATTTCAAACAATAGAGTTCAGCATAAAAAAACAGTTCCATTCTAAACAATACAGTTTAACATAAGTACGCAGTTTATATGTCGAAACAGTTCTATTGCAAGCAGTTCGATTTAGCATAAATATGCAGTTTAAATATAGGAATAGTTTTATTTCAAATAATTCAGTTTGGCATAAGTAGACAGTTTAGTTCTATTTGCTCCATAGATAGGACCCTATCAGGTGCTACCACTCCGGGACAGAGTGGATCTGGGAGTAATGGTATTAAAGGGTACTCTGCATTCCCCCAAAGCTCCAGCATTACTGGAACCTCACCGTTTAGTGTCATAACTAGGACATTCGTTGGTGGGGATCTTACCACTCTTCAGGACTGCAGTCGGTGTGTTCAACAGCCGACAGTGCGAGTAGATTGTATTTGTCTTCGTTATTAAGAGGCTCGGCACGTACAGAGTTATTTTATTATTTTTATGATTTCTGTTGTTTCTTGGACTCTTGTGTAATTAAGAAACATGAGATCGTCTTTCTTCGATTATCGAACACGGGTTTTAATATAGCGTCGCATGAATGATCTTCGATTTATAATGTGCTTGTAATTTAGCACGAGTGAAGAGCAATGACAGAGAGAGAGAGAGAGAGAGAGAGAGAGAGAGAGAGAGGGGTGCACTTTGAGAAAATAGCAGTTCTAACCATTACGAACTGAGGAACAAGATACCGCTTCATTAAGACCGGGTTTGATGGGGAAACTGATATTGTAGATTGAGAAGCAGGAAAATTGTCGAGAAAAGAGGAAAGTGACGTAAAGAAGAAGAAGAAGAAGAAGAAGAAGAAGAAGAAGAAGAAGAAGGAGGAGGAGGAGGAGGAGGAGAAGAAGAAGAAGAAGAAGAAGAAGAAGAAGAAGAAGAAGGAGGAGGAGGAGGAGGAGGAGGAGAAGAAGAAGAAGAAGAAGAAGAAGAAGAAGAAGAAGAAGAAGAAGAAGAAGAAGAAGAAGAAGAAGAAGAAGAAGAAGAAGAAGAAACGACTCCGTTAGAATTATATTGTAAAGAAGAACATACGTTTTAAAAGATCAAGTAAAAGAAAGAAAGAAAGAAAGAAAGAAAGAAAGAAAAATAGAAGTTATAAAATTACTAATTAATTTTAACGGCACGTCAACCCGTCTAGGTTTAGTTTGGTTAGGTTTAATGACATATTAACCATTGTAGGTTATTTAATCCCAAATCCTCTTTATACATATATATTGAATATAAAGGATTTGGTTGTGTTGTGTTTTATGGCATATCAACTATTGAAGGTTATTTAATCCCAAATTCTATTTATACTTATATATTAAACGTATCGGATTTGGTTTCGTTGTATTTTATGGCATATCAACTATTGTAGGTTATTTAATACCAGATTCTATTTATACATATATATTGAATACATATTCTTTGGTTGGGTTGGGTTTTATGGCATATCAACCATGGTAGGTTATTTAATGCCAAATCCTCTTTATACATATATATTAAATATATAGGATTTGATTTGGTTGGATTTTATGGCATATTAACCATTGCAGGTTATTTAATGCCAAATCCTCTTTATACATATATATTAAACATATCGGATTTGGTTTGGTTGGGTTTATGGCATATCAACCATTGTAGGTTATTCAACCTCAAATCCTCTCGAGACACATATATTAGATATATATAATATTGTAAAAGCTTTTTGTTGATGATATTCTAAAACGAGCCTGAGCTTTTTTTTGGCACATAGTTAAAGGAATTTAAGTATTGCTATATAAAAATCCTAATTTAACATCAATCATTTGTTCATATACATAGTTTGTTCGATTTGACCCTTAGATAGGACCCTATCAGGTGCTACCACTCCGAGTCAGAGTAGACCTGGAAGCAATGGCAATGAACGGTTACTCCACATTTCCCAAATCTTTGGAGCTTCACCATTCAATACCAGATACAAGACACTCATTGGGGCAGTTTTATCCCGCTGCAGAGATGCAGTCGGTGTATTCTGCAGCCCCGGGCGACTGGGCTGAAACCATCCCGAGTTAATTTCTGTCTAGAGTTCGAGTAATCGAGTTAATTATACATTTATATTTAGATATTTTATGTAATTTCATGATTGGTCAGTTTTTTTTATTTTCAGAATAGGATATCGAGCCACAACAAAATTCAGGTTTTCAGTAAACAATAATTAGTAACATTGGTCAAAGTTTTACTCTCTCAATACAATTGACCCTCAACCACTGCCTTCTAGCATCTATAAGATGAAAAGGGCTGAGAGTTTCCTGCCAAGTGTAGATTGAAAAATACGGTCGGGACTAAACATACAGGTGTTTGGGCTACACACGACCAGCCGATTGATCAGATCAGATCAGTCTCACTCAATAAGGGACAAAGTGATGTGTGCCAGGTCAAAGACTGCTCAACCAACGGGAACCCGTCATCAAGCACTACGGATCACAACTCACAGTCAATATATGGCCTTACTCTTCTTCAGCAGTACAGTCGGTGAATTCTAGAGCCCAAGCCGATAGGGTGATTGTATGGTTGTAATTATTACATGGTGGAACGATAAAATTGTTGCCCTAGAAAAGACGACATGATTCCATTTCCGTTTAATGAAAACCGGTTTTCTTTTTTTGTTGCAGACCATCTACTAGTTGGCCAGTTGTGTACAAATCCCAAGAGCAATAGGAGCCTTCTACAGGGTGGAACTAGAAAATTGTCGCCCTAGAAAAGACGACATGATTCCATTTCCGTTTAATGAAAACCGGTTTTCTTTTTTTGTTGCAGACCATCTACTAGTTGGCCAGTTGTGTACAAATCCCAAGAGCGATAGGAGCCTTCTATCATGTCTGAAAGTGACACAATGTTCAACGAGCGAGATCGGATATGCACCGCTGTACAACGCATGCTCTCTACCGATCCAAGTTATGGCAACAGGACCATTTCCAGCACTCTTAAAATGCAAATCCGGACGGTTCAACGTGCCCAGGATGATGAAAATAAAGTTTCCGGCTACGGTTATGGTCTTTGGTGTGGTTTCAAGTGAGGACAACATTATGCCACCTCACATCTTCGAAGTCGGCTTGAAAGTCAACGCCAAAGTGTACCTGGATGTGCTGAAGAGTGTGGTGATCCCCTGGTGCAATCAGGTGGCCGGTGGCAGACCCTGGGTGTGGCAGCAGGACTCGGCGCCGGCCCACAAGTCCAAAGAGACCCAGGTTTTGCTTCAGAAGGAGTGCTACGACTTTGTACCCTTCTCTCGCTGGCCCCCCTCCTACTCCGACCTGAAATCGCTGGACTACTTCGTTTGGTCATACGTCGAGAACATCACCAACATGACCTCCCACAACACCAAAGCCAGACTGATCGTCGCCATCCGCTGAGTATTCGCCGAGCTCCCGCCGGCGCTTGTGGAAAAGGCATGCTCCCAGTTCCGGATCCGTATCGAGGCGGTGATTGAGGCTGAAGGCGGCTACATTAAATCGATGTCAGCTCTACTACATAATCAAATTACCTGAATTGATTTTTTCAATGAAAGTTTAAAAATAAAGCTGTAGTGTTGTTTTCTTTAGGACAAGAATTTTAGCGTTCCACCCCGTACAATCTAAAACTGATATACACAATAACGATATTTCTATTTAATAATAGCCATTTGTTCGTAAGCAGTAAACAATTCAAGTTTTAAATGACTAAACTTAATAGAAATAATATATAACCGTTATGCTATGTTGTCCAGCAGGACACATAGTGTAACGGTTATAGGCGTTAGTTCCCTAAACTTCTAAGGAGATAATATATAGTTATACTGTAACCAGTATACTTTTTAGATAGATTTGATTCTAAAAACATCTACTTACCCGGTAGATTGATTACTAATACCACAGAAAGAAGATGGGTGTAATGGCAAGGAATAAGAACTTTATATTTCTCAGCGCTCCAGAACTAGAGCCTCACCATCAGTTACAGTTTTGTGTCTTACCCCTTTGAAGGGGTGTTATAAATCCTACCTATGAACATTAATAGGTATGTCCCATTCCTCAAAAAGACGTTGGACTCTATTGTAAGGGCTAGGTTTATCACCTGGCGCCGGAGGCACCTCTTTTTAGGGGAATGCCAACGAGGCCCGAGGCATTTTTGAAGCCGTTAGGCTGTCCTGTGCCTGGACCCACCCTAAAAAGACCTTGTACCGTACTTGCTCGTTTAGTGGGGGGGGGTGACAAATAACTTAATATACCAAATAGTCACCACAAGCAGTGGTTTACCTTCTTCACGCCGCTGGCAAGTATTGTATTTTGGTAATATTATAAAGATTTCCATTTCATTTCCAACTTCCGTTTTGGTTATTTCTCATTCAGTCTTTTGTTAGGTTACAACTAGGGGGCGCAATAGGTTTTTTTTCAACCCCAACTATAGGGTTTCTTATCTAATACTAATAAGTTATGAAAAATTATCTAAGTGATCGATTTTAACGGCATATCAACCCGTTTGGGCGAATATGTTAAGGAATTGTGTACATTGCACGTTTTCATTTATATTTTATTGTAATTTCTTCAGAATTTTTTGCACGCGGTTTTGTGATATCCATTTTTCTTATCTAAAACAAATAATTTGCAAACCAATTTTTCGACCTTGGTGTAATGGCAATGTAGAAAAACTCTACACCTTGAAGAGCTTTTGAATTGGAACCTCATTAATAGAGACAGCTTAGTATCATATCCTAAACACTACTGTTTTGGTGGCGAGATTCGGTTTTTATGTTTTAATGGCATATCAACCTTTATGGGTTATATAAGGCCAAAGCTATCTTTGTATAACAACAGCATCGGAACTATCTAACCCATGATTGGGGGTGTGAAGGGGTTCATGCCTTTTTCAAGCTGGAAAGTAAACGCAATTAGGCGACTAAGGTTCGCACTCACTATCTATGATCATGTACTTCTGAACGTTGACCATGACACAACGAGGTTTCACCATTGATGGAGGGTTGGTAAGTTGGTTGTTTTGTTTTACAGCGTAGCAACCCTTTTCGGGTCATTAAACGCCGAATTAAATTCTAAACAATCAGTGTAGTATAAGCATAGCTTCTGTTGACAATCAGTTAAATGGCAAAACAGTTCAGTTAAATGTCAAATCAGTTCTATTTCAAACAATTCAGTTTAGCATCAGAACACAGATTAGTTCTATTTAAAAATAATTCTATTTCAAACAACTCAGTTTTGCATAAGTACACAGTCAAGTCCTATTTACAAACAGTTCAGTCTAGCATAAGTACACAGTTTACATGTTAAAAGAGTCCTATTTTAGTCAAACAGTTCTAATCCAAACAATTCAGTTTAGTATCAGTATAGTTTTTGTTTACACACAATAGAATGTCAAAACAGTTGTATTTCAAACAATTCCGTTTTGCATAAATACAGTTTCAGTGTCAAAAATAATTCTAGTTCAAACAATTCAGTTCAGCATAAACACATTTTCATTTCAACCAATTCAGTTTAGCATAAGTTTAAATGTCAAAACAATTTCATTTCAAGCAATTCTTTTTAGCATAAGTATGCAATTCAGTTCTATTTGAGCCATAGATAGGGTCCTATCAGGTGCTACCACTCCAGCCCAGAGTGGACCTGGAAGCAATAGCAGTGAAGGGGTACTCCGCGTTCCCCAAAGTCCCAGCATTACTGAAACCTCACCATCAGATTGTTTCGTGTCGTATTCCGGACACTCGTTTTGGGTGGTCTTACTCATCTGCAGAGAAGCAGTCGGTGTATTCTATAGCTTCTACCGACTGGGCAACCATTGATAGAGGTTTTACTCCTCAGCAAATCATGAAGTCGACGTTATCTAAGCCCTGCCAAAAGGTTTTCCCATATAATACTCATAATCTATACACGTTTGTATGAATTAAAATGAATATTTTTTTTATCAAGGAATAAACATATGTGGACCAGTTGTCTGGGGCTGCAGAATACACCGACTGCGTCTCTGCCGAGAGGTAAAACTACCCCAACGACGAGTGTCCTGGATATGACACTAAACAATCTGATGGCGAGGCTCTTGTAAAACTGGAGCTTTGGAAAATGCAGAGTACTCCTTCATTGCCATCGCTTCCAGGTCCACTCTGGTCCGGAGTAGTAGCACTTGATGGGGACCTATCTATTGGTTAAAATGAACTAAACTGTCTACATATGTTAAATTGAATTGTTTAAAATGTAACAGTTTTTACGTTTAATTGTGTGTAAACAAAAGACTGTAATCTGAATATTTTGAAATAGAAGTGTTTTTGACATTTAAACTGTGTACTTACGTCGAAATGAATTGCTTGCAATAGAACTGTTTTATGTATAAAGATGGATTTGGCATTAAATAACCAACAATGGTTGATATGCCATAAAACCAAACCAAACAGATTTATGGTTTCAAGTATTCTAATCCATCACCAATAATTTACAAGCAATTATATGGTTTTAACTAAGCAATAATAATCCTCAGTGTTCAAGTCTTTCAAAAATTTATGTCTCTATTTAATATTAATCATTTGTTTGCACAGTTTCATGGTTTCAAGTATTCTAATCTATTATCAGTAATTTGCACACAGGTCTATGGTTTCCCATAATCTTATCTGTAAAACTGGTGGGTTCGTTTTATAAATGTCAAGACTCGAGTAGGCCTTTGTTTCGTGAACATTCATGTCATAAAAAGAAAATTTTGAGACATTCAGCAATTGACGTGTACTAAAGGTCTAAGTGATTTCGTGTGATTTCACAATTGCAGAGTGAATAATTTCAAGAAGATATATAAGAAACAAATTTGAAAACGGGACGGCAGAGAGCAGTCTCTAGAACAAAGCTGACTGGGTTGGAGATGACAGACGAAGAAGAGGCCCTAGGGAGTGGGAGGCCCTAGGGAGTGGGAGGTTCTAGGGAGTGGGAGGCTCTAGGGAGTGGGAGGCCCCGAAGACGATGACGGAAAGTCAGACATGAACAGTAATGACCAGTGCAAGAAACAAAATATCAAAATCTGTGTTCGAGTCTCACATTGTACATTTTATCTATCTAATCGGCTGACTCATTTCCTTACTCTATCTCTCTCTCTTTTCAGCAATTACAACAAACGGTCTACTGACAATAGAATTTCATATCTTGCAACCAACGAAAATGTTTTGTGCACTCTCTTTTTTTATGACGATGAAGTTACCACGGGGTCTGACTGAAACCATAAGGAGTTCGTTAAATCTAAATCTTGCCAATCGATAATGTCGTCCTTCTGCATGACACTGATCGACCACACACAAGCATCAGGACAAGGGAGACAATCACCTCATTCGGGTGGACAACTTAATCTTCATAGGTAAAGACGCTCTTACATAGTGGTAATATGCTAAAACAAAAGTTACATCCCTTGATGATGGCCCAAAGTCGGGCAGAAGGTACTAGGGATACATAGAACTATGGACAATACATAAATCAATCCCCCCACGAATACGATAAAAGTAATACGGGAATTCGAACGGATCCAGAAGAAAATATGTAGACATAAAATGTCTATTATGTTAAATGAAATTTGTATCAACGAAGAAATGGTGCCAATATATATATATATATATATATATATATATATATATATATATATATATATATATATATATATATATTGTTACCGCCTAAGAAGCTTTTTTCAAGTCCTTGGAAACAGACTTCATGTCTCCTCTGTGACCGAGGAATAGAATTTTAGATACATATTTATCTGGGTCAATTTGAATACTATTATGCATGGTCCTCCTTATTGTATTCTCCCAACCCGCTTTGGCTTTATAGCTAGGGTTTCAAAATGCTGCCTGTTGGCATTGGGACCCGACTCTACAGGTAAAGGTTAGAATGAATCCGGCTGTTGACAGAGGAAGACATGCCTAAATTCTTCTCCCGGTCAAGGAACTATCCGGTAATCCTTTTTACACATGCAGTATTCGACCATTTATTCAGGTCTTGCTGCGTCTGTTTTCGCTGGCCAAACTTAAGAAAATCTTTTAAACTTTATAATCCAAATAGATTTCATGTAATATATTTATCTTCATAACATTAATAAATTTCATGTTGATTTTAACCCGTTCATTATATTCACCCCTCTTACATGTTTTGTCTATTTTGTCTTTCTATGCCTCCTTATCCCCGGTTCATTCCCCAGTAAATAAACATAGTTTAGCATTTCAAAACACTTTTTTTTACAAGACTATTTCTTGTTTGTGTTAAATTTTTGTGTTATGATATTCTCCTAGACACTTACTCTAAATTCGCGGTAGTCATAACAATATATATATATATATATGTGTGTGTGTGTGTGAACATGTGTGTATGTGTCCGTGTGTGTGTGTGTATTATTCGATCCAGTTGAAACCGGAGTTGGGAGTAATTCCATCAGGACAAAAAAAAAAAAATTCAACAGTGAACATTTAAATTTTCCTCGTAATGAGATCAATGTAACAGACATCAGAGAGCAATGATTTCTTTAAGAAAAAACAAAAACCGGTCACATCAGGATTATAAATTTATTTCCATCCTGTTATGGGTTTTGATATAAATCACCCCCCCAAAAAAAACTGGACTTTTTCAGATCTTATAGATAAAATAATTCAGAATAGACACTATATATACATGTGTGTGTGTATGTATGTGTGTGTGTACGAGGATAGGCTGAAAAGTTCATATACTGGCAATAATATTCTCATGAAATGTGGCAAAATGCAGTCTATTTTTCAACATAATCCTTCAAGCAGTCCACAGACTTCTTCCACCAGTGTTACAGTGCTTGGATCTCATTATTCGAAAACGTTATCAACAGCATATATGACGTCATCTTATAAACTTTAAACCAAGCCAAACCCCAAAGTATTACTATCTTGCACGAAAAAATATCTATTTAATATCAATCATTTCTTTTATACTCTGTCAATGCCTCGGTAGGAGGTGTGGGAATGCTTATAGGACCAAGAGCGTTAAAAACACTTAATAGCATTGAGAGAATTCAACCTAGGGTGATGGCCGCAACGTTTAATGGCAACCCCAAAGCAACCATCATCTCCTGCTACAGCCCTACCAATGTTAGTGAAGAAACCGAACTAGTCACCTTCTACGAGGAGCTATCCTCCCTTGTGCGTAGCATTCCGAAACACAACCTGCTTGTCATTGGCGGAGATATGAATGCACAAATCGGGAAAAACAGAAACAACAAATACAGCCTACACAACACGTCAAATAGGAATGGATAATATCTAACTGATTTCATGGTAGAAAATAGATTAACATGCCTCAATACAAACTATCAAAAAAGGGAGGGAAAATTATGGACCTACACATACGCGAACAATAGTAAAGCACAGATAGACTACGTCTTTATAAACAAGAAATGGAAAAATAGTGCGATGAATTGCGAGGCATACTCCTCTTTCGAGGGTGTGTCCTCCGATCATCGAATAGTCACGGCCAAATTACGACTAAGCCTACGAAAAAACGCCACACGAACAGCGACAACTAAGCACTATGACTGGGCCCTACTTAACAACAGAGATATTAGAGACAAATATGCATTAGAATTAAGAAACAGATTCGAGACACTACAAGAGAAGACAGAAAAAAGTACCCCAAATGACGAATATGAGAATTTTGTTGAAGCACACCTTGAGGCAGCATCAAAGGGTATTCCAACAAAACCTAGAACTAAATATAGAGTTCCTTGGGAAACGTTAGCGGTTAGAGAAAAACGTGCACTTGTGAAAACTGCCTCCAAAAGCTATCAGAAGAACCCAACAAACACAAATGCCCAAAAACTAGAAAAGGCACAATATCAATTAGCAGGAATATCTCTAAAAGAACAGACAGAATACATACAAAATCAGATAGATAAGATTATAGACTCGGTGGAAGATAGGCAATCTAGGATAGCCTGGCAAACAATAAACGAAGTGAGCAGAAGGAAAAGCACAGCCAAAACAAAATTGAAAGCTGCAAGCCAACAAGAAAGAGTAAAACTGTGGAAACAGCATTTCGAAAATCTACTAGGAAACCCACCGAAAGTAACGAATGAACCGATCACCCGAACCATCAGTAAGCAATTAGACATTAAACTAGGTCCGTTCTTAGAAAAATTAAAAATAGGAAAGCTGCAGGGCTTGACGAAATCCCCCCAGAAGTATGGAAGACCAGACAATTCCACGACATACTGCTCTGACAATGCAACACAGTCTATGAAGGGATGCATCCTTCCTTTCCCTAAAAAGGGCGACATTGGATTAGCCAAGAACTACCGAGGTATAACACTTACATCCATAGCAGCCAAAATCTACAATGCCCTACTACGAAACTGCATAGAACCCAAAATAGACAACATCCTTAGGAAAAACCAAAATGGCTTCCGAAGAAATAGATCCACAACCTCACAAATATTGACCATCCGTAGAATCCTTGAAGGCGCTCGGGCAAAAAACCTACAGGCGACATTACTATTTGTCGACTTTACCAAGGCCTTCGATTCCATACACAGAGGGAAGATGGAACAAATCCTACGAGCATACGGCCTACCAAAAGAAACCGTAGCAGCAATAACGATTCTCTAAAGAAACACCAAAGCGAAAGTACGTTCACCAGATGGAGACACAGAATACTTCGACATTGTTGCAGGAGTACTACAAGAAGACACGCTAGCCCCCTACCTCTTTATCATCTGTCTAGACTACGTGCTTAGAACTTCGATCGACAAAATCAGAGAAAATGGCTTCGAGCTGACAATGAAAAGAAGCAGAAGATACCCCGCAAAAACAATTACCGACGCCGACTACGCCGATGACATAGCGTTACTGGCGAATACGCCTAACCAAGCCGAGACACTACTGCATAGTTTGAAGCGAGCTTCCGCAGGCATTGGCCTCCATGTCAATGCACACAAAACTGAATACATGTGTTACAACCAAACAGGCGACATTACCACACTAGACGGAGCCTCTCTGAAACTAGTAGACAAATTCACCTACCTAGGAAGTAGCGTCTCATCAACCGAAAAAGATATCGACACACGACTAACGAAAGCATGGACAGCTATCTACAGGCTCTTGATCATATGGAAATCAGACCTGACCGATAAAATGAAACGCAGTTTCTTCCAGGCAGCGGTCGTATCGATACTGCTATACGGATGCACTAATTGGACGCTAACTAAACGGCTGATGAAGAAACTAGACGGCAATTACACAAGAATGTTGAGAGCAATATTGAACAAGTCCTGGTGCCAACACCCCAAAAGACACCAACTATATGGCCACTTGCCTCCCATCACAAAAACTATACAAGTTAGACGAACCAGACACGCAGGACACTGCTGGAGAAGCAAGGACGAACTCATCAGTAATGTACTCCTATGGACCCCCCATATGGCTAAGCAAAAGCAGGACGACCAGCTCGAACATACATACAGCAGCTATGTGAGGATACGGGATGTAACCCTGAAGACCTGCCAAAAGTGATGAATGATAGGGAGAAGTGGCGAGAGAGGGTCAGGGATATCCGTGCTGGCGGCACGACATGATGATGATGATGATTTCTTTTTGCGGACAGGTAAATAGTTTTAAGTATAATTAATAATCAAATAACAGGATTTGACCCAAAGATGGGACCCTAACAGGTACCATCACTTCGGGTGAGAGGGGACATAAGTGTAATCGCAATGAACAGATATTCAACATTCTCCAAAACTCTCGGACCTGATCCTCACCATCAGATGCAGTTCAGAGTCATATTCAGGACACTCGCTGTTGAGTTCTTACCTCTCTGCAGAAATACAGTCGCCGTATTCAACAGCTTCAGACTACTAGTTTGAAAAAGAAAAATGCTGCGCACGCACACACACACACACACACACACACATATATATATATACAATTTTGTGTATTTACCTTACGATGTTTATAAAGATTTACGTTTTTCTTTTTGAAAGGGTATGTTATTTGTCTTTATTTCCTAATATTACCAAAGATATTTTCGTTTTGAGTGTAAATAATGAAATCGATGTCCATGAAAAGTTTCTGCGTCATCTAGTTCAGAATGAATCAGATCTTAGGGAGAAAATAACGTCAACAACACAATGAAATAGATATGAACCAATTGACGTAAGTAGATGGATAAATAACGTCCATATATATATATATAGAGAGAGAGATTGGAAATATAGGGATATTCTTGGAGGTACTGATATTATGATATCCACTGACGGACAAAAAGACGAGACGTAAACAGATGCACGCGTATATATATAGAGAGACAGAGAGAGAGACAGAGTGATGAATGGAAAGAGATTAATAAATATAAATATACTGCTATATATATATATATATATATATATATATATATATACATGTATGTATGTATAAAACAGTGTATGGTTATCAATATCTCACTTGGTATGATATAATGCGGCATAATTTGCAGCGTGTTAAAGCAATTATATAATAATAAATAAATAAATAGATTAGTTTTATATAATAATAATAATAATAATAATAGTGACGATTATACCAATCGTGATTGGTTCATTCGGCATAGTAACTAAAGGGCTCTTAAAGGACTGGAGGACTTGGAAGTTAAAGGACAAGTAGAGACCATCCAAACTACAGTATTGTTGAGAACGGACAGAATACTGAGAAGATTCCTGGAGACTTGAGGAGACTTGCTGTCACTCAAACTCCTGAGAAAGACCATCAGCTACCGCTTATGTGAAAAGTTCTAAAAGAGTAAATAAATATATATATATATATATATATTAGTCACCATACGACCACACACAATAATCCGCAAATAATATCTACATACGCATGCACAGACAAAAAGAATCGTACACAACCCTAACATTCTTTTGACAGTATTTATCGAATTTTTCTATTTCTCCCATATCTTTCTTTCTATGCCTGATGATTGTCGTTCATAAGACGGCGTGAAACCAGTGGTCGCAGATAAACCTCCATGCTATTAAATATATATAAAAACTATATTTAGAGAGAGAGGGAGAGAAAGAGAGAGATAGAGATAGAAAAAGAGAGACAGTAGGAGAAAGATATATATGTATATATAGAGAGAGAGAGTGAGAGAAAGAGAAAGAGAGAACATACTGATATGTGCATATACGTATATATACAGAGATAGATAGATAGAGAGAGAGAGAGAGAGAGAGAGAGAGAGAGAGAGAGAGAGACGTAAATAGATATTGATAGATGCAAACATACTGCTATATATATGTATATGTGTACATATACCGAGACAGACGGACAAAGAAACCTAGTGATGTATATGAAGATAGATAGATAGATAGATAGATAGATAGATAGATCCAGACCGACAGACAAATAGCTTGTAACTGAAGGTAGAGACTTAATCGACCTCCACCTTAATAGGTCATTTTTTAAATCCATTTTCACAAAAACAAAAGGATTGTAAAAGGCCATTTAAGTTGTCTGATCTCCGATTCTTCCCTAACGTAAACACAAACATATCCAACTCCACAGATACTTCTTACATTTACACGTATTGTCGGTTTTCTTTGAAAGATTTATATGTTCTTGCTTGATTTATAACCTTTTAATCGGATTGGCTTACTTGTCTATCAATGATTGATAAGTAAGTAAAGTTGGCGACCATAGTCGAGGATAACCCGAAGGCTCCCTTTTCGATAGCTACTACACCAAGGTGTACGGGAGGGCGCTACTCCTTCCCTGGATTGCTCTACTTTACCCTTGATCCATACCTTATAATGCTGAGTGTTAAGCAAGGAGGCATCAAGTACCATTTTTTGAGTCTTTGGTATGACTCGACCTGGGATTGAACCCAGGTCTCCCGGGCCATTGGCGAACACTCTAACCGCTTGATAAAAATTCGAAACTCTATAGATTGCCCAGTTAGCTGGGGCTGTAGAATACACTGACTGCACCTCTGCAGAGGGGTAAGACCCCCCCAACAAGTGTTCTGGATATGACACTAAACTGTCCGATGGTGAGGTTCCAGCAATGCTGGAGATTTGGGGAATGCGGAGTACCTCTTCATTGCCATCGCTCCCAGGTCCACTCTGGCCCGGAGTAGTAGAACGGATAGCTTCCTATCTATGGGTCAAATAGAACTAAACTGTGTACTTATGCTAAACTGAATTGGTTGAAATGGAACTGTTTTTTGACATCAAACTGTGTACTTGTTAAACTGAATTGTTTGAAATAGAACTGTTTTTTTATATTGAAACTGTGTATTTATACTAAACTGAATTGTTTGAAATCGAACTGTTTGCACATTTAACTCTGTGTAAACAAAAGACTATACTTATATTAAACTGAATTGTTTGAAATAGAACTGTTTATGTGTAAAAATGGATTTGGTATTAAATAACCTATAAGGGTTGATGTTCCATAAAACCAAACAAAACCAAACCAATTTGATATTTAATTGAATTGTTCGGGAACTTGGAACTATTCAATTTTGTTGACTAATATATTTGAATAAATCGGATTTAGCATTGAATAACTTTCAGTGTTGCCCAGTCGGCTGGGGCTGTCGAATACACTGACTGCACCTTTGCAGAGGGGTAAGATCCCCCCGCCAATGAGCGTCCTGGATATGACACTAAACTGTCTGATGGTGAGGTCCCAGTAATGCTTGGGCTTTGGGGAATACGGAGAACCCCTTCATTGCCATTGCTCTCCGGTCCACTCAGCCCGGGCGTGCTAGCACCTGATAGGGCCCTATCTATTGGTCAAATAGAACTAACGGCATACTTATGCTTAACTGAATTGTTTGATTAAACTGAATAGCTTGAAATAGAAATGTTTTTAACAATTAAACCGTACTTGCATTTAAACTGCGTGCTTATGCTAAACTGAATAATTAGAACTGTTTTTTGACATTGAAACTGTATTTATACTAAACTGAATTGGTATATATATAACTGCTTGAATAACCTGAATAGTTTGAAATAGAAACGTTTTTGACAATTAAACTGTGTACTCATGCTAAACTGAATTGTTTTGAATGGAACTGATTATTTACATAAAAATGGATTTGGCGTTAAATAACCTATTTAAAGCCAAATCCATTTGATATGTCATAAAACACAACAAACCAACCAACTGTCAGTGGTTAATATGCGATACCAAACCAAACCAAACCAATCTATATTGTAAAAGTTGTAATGAGCAATAATGAGGGGTTGGGAAACGGCAGACTGGGTTCGAATTTATGTCCTTGGTGGTTCATAATAATTTTGAACAAGTTTGGAACATTATAATGGCTTGTTTCAAGTAGAGTTACATCAAGTCGTCTAAAATTATTCAGAAGAAAATGAACGATGTTATTTCTTCAAATCTACTTGAAAACTACTTATTTCTATCTAAACTCTTGATTTGTGATTAAAATATAACAGCAAATAATTAAAAAAACGGTTACCACGGAAACAAAATTTACAAAAAAAAAAAAAAATGGTTGTTTATAAGTTCAGGAAATGGATCACCCATTTCTGGAACAAGTATTAAATACCCCGCCCCCCAACCGCTGAATAAAAAGTTCGACTTGTCTGTCAGAGAAATCGGTGTTTATTCAACTTTGATTTCGAATCTAAAAGTGACCCCTGCCCCATATAAAATGCAAAATAATTTTGGTACTTATGCATCTATGTTACCGTGATAAAGCCGAACTTTCACGAGCGTTTCCGGGCCGATAACGGAAAGAATCGGAATATGCCGACAAAACGCATGTGAATTGATGCTGCACTCTCGTCGTATATTTTTAACTGTAGCCATCTTGTGCGACCACAGATATATCAATTTTAAAATTTGAGCAATGCCCAGTTTGGACCGGGAGAAAAAGGTCCCTTCGCAAAATGCAGTCCACGTCCTGCATTTGATATTTCGACATCTCCAGGCATAGCTTTTTCTCATTTTTTTTAAATGGCAAGGATGCTCGCATGTCTGGCAACTTTTAATTTTGCCAATAAGTTTTTTTTCTAGGCAGAATTGTATCACCTTTTCCACAGATTGTTGTTAGTCGCTTTGCAGCGATGAATTCATGTTGTTTAAAATTGCTTGAATAATACTGTTCTCGTCATTTTGTCAACAAATTGATTGAATTATTTTATCGTCTTCTTGCTTAAATTTGATTGGCTAGGCGTTTTGTCGGCATATTCCGATTCTTTCCGATATCGGCCCGGAAACGCTCGTGAAAGTTCGGCTTTATCGCGGTAACATAGATGCATAAGTTCCATAATTTTTTTCTCGCAAAAAAAAAAAAAAAATTCGCGGTGAATATGCAGGTCTAAAATTTATTCAAATCGAAACCAAAAAAAAAAAAAAAAAAAAGTTAAGAAATAGGTAGAAAATTTTACTATTTTCCCATTTCTTTCTTTTAGTTTCAAAGTTGAAATTTTATCGGTTAAAAAAAATTGTCATTATTTTAAAAAACTAAAAAAGACAAAATTAACGATATTTCTAATAGTTCTTTTTAGATTTTACCATTTTTCAAATTATATAAAATTACATAGTTTTGAAATCAAGATTACTTCTTGTTATCATGTTATATCAACAGATATATTATTTATTCAGCTGAGCTTAGTCTGGAAAAAGGACACAAGAGTTTAGTATTAAATTTGGATCAAATTCACAATATTATTAATAACTTAGTAAACATTATCTCATTCCAATGTTCTCTCTCCCTTAGATATGCATCCGTAAAAACAATAAACGATAAAACTCTAAAGGTTCCGATGCAAAGAAATATTTAAATGCAATTTCTTCTTCTCATTTGAAACGGAATGTTTTTTGACGATAAAAAGTGTCCAGATACTTGAAAATATGGTAGGTGGTGGGTGGGAGATCACAAAATACGGTGAATGGAGCAATTTCATATCCCAAGTCAGTGAGCTTCAGCAATATGTTTGGATATGGTTTTCGAAGTAACCAATTTTTTAGGACGCATATTTTTATTATATATTGTTTTATTAAAAAAAAAAAACGATAAAGAATTTCACAAATCAAGAGTTTAATAAGTTGTTTTGAAGTAAATTTGGATGACTTACAACATTCATGTCCTTCTAAATAATCTTAGACTATCTTGTTAAACCTTGCTCTTCGTTTAACGGCATATTAATTTTCGTGGCTAATTTAATGCCAAAGCCATCCCTGAAGAAGAACAGTAGTGATACTATTTAACCCATGAATAGGGTTGGATAAGGGGGTTCAATATCTTTTGGAGAATGAAGGTAAATGTGAGATCGGAGTTCGAACTGGCTTGATTTAAGGCCGCCAGTATGCGGCAAGTTTAGTTTTTATGCGGAGTATGAAGTTTTCCTCCTCATAGTTTAGTCGGAGTATCGAGGCAAAAATCTGTTCTACAATTTGGAGGAGATGGACTAAGGCAATACCGCAGAGACAAGTGAAGAAAATAAACAAACAAAAATAAAGAAAGAAATGCTAAACATAAATAAATAAAAAAAACGAAAATATTGATAAGCACCAAAATGTATAAAAAGAAAAGAAGAGAAGAGGTAAAAAGTTTAAGATTAGAACGAGACGAGTAGATGAAAGACATATTTATAAGAATAGGCTGGTTGGTTAGTTAGTTGTTTTGTTTTACTATGTATCAACCCATTTCCAGTCAAAACAGTCCCATTTCAAGGGATTCAGTTTAGTATAAGTATGCAGTTTAAATGTCAAAACAGTTCTATTTCAAGCAATTCAGTTTAGCATAAGTACACATTTTACTTCTATTTGACCCAAAGATAGAACTTTTTCACGTGCTACCACTCTGGACCAGAATGGACATTGGAGCGATGGCAATAAAGAGGTGCTCTGCATTCTCCAAACTTCCAGCATTTCTGAAGCCTCACCATCAGATTGTTTTGTGTAATATCCAGGACACTCGTTGGGGTAGTCGGTGTATTCTCAGGCTCAGCTGACTGGGCCATATCAGACAAGGTAAAAATGCAAATGATTGCAGGAACAAAATAATATTTGAAATAAGAGTAAAACACTTCCTGTATCCAAAATAAAAGAGACACTAAGTATAACATAAAATCACTTGGCCTGATGAATGCATTGGTGAAAAACTAACCGTTATTAAGCCCTTTTGGTTATGTTAGCGTAACATGATATATATATATATATGTGTGTGTGTGTGTGTGTGTGTGTGTGTGTGTGTGTGTGTGTGTGCGTGCGTGTGTGAGTATTTATATGTATATACATCAACAAACATATGTGTATAATTCCACATACGCACACACCGATACACAGATATAAAAACGCACATACGCTCATATATGTACGTGAGTTTATATATATATATATATATATATATTAGTTTTTATATTTATTTGATAGCATGGAAGCTTATCTACGACCAGTGGTTTCATACAGTCTTTACATAGCAATCAATAGGCACAAAAAGAAATATGAGTATCAATGTTATTATATATATATATACATATGCATATATATATATATATATATATATATATATACAAACAAATATATGTTTATTTATATAATAAGTCTATCCCAAATATTGAGCACTCCCCAAGCTATACCGCATTTGGTTTACCACTAACCCACCAAGTGAGATAGTGACGGCCATAAACTGTTGTTATATATATATATATATATATATAAAGGAAAAACTGGTTGGATGAAATTTTATTGTGATGAAAAGTGACAAGGTCTTCAGAGAATGATTTCGTATCTGGAAATATTTGTAGACAGGTTTACTTCGAAAAAACGAAAAGAGCGAATAAAGGTCATACATGAATTGAAGAAAACGGGAAAAAACATATTTCTAGTTCAAACACCCTAAGCTTTAAAAATCAGAAAAATCCAAATAAGGACATATGTAGAAAAATCTTTCGAGGCATCATAACTATATTGCTAGGAAAGCTACCTGCCCACTCACCACTTTTTTTTGTGGGGGGTTAACTTTGAATATGGTCTCATGCGCAAATCAGGAAAATAGGTGGTCTCCTATTGGACGAGACATAGCACGTGACAAAGATTCTAACGGGCGCCTGCACAAGACAGTACTTGAAAGTCAGATAACTTGCAGAAACCGAGCAGGGTGGTTGCTTCTCACGTCCAGTCGGACGATATGGGTGAATTTTAATAACTTCGAATCGCTACCTTCAGAATTTTTGAAGACAAAAAACCCCACAGAGATGACTGGCCGAAGTTATTGTCGACGTTTCATCAATTACTGGATAAATAGATGAGGCAAAAAGCAGGAGATTAATGAATCTCCACTCCTACGTTTTTAAGAAAGTCCAGAATAAATGAATCTCATTATCTGACATCTAAATTGCGATAATCAAAAAAATAAAGAAAAGAGAAATAGAAGAAAAAAGGAATAAAAAACAATTTCAACCACGGGAGGGAACAGAACTCTTTTGCGGACTGAGAGAAGAAAAATATAAAGATGTAATAAGTTCCTAATTGACTTATTTAATATACAACATTAAATATGAGCGCTTAGTAATAACTTTGTCTTCGAATACAACTACTACTCTTATAATTTCTACACATATATATCTTTGCAAGGAATAAAAGCTGAACGTCCTTTATACATACATCATGACAAAAACAAAAATGTTTACGCAATCATTTACGACATAATCCCTTTCATCTTCTTATATTTTCTTGAAATTCTGTATTTTTAAGAAGTACAGTTCTAGTTTAGTCCCACAGAGGGGAAAATAAAATTATTGTTACAACATTATCTTGTATCACCGTGTCATAGTCTCTTCGAAAGATTTACTGCTACGTATTTTCTTTTTTATATGCATAGCTAACCTCTGATGTAATGAAGATGAATAAAATACGTTTTTGTATTATTTTTATTTCTGTAAAAAACCCATCCACGTATTTTGAATACTTCTGGCGTTTGACAATATATATATGTATATATATATATATATATATAAGTAAAGTTGGCGACCGCAGACGAGGGTGACCCGAAAGCTCTCTTTTCAATAGCTACTATATCGAGGTGTAAAGGAGAGCGCTACTCCTTCTCCTGGATTATTCCACTTTACCCTTGATAAGTACCGTATAATACTGGGTGTTAAGCAGGGAGGTAGTGAGTACTATTTTTAAAGTCTTTGGCATGACCTGACTTGGGATCGAACCCCGGTCACCCGCACCATTGGCAAACACTAGGGCAATGAACCAGTTTAATATATATATACAAATATATATATATCGTTGAACATTTTTTGTCTGCATATTTTCTTGTTGATCTTTTCATATTGCCGCTTTGATTTTATAATATTCGGCGGGAATTCGTTGATATATCTTCCATAATTATTTATTTTCCAAGGACTTTCTGCCCGACTTTGGGGCCATCATCAGGGAGGAGCTATTACAAAAGTGGTGTAACTTTTGTATGAACATTACTACTTTTTAAGAAGAAGAGCATCTGTGCCGTTGCAGTGTGTAGCGTTTACTTTTAGAATTATTTCTATAAATAGCGTCAGTTGGTAAAGACAATAGTGTTGCTGGGTATGAAATGCTGGTAAGTGGAAGTGGGTCTGGCGGATGGTGGGTGAGGAACGTTGTTGCCAAAAACAACAACTATGGATTCGAAACGCACCCTTCAAAATCTGGAGACGATCTATATCTTCGGGCAAGCAAGCACTGGCTTAAATAAAAAAATTGCTGACAAAATTTCATTTGATTACTAAATATTCCATTAAATCTACCTCGCCCTTTCATTTTTCTTCCATATTGACCCTCACAAGTGCAAGGTCAACAATGGGCGTTGATAACCTCCAAAAGTTATAACTGCGTCGTTCTTATTTTTGAGTATTTAACTTTTAATCACACACCGCTTCCAACAACGCATCAATCTCCAATTATTTATTGGAAATGATACAATCATATGTATTTTTAACTTCAGAGAATCAAACTACATGTTTTGCTAAATCTGTCAACCCAAACAGTATTCAAAGAAAAAGGCACCAAATGGCTTTGTTTAAAAATCACAATTCTAACCTTCAACTTTAGATATGACGAAATTTTCTGTTTATGCTTTCAATCATTCCTACGCACCAGATTTAACCTTAATTTCCAAGGACAGGTGCACTCATTCACCCCCCCCCCAAGTACCATATGACTCTCAATTACTAAATTTGACGGTATATCTGCCTACCAACCACACATATCATTTAGAACAGATTTTTTTTTTTAGCAACAAATTTTCAATGAAGTATTAATCCTCCCGATGTACTTCGGCAGCAATAACTCATTTACTGAAAGTGAGGTTAACGTACACCAAGAGAATACGTGAACTGCTATAGACAGGTTATTGGTCATATGGAAGTCTGATCTTTCTGATAAAAAAAGGGATTTTTTCAAAGTATAGCTGTGTCAATACTATTGTATGGATGCACCGCATGGACGCAGTTAAACACATGGGGGGAAGGCTAGATTTGAATGACAAAAAAATGTTCCATGTTTTTTCCATAAATCACAGGTGCAGCACTACACAAACCAGCAACTGTACGGCCCCCTACCGCCCATCTCACAAACCATCCAAGTAAGACGAACAAGACATTGATGAATAATCAAAGACGAACTCATAAGCAACGTTCTCTAAAGGAATCCTACACATGGATGGGCCAGAAAGGACTTATATACATCAACTCTGTACGAACATTAGAGGCAGTTTAGAGGACCTGCCGGGAGTGATGGATTATAAGGGCGGATAGGGGGAGAGAGAGAGAGAGAGAGTCAGGGAAATCTGTACTGTCTCTATGACTTGATGATAACGATATGAATATATAAAGATGAAAAAGTTACAAGAAAAATATTGCCCAGTCGGCTGGGGCTGTAGAATACACTGACTGCACCTCTGCAGAGGGGCAAGACCCCCCCTAAAGAGTGTCCTGGATATGACACTAAACAATCTGATGGTGAAGTTCCAGCAATGCTGGAGCTTTGGGGAATGCGGAGTAACCCTTCATTGCCATCGCTCCCAGGTCCACTCTAGCGAGTGGTAGCGCCTGATAGGGTTAAATAATCTATGGGTTAAATAGAACTAACAGCATACTTATGCTAAACTGAATTGTTTGAATAAACTGAATAGCTTGAAATGGAAATGTTTTTGACAATTAAACCGTACTTACATTAAAACTGCATGGTTATGATTAACTGAATTGTTTGAAATAGAACTGTTTTTCGACATTAAAACTGTATTTACACTTAACTTAATTCTTACATATAACTGCTTGAATAGTTTGAAATAGAAATGTTTTTGACAATTTAACTGTGAACTTATGCTAAACTGAATTGTTTTTAATATGACAGATTATTTACATAAAAATGGATTTGGCGTTAAATAACCTACAAAGGTTGATATGCCATAAAACCCAACAAACCAAACCAAACCAAATAATAAAAATAAGAATATTACTTTTATGAGAGCAAAGGCAACGAAGGGGTACACCGCATTTCTTAAACCTCCGGCATTACTGGAGTCTCACCATCAGATTGTTTAATGTCATATCCGAGGCACTCATTGGGAGAGGGTCTTACTGCTCTGCTGAGAAGCAGATGGTACATTCTACAGCCCCTGCAAGTTGGGCTGTTATCAATAAAGTAATCCATAAGAAACACACCCAACAATCAAATCCACAACATTTTTCCGACCATGCAATATCAAGAACAATATAATCTGCAAACATTTCAGATTAACCAAATCCTTTCTTAGTTTCACGGAAAGACTTTTAAAATTTGCATCAAATCAAATTGTAAAAGTCGAAATGAAATTCATTCACAGGAATGCAGTCGCTGCTAAAAACAATATTTTAGAAAGTCAGAATGGTTGTGTTTTCTTAGACTAAAAAATTACTGACACAAAGTCAAGTCTATGGATCAGAACAATCTAGGATTAGTCGAAGAACATTTCCGTATAAACGATCACGGCTTTAACAGAGATGCAAAATTCCCAATTATAGAAAGAATTGAAAAAAATATAAAAAGTGAAATCAATAATTGAAAAAGAAGGGAAGAAAACGATATATGGGAAAAAAAACTGAATGCATAATTGCTCCATCTTTGTTAAATCGGAAATTTAATCACCCTAGCTCGAAAGAATGAAAATTTGACATGAATAAATAAACCCAACAATTCGTCGTACCGATTTAAAAGGTCAGCCCTTGAAAACCATTCACATATGTGGTACATTCAATAAGTTTCCGGCCTTTTTTGGAACAGGCGTTTAAAATTGTCGTAAATTCAGTATGTTATTGCTATACATCTTATGAGATAACTGACTATATTTTATGATTTCAGGTTCAAATGAACAGCTACTGCAGGAATTGGAATATACCCTACTAAAACCTGATTGTCACAGCTGGTGAAGTTCAAAAATGCAATCTGGACGTGAGGACACTTCAGAAGAACGATATACAATAAAATTCTGTTTGAAATCTGGAAAAGATGCTTGAGAAACGTATGGAATGCTTCATATTGCTTTTGGAGCATATTGCATGAATCGAGCATCAGTTTTTGAGTGGCATAAGAGATTCAAGGAAGGCAGGGAGTCTGTGAGGGATGATGAGAGGTGTGGGAGGAGTAAAGAAGACAGAACACCAGAGTTGATTTGCCAAACGGTTAGGGTTAGGGTTACTATATTGAGGTTTTAAGGGAGTTCAGGAAGAGATTCCGTCGGAAGAGGCCAATACTCTTCAAATCTGGTCAGTGGCATTTATATATATATATTCATTCTCTGTGTGGATAGAGAGCCAAGTGTTGGCTGTAATTTTCATGGCAACGGAAGATATGAACCTGTCAATAAAGCTTCTAATACAACGCAAATTTTAGATGGTCTAAGTAACTTTTACAAATAAGTTCGATGGCTGCCGAAATGCACACACACACACACACACACACACACACACACACACACACACACACATATATATATACATATATATATATTCACACACACAAAAACACACATGTACACACACACACACATACACACATGAAAGTGAGAAAGAATGACAATGGAGAAATAAATCATCCAATAAATAAAACAGAAAGAAAGAAAGAAAGACGCTAAAGAGACGATTTAAATCATACGTAAATAAATAAACTAATAGGAAGGAAAGGGCTAAGAACTTAAGGAGAATTCAAAAAAGAAAGGGAGAGAAAAAGAAAGATACAGAAAATGTAGAAAGAGAAAAGGTTTATGAAAGAGAAAGGGGAAAAAAAACAGCGAAACAAAGAAAAAAGTGAGATAAGTTAATTACAAGGAAAGTAAGAAAGAAAGAAAGAAAGAAAGACGATGGACGAAAGTTGAAAACAAAAATAGCAAGAAAGAAGTAAATGATTTAAACAATGAAAAAACAGGAAAAAGAAAGGAAAAAGTAACGAAAATAAAGAAAGAGAAAATAAATGAAAGTAAAAAGAACGAAAGAAAAAGCAAAGGAAAAGAAAAAAAGAATAAATGAATGAAACAGTAAACAAACGCCTTTGATGTAAAGTAAAAGTAAGAAAAAATATTTGAAGGGAAAGAAAGAAAGAAAGAAAGAAAGAAAGAACTACACGGGAAAAGATACGAGTAGAAAGAAAGAAAGAAAGAAAGAACTACATGGGAAAAGATACGAGTAGAAAGAAAGAAAGAAAGAAAGAAAGAAAGAAAGAAAGAACTACACGGGAAAAGATACGAGTAGAAAGAAAGAAAGAAAGAAAGAACTACATGGGAAAAGATACGAGTAGAAAGAAAGAAAGAAAGAAAGAAAGAACTACATGGGAAAAGATACGAGTAGAAAGAAAGAAAGAAAGAAAGAAAGAAAGAAAGAAAGAAAGAACTACATGGGAAAAGATACGAGTAGAAAGAAAGAAAGAAAGAAAGAAAGAACTACACGGGAAAAGAAAAGAGTAGAAAGAAAGAAAGAAAGAAAGAAAGAAAGAGAGAAAGAACTACACGGGAAAAGATACGAGTAGAAAGAAAGAAAGAAAGAAAGAAAGAAAGAACTACATGGGAAAAGATACGAGTAGAAAGAAAGAAAGAAAGAAAGAAAGAACTACATGGGAAAAGATACGAGTAGAAAGAAAAAAAGAAAGAAAGAAAGAAAGAAAGAAAGAACTACATGGGAAAAGATACGAGTAGAAAGAAAGAAAGAAAGAAAGAAAGAAAGAAAGAACTACATGGGAAAAGATACGAGTAGAAAGAAAGAAAGAAAGAAAGAAAGAAAGAACTACATGGGAAAAGATACGAGTAGAAAGAAAAAAAGAAAGAAAGAAAGAAAGAAAGAAAGAACTACATGGGAAAAGATACGAGTAGAAAGAAAGAAAGAAAGAAAGAAAGAAAGAAAGAAAGAACTACACGGGAAAAGATACGAGTAGAAAGAAAGAAAGAAAGAAAGAAAGAACTACACGGGAAAAGATACGAGTAGAAAGAAAGAAAGAAAGAAAGAACTACATGGGAAAAGATACGAGTAGAAAGAAAGAAAGAAAGAAAGAAAGAAAGAAAGAACTACATGGGAAAAGATACGAGTAGAAAGAAAGAAAGAAAGAAAGAAAGAAAGAAAGAACTACATGGGAAAAGATACGAGTAGAAAGAAAGAAAGAAAGAAAGAAAGAAAGAAAGAACTACACGGGAAAAGATACGAGTAGAAAGAAAGAAAGAAAGAAAGAAAGAAAGAAAGAAAGAAAGAACTACACGGGAAAAGATACGAGTTGAAAGAAAGAAAGAAAGAAAGAACTACATGGGAAAAGATACGAGTAGAAAGAAAGAAAGAAAGAAAGAAAGAACTACATGGGAAAAGATACGAGTAGAAAGAAAGAAAGAAAGAACTACATGGGAAAAGATACGAGTAGAAAGAAAGAAAGAAAGAAAGAAAGAAGTACATGGGAAAAGATACGAGAAAGAAAGAAAGAAAGAAAGAAAGATCTACATGGGAAAAGATACGAGTAGAAAGAAAGAAAGAAAGAAAGAAAGAAAGAAAGAAAGAACTACATGGGAAAAGATACGAGTAGAAAGAAAGAAAGAATGAATGAAAGAAAAAAAAAACTACATGGGAAAAGATACGAGTAGAAAGAAAGAAAGAAAGAAAGAAAGAAGGAATGAAAGAAAGAACAACATGGGAAAATATGCGAGTAGAAAGAATTAAAAGAAAGAAAGAAAGAAAGAAAGACCTACATGGGAAAAGATACGAGTAGAAAGAAAGAAAGAAAGAATGAAAGAAAGAAAGAACTACATGGGAAAAGTTACGAGTAGAAAGAAAGAAAGAATGAAAGAAAGAAAGAAAAAACTACATGGGAAAAGATACGAGTAGAAAGAAAGAAAGAAAGAAAGAAGGAATGAAAGAAAGAAAGAAAGAACTACATTGGAAAAGATATCAGTAGAAAGAAAGAAAGAATGAAAGAAAGAAAGAAAGAAAAAACTACATGGGAAAAGATACGAGTAGAAAGAAAGAAAGAAAGAAGGAATGAAAGAAAGAACAACATGGGTAAATATGCGAGTAGAAAGAATTAAAAGAAAGAAAGAAAGAAAGAAAGAAAGAAAGAACTACATGGGAAAAGATACGAGTAGAAAGAAAGAAAGAAAGAACTAAACGGGAAAAGATACGAGTAGAAAGAAAGAAAGAAAGAAAGAACGAAGGAAAGAAAGAACTATATGGGAAAAGATACGAGTAGAAAGAATTAAAAGAAAGAAAGAAAGAAAGAAAAAAAGAAAGAAAGAACTACTTGGAAAAAGATACGAGTAGAAAGAAAGAAAGAAAGAAAGAACTACATGGGGAAAGATATGAGTAGAAAGAAAGAAAGAAAGAAAGAAAGAAAGAAAGAAAGAAAGAAAGAACTACATGGGAAAAGATACGAGTAGAAAGAAAGAAAGAAAGAAAGAAAGAAAGAAAGAAAGAACTACATGGGAAAAGATACGAGTAGAAAGAAAGAAAGAATGAAAGAAAGAAAGAAAGAAAGAAAGAAAGAAAAAACTACATGGGAAAAGATACGAGTAGAAAGAAAGAAAGAAAGAAGGAATGAAAGAAAGAACAACATGGGAAAATATTCGAGTAGAAAGAATTAAAAGAAAGAAAGAAAGAAAGAACTACATGGGAAAAGATACGAGTAGAAAGAAAGAAAGAAAGAACGAAAGAAAGAAGGAATGCAAGAAAGAACAACATAAGAAAATATGCGAGTAGAAAGAATTAAAAGAAAGAAAGAAAGAAAGAAAGAAAGATAGAAAGAAAGAAAGAAAGAAAGATAGAAAGAACTATATGGGAAAATATGCGAGTAGAAAGAATCAAAAGAAAGAAAGAAAGAAAGAAAGAAAGAAAAAACTACATGGGAAAAGACACGAGTAGAAAGAAAGAAAGAAAGAAAGATGGAAGGAAAGAAAGAACAACATGGGAAAATATGCAAGTAGAATGAATTAAAAGAAAGAAAGAAAGAAAGAACGATAGAAAGAACTATATGGGAAAATATGCGAGTAGAAAGAAAGAAAGAAAGAAAGAATGAATGAAAGAAAGAAAGAAAAAACTACATGGGAAAAGATACGAGTAGAAAGAAAGAAGGAAAGAAAGAAAGAAAGAAAGAACAACACGGGAAAAGATCCGAGTAGAAAGAAAGAAAGAAAAAAAGAAAGAAAGAACTACATGGGAAAAGACACGAGTAGAAAGAAAGAAAGAAAGAAAAAAGTAAATGATTAAAACAAACGTGAAAAAAAGAAAAAGAGCGAAAACTAAGAAAGAATGAAAGAAAGAAAAAAAGAAAAATTTCAAAAAGAAAGAAAAAGTCAATGTAAAAAAGAAATGAGCAAAAAGAAAGAAAGAAAGAAATATGGAAGATATATCTGACTTAATGCGACATAAAACAAATCTTTCACTAGGGAAGATAATAAAAGAAAGACTTCTCACCTGAAAAATTAGTCATAGTGTTATCAGCCTATTAACACCGGCCATGCCTTTCACTGGAGTTACCCCTCCTACACCCTGTAACCCAGATTGGCTAGGTACATCATCATTATCGACCTGCATAAAAGAAAGAAAACAGAAATAAAATTACCGCACAGATGGATAGTCTTGCAAGACACGAAAGGACACATCACAATTGATTTCTTAGAAAAAGGTGCAACGTTAAACGACACAACTCATTGCCAACTCCTTGGGCAATATTTCACCTTATCAAAGATTCTCAAACTTAACCTTAGATCTTCCAAAATGTCTAACCGGAGTCTTTGACTTCAGTAAAAGATTAGTAAATGTCTGTTCAAATTTGTGAAAAAATAAAACTCGAGTGTCCTGGATATGACACTAAACAATCTCATGGTGAGGTTCCAGTAATGCTGGAGCTTTGGGAAATGCAGAGTACTCTTTCATGGCCATCTCTCCCAAGTCCACCCTATCCTAGAGTGGTAGCACCTAATAGGGTTATATCTATTGGTAAAATAGAACTAAACTGTGTACTTATACTAAATTGAATTGTTCAAAACGGAACTGCTTTTGACATCTAAACAGCATACTTCTGCTAAACCGAATCCTTTGAAATAGAATTATTTTTGATATTTAAACTACGTATTTATGCTAAACTAAATTGTTTGAAATAGAACTGTTTTTCATATTGAACCTGTGTATTTATGTTAAACTGAATTTTTTAAAATAGAATTGTTTTTGACAATGAAACTGTATAATTAAGCTAAATTGAATAGTTTGAAATACAGTTGCTTGTACATTTAACTGTATGTAAACAAAAAAAAACTTATACTAAACTGAATTGTTTGAAACAGAATTGTTTTTGACAATAAAAATGTGTAATTATGCTAAACTAGATTGTTTGAAATAAATTTGTTTGTACATTTAACTGTGTGTAAACACATAATGTATTCTTATACTAAACTGAATTGTTTGAAATAGAATTGTTTTTGAAAATAAAACTGTGTAATTATGCTAAACTGAGGTGTTTAAAATCCAATTGTTTTTGACAATAAAACTGTGTAATTATACTAAACTGAATTGCTTGAAATAGAACTGTTTATATATACAACCCTGTATTTGACATGAAATAACCTTCAATGATTGATGTGTCATATAAACAAAATAAACCAACTCAACGATGACGAATACTGCCCTGCGATATCGAACTCCTGGGAAATTTCACAGAAACAAGTTTTCTAATCAAATATTCTCCTGTTTGTGGCATGTTTGAATGATTTAAAGTTCCTTTTCAATTAGAGTTGTATTTCAGCGGATATCAGCAATTGGTTCTGTAATGAAAAGCGAGTCAGCAAAAGAAGGTTGTCAAGGATTGGCTTGACGGGAGCATTTGGAAGCACTCCTAGTGTTACGGTTAACGTCATCGTTAAATGGATATAGTGGCAAGAGAGTTCAAAAACCTGGACGAGCCTGTTTGTGTTTCACATAGAGATAATACCTAAGGCAAGTATTCTCTCTTTAGTTATGGCTAAATAGTAGGGCACCCAGAGTTTTTAACTTTTGTATGGCAACCAGTCTAGGAGAAGGAAAACTCTGAATTTAACTCTCCGCCTAAAAACTGACCTTATGTCACATCTTGTTTTGGGGAAGTGGCTGGGTAATAAAATGTAATGCCAGCTGCCAAAATGTGACAGGGAATAAAGGTTAACGGATTGATTCGTTTTAATAGTATATCAACTCGTCTAGGGTTATTTAAAGTAAATTGCACCTGTATGTTTATATTTTCTGTATAGTTCTTTCTTAAGAGACTTTTACACACAGTTATAAGAGATTAAATATTCCTATCTAATACAAATAATTTGAACACAGATTTCAAGTATTCCTATCTACAACAAATAATTTGCATTTGGTTGTGTGGTTTCAAGTATTCCTATCTAATACAAATAATTTGCACACAGTTGGATGGTTTCAAGTATTTCTATCAAATACAAATAATTTGAACACAGTTGTATGGTTTCAAGTATTCCAATCTAATACGAATAATTTGCATTTGGTTGTATAGTTTCAAGTATTCCTATCTAATACAAATAATTTGCATTGGGTTGTATGGTTTCAAGTATTCCCATCTAATACAAATAATTTGCACAGAGTTATATGATTTCGAGCATTCTTATCTATTAAAAATAATTTGCACACATTTAGTTTATCTTGCAATGAACAATTATGGGATCTTAGTTATAATTTTAATTTAATAATGGTTTGAACACATTTGCATAGTTTCAAGTAACAAATAATAATAATCCTTAGTAAACAATTAGAGCTTCAAGTAACGATTCTTAATACAAATAATTTGCACACAGTTAAATAGTTTCAAGTAACTAATAATAATAATCCTTAATAAACAAGTAGATTTTCAAGTAACTATTCTTAATACAAATAATTTGCACACAGTTAAATAGTTTCAAGTAACTAATGATAATAATCCTTAATAAACAATAAGAGCTTCAAGTAACTATTCTTAATACAAATAATTTGTACACGGTTTTATGGTTTTAAGTAACTAATAATAATAATCCTTAGTAAACAATTAGAGCTTCAAGTAACTATTCTTAATACAAATAATTTGCACACAGTTAAATGGTTTCAAGTAACTAATAATAATAATCCTTAGTAAACAATTAGAGCTTCAAGTAACTATTCTTAATAAAAATAATTTGCACACAGTTGTACATAAAGTATTCCTATCGAATCAAACGATTTGCTCACTGTTGAATGGTTTTAAATATTTCTGTGTAATACGAAGTAGTAATAATCATAAAGTTTCAATCAATTCTGGGTAATAATAGGCATTTGTTTTCACAAACGTGTGTGTGTATGTGTGTGTGTGTGTGTGTGTCCATTTATTAGTTTACTTATTTGTGTGTTTTTGTATTTTAAGTTATACTTAATGTGGGTTTGTAATTTTCAATAAAATCGTTTTCTTTGATTTGTAGTAAATTGTAATTGTGTTTGAAATAATGGCATTGATTTAAATAATCCTTGCCAACATTCAAAAATATGTTTGAACACTAATAATTTTTCATTAATCTCTATTTTGATATTACTCTTGTGTAACGATATTCTGTTATTAAAATTTTTAGTACAGCCTATGTATGTTTGTTTATAATTTTCACATTCTATTATATATATATTACATTTTTTGAGTTGCAGTTTAAATTTTTATTTATAATGAAAGTCTTTTTTTAGAGTCTTCTAGTATTATACTGAAAACTCTGCATATTTTTTATTTTTACATTTACTGACCCAATTAATGTGTTGTTCCCCAAATTAGGAAGAAGTGGGTATTTTTTAAAAGGTTTTTGAGTCGTCGACGGCTTTTGATAATTTTAATTGTATCTAGTATTTCTTTGAGTTTGTCATTATGCTTGAGTTGCTTGAGATTTTTTGTTTTTTCTCTGAATAGTTCTGGGCTGTTTCTATTATAGGTTGCAACGTATGTTAAGAGTTTTTCGTTGTTATGTTTTTATGGGATCTTAGTTCTTTTAATGCAACTTTTTTGCTGTCTCTATTCCATTATATATATATATATATATATAAAGATTTTTTGTTGGTCCAATGAGAGAAAAGTAAATCTTTCAGATATATGTTTTCCAATGGCATGGATAAAGTTTAATGCGCGCAAGAACGCATTTGAATCCACACATAGATATATTTTAATTTAGTCTATGTGTATATATTTGCATGTGTGTGTGTGTGTGTGTGTGAAGTTACACCCTGCGCAGTAAACAGTTAGTAAATGTTAATTTAAATCTATGGCTTTTTATTTCTTTAATTTGGAGTAATGATTTTGTCTCCAAAAAGTATTGACACAAAATATTTTGTGTTGATACTTTTTGGAGACAAAAATGCATCTCATTAATATAGTTTGTCTCAATATACATGGGACCCATGTGACAGCTAATAACTCTACTAATAATAATGTTGTGTTCCTTTTTGTTTCAGATTTGAAAATAACATTCTATAACAACTATTAATCCTCGATCATAATGCCTTGGACAGAAGATGAAAAATATTTTGTGTCCCTACTTATTTGGAGAAAAAAAAATCATTCAAAACTGCAAACAAAATTTGCTGGAAATTTAACTCAACAATTATCCCCAGAAAAGCCAAATTTATCGTCGAATAAACAAATTCCTAGCCCCAGGGTCAGTAAACAACCTCAGCAAAAGCAGAAAATTCCAGATCTGGTGGGAATTTGACTGCAAGATGTCCTGACAATGAGGATTGGGTGAGAGATTCTGTCGGAAGAAGTCTAAAAAAAAGTCCCTCCAAAGACGTTACCGAGAACTTGGCCTTTTCCGTGCGTCGTTGTAAAGCATCTTAACAAAGAATCTTCAGTAGCACCCAGATCAAGCATGGTCTCATACGATCTGACACGGAGTTTTTTTTGCCACCGTATTAAATCATAATCATATTAAAGGGTTGCAGCTATTTTGAGACACCCTGTACCAAATTATGTATAATAATAATAATAATAATAATAATAATGACCATGCATAAGGCATTACACCCCAGAGACGACGTTGACAGACTATATGTATCTAGAAAAGAGGGAGAAAGAGGACTGCCGGCATCGAAGACACCGTTGACGCATCCATACAATGGCTCGAAGACTACATAGAAAAACACGAACGAGGACTAATTACAACCATCAGAAACAATACGGACAAAACGATAGACGAAAGAATGACAACAACTAGGAAACAAAAATGGGAGCGAAAACAACTCAATGACCGCTTTAAAAGTCTAATAAACAACATCTCACACCAGAAAATCTGAACCTGGCGAAGAAAAGGAAACCTTAAGAGAGAAACGGAATCCCTCCTAATAGCAGCACAGGACAACGCCATAATAACCAATCATATCAAAGCGAGAATAGATAAGACGCAACAAAACAGTAAATGTAGACTATGCGGTGACAGAGACGAAACGATCAATCACATAATAAGCGAATGCAGCAAATTAGCACAGAAGGAGTATAAGGCGAGACAAGGTGATCCACTGAGAAATGTGCAGGAAATTTCAATTCGGCCATACAAACAAATGGTATATGCACAACCCAGCACCTGTCCTATAAAATGACTCGCATAAACTCCTATGGGACTTTAACATACAAACGGATCACCTAATCCCGGCCAGAAGACCAGACCTCATAATAATCAACAAAAAAAAAAAAAAAAAAAGAGAGAATCTGAAAAATTGCAGACTTTGCTGTCCCGGCGGACCACAGAATAAATCTGAAGGAAACTGAAAAGAAGGATAAGTACCTCGACCTTGCTAGAGAATTGAAAAAGCTGTGGAACATGAAAGTAACGATTGTGCCAATTGTGATAGGCGCGTTAGGCACAATTACAAAAGGATTATTAAAAGGCCTGGAGGACTTGGAAGTTGGCGGACGGGTAGGGACTATCCAAACGACAGCATTGCATTGAACGACCAGAATCATGAGACGAGTCCTGGAGACTTGAGGAGACTTGCTGTCACTCAAACTCCAGTGAAAAACCATTCGCTAACACTGATGTGAAAAACTCTAAAGGAGTAAATAATAATAATAATAATAATAATAATAATAATAATAATAAAGACCAGACCTTATAATAATCAACAAAAAAAAGAAAATCTGCAAAATTGTCGACTTTGTTGTCTCGGCTAACCACAGAACAAAACTGAAAGAATGTGAAAATAGAAATAAGTACCTTGACCTTGCTTGAGAATTGAAAAAACTATGGAACATGAAGGTGACGATTATGCCAATTGTGATTGGTGTTTTTGGCACGGTAACTAAAGGATTATTAAGGGGCCTGGAAATTTTGGAAGTTGGCGGCCGAGTGGAAACCATCCAAACAACAGCATTGTTGAAAACAGCCAGAATACTGAGAAGAGTCCTGGAGACTTGAGGAGACTTGCTATCACTAAATCTCCAGTAAAAGACCATCAGCTTACGCTGATGTGAAAAACACTAACGATGGAGACAGAGAGTCTGAAGCACGTGAAGAGCTCAAGTATATAAATCATTAAAAGAACTAAATAACAAATTTGTGGATATATTCAATATATATATATATCAGCTAATTCAAGAGATATACTTAAACGGAATTATCCAAATTGAGTGCTCAATGTAAAATTTATAATATATGTAAAAATATATTAGAAAGCATATTCAGCACAAATATCATTGAGAAACAAGAAAATCAATAAGTATCTTCCATATTGATTTCTTTTCTTGTGTGTGTGTGTGTGTGTGTGTGTGTGTGTGTGTGTGTGTGTGTGTGTGTGTGTTGTTAAAAACTTAAACTCTTATAAACACCGTAGATAAAAACAGATTAAAAAAGTTTCCATACCTAACATCGTAAAAATTAAGAACTGCAAAAAGTCGGATGAATTTCCAGTATCTTTGTTTATCCTCTTTTTTTTCCGTTTTATCAACATTCTCATCGAGATTTTAAGGTTATAATACTCAGACGTAGCTCTAACTCGTATTGTTGAATGCCATAATGGAAAAAACGTAACGAGAAAGTTGTTGCTGAATTCTAAATCCTTCATTCTCTCTCTTGATATATATATATATGTGTATATATATATATACGAGGATCATTAAATAAATTTCTAGACTTTTTTCGTAAGGGCACTTTTATTGATGGTACACGCATGAAACTCTAGTCCACTTCGAAGTAATATCCCCCGGCTGCAATGCACTTGTTGTACCGTTCAAGCAACTTCTCGAAGGCCCCATGGAAGTCCTCTTGTGTGAGTGTGTCAATGACCTTTGTCACAGCCTCTTTCATCTCCTCAATTGTCTCATAACGACAGCCTGTGAGCTTAGTGAATAAGCAAAAGTCACAGGAAGCAAGGTCTGGACTATAGGGAGGGTGAGAAAATGTCTTGATACCCATCTTGGTCTGTGAGAAGGATGGAGTTATGGACTGGTGCATTTTCCGGGTGGAAATGCCACTAACCCGATTTGAAGAGTGCTGGCCTCTTCCGACGGAATCTCTTCCTGAACTCCCTTAAAACACTCAACATAGTAACCCTAAGCCTAACCGTTTGGCCAATCAACTCTGGTGTATTGACTTCCTTACTCCTCCCACACCTCTCATCATCCCTCACAGACTCCCTGCCTTCCTTGAATCTCTTATGCCACTCAAAAACTGATGCTCAATTCATGAAAGATGGTCCAAAAGCAGTCTGACGCATTCCATACATTTTTTGGGCATCTTTTTCCAAGTAGGGTACATTCCAATTCCTGCTTGGCATTAAATGACCCACAGGGGTTGATATGCCGTTAAACAAAACTCAAACTCAAACCCAATTCCTGCTGTAGCTGTCCATTTGAACCTGAAATCATAAAAATTGGTCAGTCATCTCATAAGATGTATAGCAAAAACATACTGAATTTTCAAGAGTCTACAATTGTAAATGGCTGTACAAAAAAGTCTGGAAGCTTATTGAAGGTACCACGTATATATTGGTGTGTGTGTGTGTGTGTGTGTGTGTGATCTTTGCCTGAGGGGAAAATATGCATCATTAGCCATTAGTTATAGATTTACCAGCCTACAATTATATTAAATTAATTAATTAATATGTAAATGCCGCCATAAAATACATTCAAACTCATAAGAAAAAGGTTAATTATAAAAAAGATTGATAATGATATAAAAAGTAGAATAAGATTAATAGTATCGATGTTATCATTAATGTCATTGGTAATGTAATAACCATAACAACAAGAACAATAACAACTACAATAATAATAAGAATTTAATGATAATAATAATAATAATAATAATAATAATAATAATAATAATAATAATAATGATAAATTAGCGATAACTGTAATAACTGTTATCTTTTATCATTCGTAATGTAATTATTATTAATTAATAATTATTATAAAGACGTTGATGATTCTAACGGTAATTAGAATAACAGTGGTCAGAATAAAAAAATATATCTAAAAGCATTAAGAAATTAGATAAAAACTAGATTTTAATCTAAAACGGAAATGAAATAATTTTTTTTTTAACTAAACAAGATAAATTTGATATTATTAATTGGTTGGTTGGTTGGGTTTAATGGCATTTCAAATTTTGTAGGTTATTTTACGCGAAATCCTTTTTTATAAAAATAGTCAGTTCTATTGATAAATGGTACGGAAATAATTCATCAATTGTTTGTGGTTTGTTTCCTGGCCTCTGGGGCCCCCCTTTGGAGGGTGCCGACGGGGCCGAAGGTATTTTTTGATTTTGACGGACGCGTGTGGGCTGCGGCCCTGCGCCTGGACCCACTTTAAAAAAGGCCTTGTCCCATATTTGTCTGGTGGTGGGACGGAGAATAAATAAATAAAAATAGTCAGTTCTATTTCAAACAATTCAGTTTAGCGTGAATGCACATTTAGTCAAAAATATTTTTATTTCAAGTCATTCAGTTTAATCAAACAAGTCTAATTTAAACAATCCAATTTAGTATAAGTATAGATTTTCTCCACACACAGTTAAATATCAAAACAGTTCTATATTATCAATTCAGTTTAGCATTGTAATGTTTTCAGCGTTTTGTTTTAAAACGTTCAGTTGGAAAAAAAGGTTCACTAATAGAGTTAGTGATTTTTAGTTATTAAAAATATTTGATATGTTTGTGCCTGACTTTTATCTTTTATGTATATTGCTTCTCGGATTTGTAATCGTTTTTATCTTTATTTTATATATATTATTTGTGAGAATCTTCCTTACGTTATATGTAAGAAGACTTCAAAAAATTACAATTAAGAATAATAAACAGTATTCCATCGTCTTTAAAAAGAATTTTCCTTTATATATATATATATATATATATATATATATATATATATATATATATATATATATATATATATATATATGTGTGTGTGTGTGTGTGTGTAATGATTTCCATACTAAAAAAAAATGAGTTAATTTTTCTGAAAAAAAAAGAAAGAAAAAATAGGCTCTACAGAAACTGTATTTTTTGTACATTTATTTTTCCATTTATCAACCAATCAGCGCTTTCCCACTCACTTAAAGATTTCTTAAGATACTTCGTAGACGATAATATTTGACTTTCTACGAAAAAAGCTGGAAGATCAAAACCCAAAATAATTTTAAGAAATATTTTCCCTACAAGAATATTAAAAATACAATTTTTTTAGCCAATGGTAACAACGGCTAAATCAACATTTTTTTCTTATCTTATATCGAGCCGACATCAATCGCATAAATTATCGAAGAAATAAATATTTCTTCTATAAGTACGTAATTGTCTCTAGTTCTCAACTACTAAAGGTAAGGCATTTAATTTATATCTACTCAACCTTTCGGCTTATTTCTTTTCCGTGAAAATCATCTTTCCTTTCTTTTAAGAATTCATTTTATTTATCTTCGTGTAACAATTTTAAAACCGAACTAATATTTTTGTCTACATTTTTATTGCATAAAAGATATTCATTCTACTATTATATCTGTACTCTGCTGATTAAAAAAACAAAAACAAAAAACAGTTGCAACCTCATATGTTCAAGACATTAATACATTTCTCTACATAATGACACTCTCACACAGGTTTTTTTTTTTTTACATACACCTAATATGTGTCTTTAGATAAAGCTAACAGAAACTGTTATATTTCATTCACGAATCTTAACTATCTCAATTAAAAAATATTTACGATCTGACAAAAATCATCTATTTTTTCTTTTTTTAAGATTTTGTAACTTGTGGTTTGGAGCAAACTTTTCATACATTTTGACAAAATGGAAATGTATAAATTTGTAGATAGGAGTTTTATTCAACCATTTACACCAGTTCCACTAGAAATATATATATATATATATTTCTTTTTATATTTTTTTATATTTTTTTATATTTTTTATATTTTTTTTTTTTTTTTTTTTTTTTTTCGAACCATAGGAATTTTTATTTTTTTCGAACCATAGGAATTTATTTATTTTTTTTTTTTTTTTTTTTTTTTATGCAAATTCTAGGATAGGTGGAGGTTTTTGGTGAATAAAGGCAAAGCAATTTTCTCCTTTGATTGACGTAGGCGAAACTTCCTGACGATCCGTTAAGGTGAAACTTTAGTAGAAGATTTTCGACTAGCGATTTAAGTTAATTCTATATTTGGCTCCATTGTTTAATGTTGAGCACTTTAGTAATTATAGCATTGCAGTATTCGCGGAGGGTTTTTTGGTTTTCTTTTGGCCACTGACTTAGTACCCCTTGATTTTTTTCAAGGAGTAGAACGAGGTTGGTCTTTTCTTTCTTTTTTACCCAAAAAACTTTTTTCTTTTTCCTCTGGACCGTGACTCGAGACATTTTTTCTCTTGTCCCTGGGCAGGGGTTTTTTGGTTTTTTTCTGATACCGTGATTACTGGTAGATATTTGATTAGTAATATATATATATATATATATATATATATATATATATATATATATATATATAATGAAGTCTATAAGCCAAGGTCATAACCTGGAAAGGACATTAGCGTTTTACTTTGTGCTTCCACCCTACCGAACTGCATTCATCTTGCTCTTCTCCCCCAATCCAGCTATAGATAAATAATACGTTAGTTAAGGTTCTCTAGCCTTGGTTTGGTTTGGTTGGGTTTAATGGCATATCAACTACTCTTGATTATTTGATGCCGTATTCTCTTAATACATATATATTAGATATATGATTTGGGAACACATTTTTTGATATGTACAAACAGTTCTATATATAACGATTCAATTTAGTATAAGTAAAAGTTAAATGGTTCCAAGTATTGCTATGTATCACCGACAATTCAATTAAATATCTGTCATTCGCTTACACACAGTTAAATGACCAAGCAGTTCTATTTCAAGCAATTCAATTTTGGATAAGTCATCTGTTTGCATCCAGTTTAAAAGTCAAACATTTCTATTTGATCCATAGATAGAACCCTATCAGGTGTCTCCACTCCGGGTCAGAGTATACCAGGGATCAATGGCAATGAAAGGGTACTCCACATTCTCCAAAGTTCCAGCATTACTGGAGCCTTAACATCAGATTGTTTAGTGTCATATCCAGGACATTTGAGGGGGAGGCTTACTATATTCTATTCTGGGCTACTGTCGCCTTGGTTTTGGTAAGCCGTTCTACAAGGAAAACGCTGAATTTAAACCCATGACCTAAGTGCCAAGCTAACTTGCAGTGATAGCGTTATAAAATCAGAAGCTGGACTTCCTAAGATAGTGCAATGGAGATTTCCGTGGTGTAATGGTTATTACTGTTGGAAATGGACTCACCATCACGATTTCAAATCATTGACAAGGCTCTTTGCATTTCACATAGCGCTAAATCTCTTAGGAATGGTATAAATCCAGTTATTCTCTTTCCAGCTATAGGGAAATTGTAGGACAGATAGGGATCTTTAACCTTCGTATAGCAACCAGTCTAAGAAAAAGAAAACTCTGAAACCTGTTAAGCTTCGCTTAAAATTGACCTTGTGTCACAACCTGCCATTGCGAAGGGTTTGGTAAATACATACAATGATGAATTCAGATAATATTTTGATGATTGGCATTTGGTGACCTCGAATGAACTCTCATGTCCCACTTCTTATAACCTCTGTGTGTCCTCATGTCAAAGATTTCGTCGTTAGGTTTTGTTTTAGCGTGAACGTGGCTTGCACAAAGAGAGGAGGTTCATTTATCATTATAGGTGATTGTTTCATTTCTAGCATTCGCGTGCGCACACTGGATGCCTGGTGTTTTTCCTTTGAGATTGACTAACAGCAGGGCTCCAAGTCCCCCAGACAAGGAAACACAAGTTCAAGCAATGATTGCAAAAAGACCATTATTCTTTTTTTTTTAAATATAGTTTTTACCGATTTCTTTCAAAGAGATCACTTCTCATTTCAATGTGACAGATGTCATAGCAGCGCTTGTCAAAATGGCCGGGTTTTGTTTATTGGCGCTAACGTTTAAGGTGAAAGAAAATAAGCAATACTATCGACAAAAAGGTTCCTTAAAAATACTACTAAAGCGCTCGAAAAAAATGAAAAGAAATAGATAGATTTACAGAGAAGTACAATGTCAATGATAAAACATGTCAAAAGTAACTATCTCTTGTTTAACATGTTATATATTGCGAATTCTCGCAATATAACTCCCAGTCGGCTGGGGCTGTAGAATACACAGACTGAACCTCTACAGAGGGGTAAGAACCCCCACCCACCCATGAGTGACCTGGATATGACACGAAACAAACTGATGGTGAGGTTCCAGTGATGCTGGGGCTTTGGGAAATGCGGAGTATTCCTTCATTGCTTTTGCTCCCAAGTCCACTCTGGCCCGGCGTCATAGCACCTGACAGGGACCTATCTAAGGGTTAAATAGAGCTAACGGCATACTTATGCTAAATTGAATTGTTTGAGTAAACTGAATAGCTTGAAATAGAAATGTTTTTCACAATTAAACTGTACTTATATTTAAACTGCGTGCTTATGCTAAACTGAATTGTTTGAGATGGAACTGTTTTTGACATTGAAACTGTACTTACACTAAACTGAATTGTTTGATATAGAACTGCTTTGAAATTTAACTGTGTAAATAAAATCTATATTATACTAAATTTAATTAGCTGA
>OY757945.1:46513986-46516486 GCA_963585895.1 Sepioteuthis lessoniana | reverse complement strand
TGGTTATGAATGGTTACTCCGAATTCCCAAAAGCTTCAGGACTAGAGTCTAACCATCAAAAGAAATTTAGTGTCATACCCAGGACACTAGTTTTATTTGACCCATAGATGGGATTCAGATACTTGCTATCATTCTGGGTGAGAGTGCGCCAGAGATTAATGGTACTGAAGGGGTTTTCTACATTTCCAAGAGCTCTAGGACTGGAGCCTCAACATCAGACTGTTTAGAGTCATAACAGGACACTCGTTGTTGGGAATCTTACGCCTCGACAGAGATGCAGTCGGTGCATTTTGTAGCCCCAGCCGACTGTAATATTTGATATCGTATAACATTATCATATTTGATATCATAAATCGTCAACTCAAAAGTGGCATGCCTTCCGAGATTTTGAGACCGTACCCTCAAGAAAAAAGGTAAGACCACCTAACCACTAAAAGGGGATACCCTGAGTATGATACTAAACTGCACCTGATGGTGAGGCTTCAGTTCTGTAAATCTTGGGAGTGTAAAAATACTTTTTCACTGCCATTATTCCCAGGTCCACCTGGACCTGGATTGGTGAGGCCTATTAAGTTCCTATGCATGAGTCAAATACATCTGCTTCAAAATAATTAGTAAAAAAGAGAAATTGGTAGCGCCCTCCCCGACACTTCGGTGCTGTAGCTATTGAAAAGGAGCCTTCGAGTCACCCTAGACTACAATCAGCTAAATATATATGTATGTGTGTGTGTGTGTGTATGTACTCACAGAATGACAGGTTGAGGGGAATATCTATCAATCTATCTATTGCAGACATCTTATTTAGTCTCTCTTTCTCTCTCTCTCTCTCTCTCTCTCTCTCTCTCTCTCTCTCTCTCTCCCCGTCCATATATATATATATATATATATGCAATTATCTGACAATGTTTACCTATGCGGGAAACTGACAGTCACCAGGCGCCGTTAACTCTGTCTACGCTATAATTACTAGATGAGAAGTTCCTGTTGCATCGTGAGTAAGGAGATAGACTGCATCATCATAGCGAGTTCGATCCCTAGTTACGCTAATACATTCACTTTCGGACAAATACCTTTGGGAAAAGTATGAATCACCTTGTCAACCACCAGCCATATGTTAAGTAGTACAACTGACGTTCTTTTACAAGAACAGCTTTGGCATTAAATAACCTATAAAGTTTGATAAGCCACAAAACAAAGATACCAAAACTAATATACTATATTCTCTATCCCCAAGTGAACTTAGTGCTATGGCGATATACTCCATGACGTCACTGCATGGACCCTCCTCGACACTATAAATAGTGACTGATTCTATAAACGAGTCAAGCGAGTCTAGTCAGTTACCTGTAACCGTTACCGAACAGGGTGGAACGATAAGATTGTCGTCCTAGAAAAGACGACATGATTCCATTTCCGTTTAATGAAAACCGGTTTTCTTCTTTTTTTTTTTTTTTTGTTGCAGACCATCTACTAGTTTGTCAGTTGTATACAAATCCCAAGAGCGATAGGAGCCTTCTATCATGTCTGAAAGTGACACAATGTTCAACGAGCGAGATCGGAGATGCGCCGCTGTACAACTCATGCTCTCTACTGATCCAAGTTATGACAACAGGACCATTGCCAGCACCCTCAAAATGCAAATCTGGACGGTTCAACGTGCCCAGGGTGATGAAAACAGTTTCCGGCTATGGTTATGGTATTTGGTGTGGTTTCAAGTGAGGGCCACATCATGCCACCTCACATCTTCAAAGTTGGCTTGAAAGTCAACACCAAAGTGTACCTGGATGTGCTGAAGAGTGTGGTGCAATTAGGTGGCCGATGGTAGACCCTGGGTGTGGCAGCAGGACTCGACGCCGACCCACAAGTCCAAAGAGACGCAGGCTTGGCTTCAGAAGGAGTGCTACGACTTTGTACCCTTCTCTCACTGGCCCCCCTCCTGAACCCGCTGGACTACTTCGTTTGGTCATACGTCAAGAACATCACGAACATGACCTCGCACAACACCAAAGCCAGCCTGATCGCCACCATCAGGCGAGTATTCGCCGAGCTCCCGCCGGCGCTTGTGGAAAAGGCATGCTTCCAGTTCCGGATCCGTATCGAGGCGGTGATTGAGGCTGAAGGCGGCTACATGGAATAGATATCAGCTCTACTACATAATCAAGTTACCTGAATTGATTTTTTAAATAAAAGTTTAAAAATAAAACTGTAGTGTTGTTTTCTTTAGGACGACAATTTTATCGTTCCACCCTGTATTTCGTAAATATATACTGCTGTAAACCTTGCATTGCTTTGTGTTATTCATTTCTGGCTCTTCAAGGCCACAACATTTAGATACATTATATACTCTATCACGGACTTAGATATTCTATATGGGCTATATGCTATATACCTGATCACTGATAGTGAGCACTCTTAATATACATTCATCTTATATATTAATATATATATATATATATATATATATGTGTGTGTGTGTGTGTGTGTGTGTGTGTGTGTGTTA
>OY757945.1:46498986-46508986 GCA_963585895.1 Sepioteuthis lessoniana | reverse complement strand
CTCGACCTAAATAAATATTTTTCTCTCTTGATTTATTTTCTAGTGTGTGAGGTAGAATTTAGTTCTGGAAGCAAATTGAGGAACAACGCCCGAAACAATTTAACAATAATGCATTTAAATAACACTTGAAAATAACGTTTCTGTTTAAATATTCCATATACTGATATTGCATAGATTTCTTCATTTTTTATCATTATGAAGCCTACCTCAACTGTGGCTTGCATTTATCACTTGGCGCCTGGAGTTGCCCGTGGAGTAATTGTTATCGTCGTAGGAATTGGACACGGTGACACGAGTGCAAATCCTGGACGAGACTGATTGCATTTCACATAGCACTAATACCCTTGGGAAAGGTATGAATCCAATTATTCTCCCTCCAGCTATGGGTAAATAGTAGGACAGACTAGGTTCTTCAACCTTGATGAGGCAACTAGTCTAGGAGAAGGAAAACTCTGAATTCAAACCTGTTGAACTCCGCTTAAAAATTGACCTTGTGTCATATCCTGCCCGAGCGGAGGGGTTGGTAAATAGGATCACTTGGCGCCTCGGGCACCTCAAAAGGAGAAATGCTAAGAGAATTAAGCATTTCTTTTCTAACGGTCACACGTAAATCTCAATTCGTGCTTGGTTCTTCTCTATAAAATGACCTCTTGTCAAATGTGACTTAGTGGGGAGTCAATTAAATAACTATGCTAGTTATGGCTCAAGGCCAGAAGTTTGGAGTATCCAATAAGAATCCAAATCATTAGTGTAACATATTGACCCTCGACCGAGCCGTCAATCAAGAGATGTACGGAAGAACAGCGAAACAGGTGCATCCGGTGGAAGATATCAGAATATTACCTTGACCTGTGGACGTGGTTGAATTCGGTGATAGTGGCAGATGCGTACGTCCACAGGAAGCAGGTGGATGTCAAACAAAAATATAACCTGGTGCCACAGACGGCTTGGGTCAGAGTCAGTTCCAGGCAGTTGAAGTCAGTTGGGGACAAGATGCCCGCGTGAGAACTAGTGGCAGACAGAGGGCTTGCGACCCTCAGTGACCCACTATTGAGCAGTCCAGCCAGAATGCGAAAGAAGTGCTGCTGTGGTCAGAAGAACTTAGGGTCAATATGTAGCAGACAGTCTCTGTCTCCAACTCACCTTTCACACTCAACCAACATCAACCCTTTCGAGAATAAAGTGTGAGGGGTATATTTTTATAAAGAAGTGTGTTCGTTCGTTCATTGAAGTCTTCATTATTGTTGACTATGTTTCCGCTTATATTTACATATATTTGTATATGTATGTAGCTTTACAACATTAGTAATGATCTGCCAGCTTAACTCGGCTTCTATATCAACGAAAATATATTTTGGTATGAGGGCCGAAATGAGAGAGAGAGAGAGAGTGAGAGAGAGAGAGAGAGAGAGAGAGAGTAATTTACAAAGCTTTTTGCTTCGATGTGGCACAAGGCTGAATGACTGGAGTACCCAATACGACTCAACCTCACTCGTGAAGGTTCGCTAACCATTACACAACCCGAAGCGCCCCAGAGAGAGAGAGAGAGAGAGAGAGAGAGAAGGAGATACAGGTGGGAGAGAGTGAGTAATTTGCAAAGCTTTTTGCTTCGATGTGGCACAAGGCTGAATGACTGGAGTACCCAATAAGACTCAACCTCACTCGTGAAGGTTTGCTCACCATTACACCACCCGAAGCGCTCCAGAGAGAGAGAGAGAGAGAGGGGGGAGGGGGAGGGAGTTGCGAAGTTAAGTTCCGCTGAGTCTGTTAAGCATTTAAATGAGTGACTATAATTTGTTTAAATAGAAAACTTCATTGCTTATTATTATCACAAAATTATGCTCTCTCCTCATTGAAAAATCAAAATCGATTAAAATTTCCACTTATGTCTTTGGCATCTAAAACAAACAAACAAAAACAAAACAAAACAAAACATTAACGATCGAATCCATTAAAACTTTCATCAACCTGTCAGCTGGGAATGTTGAATGCAATGACTGCATGTCTGCGAGGGGGAGGGTAAGCCCTCCCCTTCTAACGAGTGATCTGGATATGTCACTAAATCTTCTGATAGTGAGGCTCCATTCCCTGAGCTTTGGGAGATGGGGAGTACCCTTTCATTGCCATTACTTCCTGGTTCAAGTCTGACCCGAAGTAGTCGTACCTATAGGGTCCCATCTATGGGTCAGATAGAAATTATCTGTTATTTAATATTCTTGAAATCATTTAACTGTGTGCAAACAAATCATAAATATTAAATAGAATTATCAATGTTGGATAAGGCTTCTCGAAACCATTTAATTGTGGACAAATAAAAGAATATTATCAAATAGAATTATTAGCATTGGATAACAACACTTGAAACAATTTAACTGTGTGCAAACAAATGAGCTCTGGCTCGTATAAAAAAATGTTACCTAGAAACAATACGCTTGCAAATCGCACACACACACACACACACACACACACACACACACACACACACACACACACACACACATATATATATATATATATATATATATATAAAGATAAACAGGATTTGGCATTAAATAGCCCATAAAGGTTGATGTGCCATAAAACACAACGAAACCAATGCAAATCATATATGGTATGTATAAAGCCTAGGTTCTTCAGCCTTGGTGAGGCAGCTAGTCTTGGAGATGGAAAACTCTGAATTCAAACCTGTTAAATTCTGCTTAAAAATTGACCTTGTGTCATATCCTGCCAGAGTGGAGGGGTTGGTAAATATGTGTATGGTATGTATAAAGAGGATTTGACATTACATAACTCATGAAGGTCTATATGTCATAAAGCACAACCAAAACAAACCAATTCCTATACATGTATAAAGAGGATTTGGTATTAAATAACCCATAAAGCTTGATATGCCACAAACCCCAAACAACTAAATAGCCAACTATTCCAGAAAACAAGGAAACAAGCACCCACATATACAGCAACCGAACCAGGTTTACAAATCTCTAAACACAGTAGAAAAGTAAACCTTACACCGACTGCACCTCTGTAGAGGAGTAAGACCCCCTCCTAACAAGTGTGTCCTGATATGACACTAAACAATGCTAGGACTTTGGGGAATGCGGAACACCTCTTCTCTGCCGTTGCTCTCAGGTCCACTCTGGCCTGGAATGGTAGCACCTGATAGGGCCCTATCTATGGTTTAATAGAACAAAACTGCATACTTATGCTAAACTTAATTGTTTGAATCAGAACTGTTTGACTAAACTGAATAGCTTGAAAACGAACTGTTTTTCACGAACGGTGTACTTGCATTTAAACTGCGTACTTATGCTAAACTAAATTGTTTAAAATGGAACTGTTTTTGACATTGAAACTGTACTTACGCAAAACTGAATAATTTAATATAGAACTGTTTTGACTTTTAACTGTGTGGACACAAAATCTATACTTATACTAAACTGACTTGTTTGAATTAAAACTATATGAATAAACTGAATAGCTTGAAATAGAAATGTTTTTGACAATTAAACTGTGAACTCATGTTAAACTAAATTGTTTGAAATAGAACTAGCTATTTTCATAAAAAAGGATTTAGCGTTAAATAAACTGTAAAGGTTGATATGCCATAAAACCCAACCAACCAACCATTTCAAAATATTTAACGTTCAATAGACTATTTTGCTATTTGCTTTTAAATTGGATCCCATTGTTGCATTAAAATGCTTATCAGGTTATTATGTGGTTTGTTTGAAAAAAATAAATTTCGCTTTTTAAAACGGGTAAAAATAAAATATAATAAAAAGAGATAAAAGAAAATCACTAACTGCTTTCTTGAAAGAATATTCTTGGTCTAAATGCCAGTTTATGAAGCCACTATAGGATATGTTAATTTAAGTATTAATCTAATGAAAAACTATTTTAAATTCTATGTCCAATAAATTTAGAAAGATTAACGAAACTAAATAAAAACATATATACGAGGATCATTAAATAAGTTTCCAGATTTTTTTCGTAAGGGCACTTTTATTGATAGTACACACATGAAACTCTAGTCCCCTTCGAAGTAATCTCCTCAGGCTGCAATGAACTTGTTGTTCTGTTCCAAAAACTTCCGGAAGGCCCCATGGAAGTCCTCTTGTGTGAGCGTGTCAATGACCTTCGTCACCGCCTCTTTCATCTCCTCAATTGTCTCATAACGACAGCCTCTGAGCCTAGGGAATAACCAAAAGTCACAGGGAGCAAGCTCTGGACTATAGGGAGGGTGAGGAACTGTCTTGATGCCCATCTTGGTCAAATAGTCTGTGACAAGGATGTGATTGTTGACTGGTGTATTGTCCTGGTGGAAATGCCACTGAGCCGATTTAAAGAGTGATGGCCTCTTCCGACGGAATCTCATCCTGAACTCCCTTAAAACCTCAACATAGTAACCCTAACCTTAACCCTTTGGCCAATCAACTCCGGTGTATTGACTTCCTTACTCCTCCCACAACTTTCATCATCCCTCACAGACTCCCTGCCTTCCTTGAATCCCTTATGTCCCTCAAAAATTGATGCTTGATTAATGCAAGAGGGTCCAAAAGTAGTCTGAAGCATTCCATACGTTTCTGTGGCATTTTTTCCAAGTGTAAAACAATTTTATTGCATATCGTTCTCCTAAAATGTCCTCACGTCCAGATTGCATTTTTGAAATTTTACCAATTGTGACAATCAGGCTTTAGTAGGGTGTATTCCAATTGCTGCTGTTGATTTTAAGATGAAATCATAAAAATTGGTTATCTTATAAGATGTATAGCAATAACATACTGAATTTTCAAGAGTCTACGACAATTGTAAATGCCTGTACGAAAAAAAGTCTGGAAACATATTGAAGGCCCCGTGTATAAAGATTTCACTTATTTCCATTTCATTTACTTACTTTTTACATAAAATGATAACGTCTTTATTATGCAATAATCCACTTTAATCTGACTGATTATCCGTATTTGTCTTCTACTGTCTTCTATTTGCCTACGTAATGTTCTTCAGGTTTTTCTTTCTTTCTTCCTTTCTTTCTTTCTTCTCACCCTTTTCTTTTAAGTTCAATTTACTCAATAAATCTTCAAGAGTAATAATAAAGTTGACAACCGTAATTGAGGGTAACTCAAAGGCCTTACTTTCCATAGCTGCTACACCGAGTTATGGGAGAGGGCGCTGCTTCATTCTCTGGATTGCCCCACTTTACCCTTACCTTATAATGCTGGTATCAAGTACTATTTTTTGAGTCTTTTGTATGACTAGAGCTGGGATTGAACCGTGGTCTCCCGGGCCATTGGTTAACTCTCTACCCATTAGGTCAATGGCTCGGTTAATGTGCTCTGGTCGTATAATAGGTTTGCCCAGTCGGCTGGGGCTGTAGAATACACTGACTGCACTCCTGCAGAGGGGTAATATCCCCCCAATGAGTGTTGTGGATATTACACTAAACAGTCCAAGTTCTGGGGAATACGGAGTACCCCTTCATTGCCATTGCTCCCAGATCCACTCTGGCCCGGCGTGCTAGCACCTGATTGGGCCCTATCTATGGATTAAATAGAACTAACGGCATACTTATGCTAAACTGAATTGTTTGATTAAACTGAATTGCTTGAAATAGAAATGTTTTTGACTATTAAACCGTACTTACATTTAGACTGCGTGGTTATGCTAAACTGAATTATTTGAAATTGAACTGTTTTTGAGATTGAAACTGTACTTACACAAAACTGAATTGTTATATATAACTGCTTGAATAAACTGAATAGTTTGAAATAGAAATTTTTTTGAGAATTAAACTGTGTACTTATGTTAAACTGAATTGTTTGAAATAGAACTGATTATTTGCATAAAAATGGATTTAACATTAAATAACCTACAAGGGTTGATATGCCATAAAACCAAACGAAAACGTATAATATGCGTTAATGAATTGTTCGAATCATAGAAACAGTTTCCATTTCAATGCAATAAAATATTATAACCAATTAGAAAAAAAAATTAGATAATTACACGTATTTTAATTTTATCTTAATTGATTTCTAATTAAAATTCTACATAGGATTGCTTTTTTATACGTTTGAGAATAAAACAATAATATTAAAAAATCAACAACACAAAAACTTTGTTAAAACCACGACGCAAATTTCTCACATCATTTACAATGGAAACATTTATTTCTGAGTGGTATAAAACAGATAGTTATATAATAACTGAATGATTTTTTTTTATATTAATCATTTTTCGTTGATTGTATTTTATCATTCAGTTTGGTTGGGCTTTGAACTATTCGGCTCTTAGTTTAGCTGTACAGACATTGGGTACAGTTTACGCACGCGTGCAAAGGATAAGACAATCACAATTGTCATAATAAACCCCAGATAGAAAATGGGCTGGAGTGTGAATGACGTCATGCCCGGAAGCGATGGTCCCGAGAATTTGTGGATTTTGAAAAACACCTCAGTTTGGAGTTGACTGTTGGCCAGGCAGGAGACAATTTTGTCTCTGCCATTGTAGCATGGAGAATTGAGTTTTCTGCTATGGAGTCGAGAGTTGGAAGGTTGACAGTGAACCATGTAAGTAGACAGTTGGGTTGTCTGCCTAAATGGCAGACAGGAGAAATGGGGTCCGACCAGGCAGTTGGGAGTTTAGTGAGCATAGTATGATACAAAAGATTTTTAATAATTGTCTCTCTCCTCGTGTCGAAGAAAGTCCAGAAGTTAATAAACGTTTGTACCTGAACAAAAGAGTCGGCTGGTATTTGTATCCGCATTCATTTGTTAATGTGTTGTATCACAGTTGTGAAGAAGATGTTTATGGCAATACAACAACATTGCTGGGTTTTAAATCCCTTACCACTGGCTTGTCCAGTCCCTGGTTTTTCCGGAAGTCTGCCTGCGCGTCCCCACAAGTAGTACCTACTTTTCAGAGCTGAGTTTATTTCTTGGTGCCTCCAAATTTGGGAATGGCGACGGAATCAAGCATTTTTGTGACTGACGTGTATGTGTCTTGATTCGTATATGAACCTCCTCTCAATAAAATGACCTTGTGTCAAATCCGGCCGAACCAAAGTTGGGTAAATATAATACCACGGGCTTGTGCTCCTCACCCGGTTTTTCGGGGGCTATCTTGTGTTTTTGCCTACAAGATGTTATTGTGCTGATCAGCTGGTCCCTGTGGGCCCTTTTCCCTAAGCAATACTTGATTGGCATCGCTGAATTTATCGCTTGGCACCTGAGGCTCATCAAAAGAGGAATGCCGATAAGACCAAGCTTTTTTAGTACCTCTGTATAAATCTCGATTCGTGCGCGGTTCTCCACTAAAAAATGACCCTGTTTTAAATCCTTACTTGACGCATTGATAACATGAGCTGTTTTGAGGCAAGTCGGCTAGATTTTTATAAAGACATTGTTAATAAATAAGAAGAATATGTAATGGTTATTAAATAATCATTGAAAATAGATGATAAATAACTATGGGAATTGTGATGTTGGTAGTTAGGTATTTCTGTCACAAAAATTACAAATTCATAATTTTGTTCGATTGAATGAGTCAGCGTACCGTTGTGTTGAGCAGCAGCAATAACTGACCGGCTGATTACGACTGCTTGGTGTATAAAACAGTCAGTATTTATTGTAGTCCAGGATATCCCATTCCTGCATCAGGGTGACTTCATTCCTCGAGTCCTGATTAGCCACTAGTTTCAGCGTGAATATAGTGATAGCTAAATATCTACCATTCTGTATTATGTTCCCATTGACTTTACCAAGTTATAGCTTGGGCATTTCGGGTTAGTGTCATGGTTTGCAATCTAGATTAGCAAACATTCACAAGTAAGTTCTATTCTTATTGGGTGTCCCATTTACATAGCCTTTTGCTACATCTTAGTAAAAAGCTTAGTAAATGACAAATGGTTAAGAAGTAAGACTAGCTATCCTTCACGAGTGAGTACGAGTCTTATTGGGCGCCCCATTCACACGGCCCTGTGCCACATCTAAGCAAAAAGCTGAGTAAATTACTACTTAGTTATGGCTTGTTCCTTTGTCAGCCAACTGGATGCTCGTTGGAATCCCAGTGCTATGGTGAGTATCTTATTGCTTTTACTATATTAGAGGTGGGGGGTAACTTATGATGACGAATTTTTCACATAAGCTCTAACTTATGGTTTTTTCACAAGAGTCTGAGTGACAGCAAGTCTATTCAGGTTTCAAGGACTTTACTCAGTATCCTGGTCGATTTTAATACTGTTTTGATCTGCATGATTTAACTTCTTTCTCGCATCTATGGGTTTTCCGTTTTTTCCGGGTTCTTTCAAGAACCCTAATAGCGAGTGGTTTCTTTGTCACTTTCATGTTCAACAGCTTTTTCATCTCTCATGCAAGGTCCAGGTATTTGCCAAGCTTTTCCCTTTCTTTCACTTCCATTTTGAGGTTTGATCATATAACAATGTTTTTTTTTTATTGTTACTTAAAATGAGGTTTGGTTTTCTGGTTGGGACTGTGTGATTCGCATGTGTCTCAGGTTCCCAGAGAACTTTTTGCATTTTATTTTCTTGCGCAGATTCTCGTTGGTACGTATACCATATTCAGTATAATCAAATTTGACTCTCTTGCACAGTTCGCAGCGGATCCTTTTTCCCTCCCAGTCGTGCCTATTCTTTTGGTATTTCTGTGCCAGTTTGTTGCCTTCTGATTATCAACGGTATGGTGGTGCTTGCAATTTTCGTAGTTTCGAATCTTTTAAGAACTATTTTTTAACTGATCGTTCCAAAACATTTGAAAAAATGGAGTTACGAGGATCATTAAATAGGTTTCCAGACTTTTTTCGTATGGGCACTTTTATTGATTGTACTGTACACACATGAAACTCTAGTCCCCTTTGAAGTAATCTCCTCCGGCTGCAATGCACTTGTTGTACCGTTCCGACAACTTCTGGAAGGCCCCATGGAATTCTTCTTGTGTGGGCGTGTCAATGACCTTCCTAGGTGGCTGTACAGCTGCTGCTTTGTGGGATGTTGTCTCCAGGACTTGCTCAAAATATCTCGCAGCATTCTTGTGTAGTTGCCGTCAGGTTTTTCTCCATCCGTTAAGTCAGCGTCCATGTAGTGCATCCATATAGCAGTATCGACACGACCACAGCTTGGAAGAAACTACGTTTCATTTTATCGGTCAGGTCTGACTTCCATATTACCAATAGTTTATTGGTAGCTGTCCATGCCTTTGCTAGTCGCGTGTCGATGTCTTTTTCAGTTGATGAAACACTGCTTCCTAGGTAGGTGAACTTGTCTACTAGTTTCAGAGAGCTACCGCCTAATGTGGAAATGTCGCCTGTTTGATTAAAGCACATGTATTCCGTTTTGTGTGCATTGACATGGTGGCCAATGACTGCAGTGGCTCGTTCCAGACCATGCAGTAAGGTTTCGGCTTGGGCAGGTGCATTTGCCAGAATCGCTATATCATCAGCGTAGTCAGCGTCGGTAATTATTTTTGCGGGGTACCTTCTGCTTCTTTTCTTTGTCAGCTAGAAGCCCTTTTCTTTGATTTTATCAATCGATGTTCTAAGCACGTAGTCTAGACAGATGATAAAAAGGTATGGGACTAGTGTGTCCCCTCGCTGTACTCCTGCTACAATGTCGAACTAGTCTGTGTCTCCATCCGGAGAACGTACTTTCACTTTGGTGTTTCTATAGAGAATCATTATGGCTGCAACGGTCTCTTTTGGTATGCTGTATGCTAGAAGAATCTATTCCATCTTCCTTCTGTGAATGGAATTAAACGTCTTGGTAAATCAACAAGTAGTATTGTCTCTTGTAGGTTTTTTGCCCGTACGCCTTCAAGGATTCTACGGATAGTCAATATTTGTGAGGTCGTGGATCTATTTCTTCGGAAGCCATTTTGATTCTTTCTAAGAATGCTGTCAATTTTGGATTCTATGCAGTTTCGTAGTAGGGCATTGTATATTTTGGCTGCTATGGATGTAAGTGTTATACCTCGGTAGTTCTTGGCTA
>OY757945.1:46466486-46493986 GCA_963585895.1 Sepioteuthis lessoniana | reverse complement strand
ACCTTTGAGGAATGCGAGTACCCGTTTATTACCATCACTCCCAGGTCCACTCTGACCCAAAGAAGTAGCACCTGATAAGAGTCCTATCTAAGGGTTAAATAAAACTAAACCGTGCTTCCTTCATTATACTGATTTTTGCTTTTAAAATGCGTATTCATGCTAAACTGAATTGTTCAAAATAGAACTGTTTTAAGATTTAAACTGTATAGAAGTGCTAAACTGAATTGATTGAAATAGAACTGTTTTCACGTCTAAACTGGGTATTTATGCTAAACTGAATTTTCTGAAATAAAATAGTTTTGACATTTTACTGTGTATTGCCTAGTCGGCTGGGGCTGTAGAATACACTGACTGCGCCTCTGCAGGTGGGTAAAAAACCCAAAATGAGTGTCCTGCATCTGACACTAAACAATCTGATGATGAGGTTCCATTAATGCTGAAGCTTTGGGGAATGCGGAGCACCCCTTCATTGCCATCGCTTCTAGGTCATATCTGGCCCGATGTGGTAGCACCTGATGGGACCCGATCTCTAGGTTAAATAGAACTAATGGCATACTTATGCTAAACTGAATTGGTTGACTAAACTGAATAGCTTAAAATAGAAATATTTTTGACAATTAAACCATACTTACATTTAAACTGCGTGCTTATGCTAAACTGAATTATTTGAAATGGAAATATTTTTTGTCATTGAAACTGTACTTACACAAAACTGATTTGTTTAATATAGAAATGTTTTGACATTTAACTGTGTGTAAACAAAATCTGTACTCATACTAAACTGAATTAGCTGAATTAGAACTGTTCGAATAAACTGAATAGCTTGAAATAGAAATGTTTTTGACTATTAAACTGTGTACTCATGATAAACTAAATTGTTTGAAATAGAACTGATTATTTGTATTAAAAAATTGCATTAAATAACCTACAAGGGTTGATATGCCATAAACCAGACAACCAACCTTTACTTGCTAGTTATAAAGAAGTCTAAGATATTCATTTTAAAGTTTTATTTGCATCTGTGTCAATATGAAAGGAAATAGGTCTCCTGATACAACCTGGATAGTTGATCCTATTAGGGTTCTATGTAGGGTGAAACAAATTTATTTCAGAAATTATTGGTATTAGATAGGAATTCTTGAAACATACCTGTCTGCAAATTAATAGTATTGGAATGGAATATTTCAAATTATATAACTACGCAAACAAATGAGTAACTTATCGGAATGGTTACTCATTGTTTGGTTGGCTTTCATGGCATATCAACCATTGTAGGTTATTTAATGCCAAATCTTCTTTATATATATTAAATATATCTGATTTGGTTGGGTTGTGTTTTATGGCATATCAACTATTGTAGGTCATCTGATGCCAAATCGTCTTTTTATATATATATATATATACGATTGGGTTTAGTTGAGTTTAACGGCATAACAACCATTGTTTGTTATTTAATGCCAAAACTTCATTATATATATATAATTTGGTTTGAAAGGTTGTGGCATACCAACACTTGTAGATTATTCAATGCCGAATCCTCTTAATACATATATATTAAATAAATGTGACTTGGTTTTGTTGTTTTAATGGCATATTAACCATTGTTATTTATTTAATGCCAAATCCTCTTTATATATATATATTAAATATATATGATTTGGTTTGGTTGGGTTTTATGGCATATCAACTATTGTAAGTTATTTAATGCCAAATCATCTTTATACATATATATCGAGTATATATGATTTGGTTTGGATTGGTATGATGGCATACCAACCCTTGTAGATTATTTAATGCCGAATCCTCGGTATACATATATATTGAATATATAGGATTCGGTTTTGTTGGGTTCTATTGGCATATCAACCATTGTAGGTTATTTAATGACGAATCCTGTTTATACATATACATTAAATATATATGGTTTGTAAATACATTTTGTTGATAATATTTTAAACCAACCTAAGCTCATTCTTTGCTCACAGTTAAATGGTTTCAAGTATCGTTATGTATCCCTGACAATTTAATTAAACATCAGTCATCTGTTTATACACAGTTAAATGATCAAACCGTTCTATTTCAAACAATTCAGTTTAGCATAAGTACACAGTTTAGTTCTAATTAATCTATTGATATGACCCTATTAGGTGCTACCACAACGAGCCAAAGTGAACCTGGGAACGATGGCAATAGAGAGATACTCCGCAATTCCCAAAGCTCCTGCATTACAAGAGCCTCACCATCAGATTATTCTAATGTCCAATCCAGGACACTTGGAGGAGTCTTACTCCTCTACAGAGTCGATTGGGCCATTATTACTTGAGAACATATAATTACTTGAATTATTTGACTTTGAAGGAAAATTTGAAGTCATATAACTGTATGCAAACAAATAATTATATACAAGTAGAAATGGGCAATTTAAGAAAGAATGCTATCAAATATTGAAACTATTATTATAATAGATCAAATTTCGACATTAATTGACCCACATAGAATTGATGTGCAATTAAAAAAGTAAACCAAACCAAACCTCTCTCTCCCTCTCTCTCTCTCTCTCTTTCTCTTTTCCTTTGTTTTCCAGTCTCTAAGTCTGTCTGTCTCTTGCTCCTTTTCTCATATTTTCTCTCTCCTTCTCTCTTTCTCTCTCTATTTCTATCCCTCTCTATCTATCTTCTGTTTTCATATTTTTCTCTCTACTTCTTTCACTTTTTCACTTCTCTCTCTCTCTCTCTCTATCACTTTCTCCCATCCTCTCTGTCTCTGTCTCTCTCGCTCTTCATGTGAAAAGTCTCTCGTCAAATGTATCGGGGTCTACAATTTCCTGAAGTCAACAAAATAAATCTATCTATCTATCTATCTATCTATTTGGGTAATCAGAAATGTATCTGACTGACTGAGATGTGCGCATCCAAGCGTTCCAGAAATATGAACTATTAGATTTAATGTTGTAAAAAGAAGAAAACAGAAAAAAAAAAAATACGTATAAATGGATGAGAAAATTTATCAAAAAATATTTGGTAAGGTCCACCGACGCGTTTTGACCAATATGAATGAAATTATCTAAGACATCAAATTACGAAAATTTCAGGTCGAAGTTATTCCTGAATATGACCTTAAATACCTTCTATTAATAAATTTTCTCATCCATACATATGTATCTTTCTTTCTGTTTTTTTATAAAATATCTATCTTGATATGATCATTATCTATCTATCAACCTCAATCGATACGGTCATTATCAATATAGGTGTCTATTCATATCTATCTATCTATCTATCTATCTATCCCAGTCTCTTTATATCTATCTATCTATCTATCTATCTATCTATCTATCTATCTCATTCTGTTCATATCTATCTATCTATCTATCACTTGGACTATATTAATTTCCCCGTATTTACGTGTCTCTTCACATATTCACCTCTTTATATTTCCGCCTCTCCTTACCCCATTCTCTCTATCTTTCTTTCTCTCTCTCCCTAATTATATATATATATATATATATATATATTTGCAAATATCTGAACATAAGCAGACATGAAATGTGTCTGACTGGCTGAGATGTGTCCATCCAAGCGTTACAGGAATATGAACTATTTGATAATTAATTTGATTCTCAGAGAGTCAAAGAGTTCCAAAGAATGTCGCCAAGTCCAATTCCATTATCAGAACTGACATTTCATGTCGGTGTTGCGAGATTCGCTTCAACAACCACTTGGAATATAATTAAACGAAAATATTGATTCCGAAGCGTGAAAGATGTGATCAACCAGTCACCAATAGGCATAAACAAGTACGTTAACTACTACACATATACACAAGCGCAGTCGGCTTGTGGTGGGGTGGCTGTAGAATACACTGACTACATCTTTGCAAGGGCTTAAGACCCCCTATGAGTGTCCCGGATATGACGCTAAATAATCGGATGGTGATGATGCAGTAATGCTGGAACTTTGGAGAATGCAAAGTACCCCTTTGCTGCCATCACTCCCAGTTCTACTCTGGCCCGGAGTGGTAGTAACCGATAGGGTCCTATATATGGGTCAGATAGAACTAAACAGTGTATTTATCCTAAATTGTAATGTTTGAAATAGAGATCTTTTGATTCTTAAATTATGTACTAATGTTAAACTAGATTGTTCCAAATAGACTCTACTTATGTTAAACTGATTCGTTCAAAATAGAACTGTTTTATATTTAACTGTGAGTAAACAAGAATCTGTACTTTAGCTAAACTGAATTGTTTAAAATGGAACGGCTTTGATATTTAAACTGCGTACAAATGCTTAATTTTTATTTTTTTACTCGCAGCATTCTTGTGTAGTTGCCGTCAAGCTTTTTCTCCATACGTTTAGTTAGCGTCCATGTAGTGCATCCCCCTAACAGTACCTCACAAAGCACTAACTGTATGGCCACCAACCTCCCATCACGAAAACTATCAAAGTTAGACGACCCAGACATGCAGGACACTGCTGGAGAAGCAGGGACGAGCTCATAAGTGATGTTTTCCTATGGACCTCCTCATATGCCCAAGCAAAAGCAGGACGACCTACCAAACCTACATACAGCAGCTCTGTGAGGATACGGGATGTAGCCCTGAAGACCTACCAGAGGCGATGAACGATATGGAGGAGTGGCGAGAGAGGATCAGGGATATCCGTGCTAGAGGCATGACATGATGATGATGATGACTAATGCTAAACAGAATTGTTTGAAATAGTACTGTTTGTACCAAGGAAAATGGATTTGGCATTAAATAACCTACATTAGCTTGGAGTATCCTCGTGGTGTAATGGTTGAAGCGATGGACTGACGAATCGTAGTAAGCGAGTTCGTACTCCAGTGGCGCTATTACGTTCACTTTCGGACAAATACCCTTGGGAAAGCTATGAACCCCTTTATCATCCCAGCTATGGGTTAAATAGTACCACTACTGTTCTTCTAGGAGAATGGTTTGGCATTAAATAACCTATAAGGGTTGATATGCCATTAAACAAAGAAACCAAACCAAACCTACAATAGTTGAATATAATAAAACCAAACGAAACCAAACCATACACAGACACAGACACAAACACAAACACATACACACGTGTGTGAAGTTATTGTGTGAGTAGGTACGTGTCACCATTTGGAGTTTAACGAAGTGTTTGGAGAAAAATCTTGATGGGAATGACACAAGGATACTGCGAGCTCATTTGAAAAAAAATCTGGATGCAGCATCCCACAAAAAGCAGCTGCATGGCTACTTGACCCCCACTCATCTCGCAAACTATACTTGAAAGACGAACCAGACGCGCTGGATATTGTTGGAGAAGCAGCGATGAACTCATAATGGAAATTCTCCTGTGGGCTACCTCACATAGTTACACCATTGTTGGCCAACCACCAAAGACTTACTTACACAGCATGTAACACAATAGCGAAGAAGTAATCGTGTTGTCATTAGCGCCTTTGCAAGTCTCTTCGTATTTGAATTGAGATCTCGGCGGCCGTTTGAACGGATGTATGTAAACAATATTAATTGTGATTCATAACCGTTTAAAAATGTACTTCGTAGCTAATATCTCCTCGTAGCTAAATGGTTAGAAGCTTTGGCTTGGCGTTTGAGTCAACCGGGTTTCGATCCCAGCTACGGGGAGATACTGTCTAGCCACACTGATGAGTTCTGATAGAACGAAACAGATCTGTCTATGGATGACTATATATATATACTCGGATCATTAAATAAGTTTCCAGACTCTTTTCGTAAGGGCACTTTTATTGATAGTACACACATGAAACTCTAGTCCCCTTCGAAGTAATCTCCTCAGGCTGCAATGCACTTGTTGTACTGTTCCAAAATCTTCTGGAAGGCCCCATGGAAGTCCTTTTGTGTGAGCATGTCAATGACCTTCGTCACAGCTTCTTTCATCTTCTCAATTGTCTCATAACGATAGCCTCTGAGCTTAGGGAATAACCAAAAGTCACTGGGAGCAAGGTCTGAACTATAGGGAGGCTGACGAACTGTCTTGATGCCCATCTTGGTCAAATAGTCTGTGACAAGGATGGAGTTGTGGACTGGTGCATTGTCCTGGTGGAAATGCCACTGACCTGATTTGAAGAGTGCTGGCCTTTTCCGACGGAATCACTTCCTGAACTCCCTTAAAACCTCAACACAGTAACCCTAACCCTGACCCTAACCCTTTGGCCAATCAACTCTGGTGTATTGACTTCCTTACTCCTCCCACACCTCTGATCCTCCCTCACTGACTCCCTGGCTTCCTTGAATCTCTTATGCCACTCAAAAACTGATGCTCGGTTCATGCAAGATGCTCCAAAAGCAGTCTGAAGAATTCCATACGTTTCTGTGGCAGTTTTTCCAAGTTTAAAACAGAATTTTATTGTATATGGTTCTTCTAAAGTGTCAGATTGCATTTTTGAAATTCACCTGCTGTGACAATCAGGCTTTAGTAGCGTGTATTCCGGTCGCTACTATAGCTGTTCATTTGAACTTGAAATCATAAAAATTGGCCAGTCATCTCATAAGATGTATAGCAATAACATACTGAATTTTCAAGAGCCTACACGAATTTTAAATGCCTGTACAAAAAAGTCTGGAACCTTATTGAAGGCACTACGTACATTAACAGTGCAGACTTTGGATGCTGCCTAGAGGATCTCCTATGATGAGGATGGATGACGAGAGAGAGAGTCAAGGGAATCCGTTGTATTAGTGCGACCTAATATAATGATATATATATATATATATATATATATATATATGTGTGTGTGTGTGTGTGTGTGTGTGTGAAATATTTAATTTGCTTATGATTCTGCGAAAAATCGCTTCCAACCGTGTTATAATAATCTGGCCCAAAAATTGTTAAAAAGTCTGACATATCAAATGGTATCTCACTAGATGATCAACGGCGTGAAACTTTGAGTCGTTTTTCTTTATCCTGTTTTAAGTCATATTTTTCAAACTCTATATATTTAGAAGGGTGAATACAAACAGAATTTTAGATATTTGAACAAACTGGTACACCGATGGAAATTTCCTTTTTCTATGTGGTCATGTAGCTAATTTAATTAATAAGTGCAACACAAGAAAACTTATAAATAAACAAAGTAAAGAGACCCCTAAATGCAATTGTATTAATAAAACTAATTGCCCCTTTAGGGGTAAATGTCAATACGAAAATGTAGTATATAAAGTAGAAGTATATTGCGACCATAATGCAATCAAGAACAATAATAAGAAAATGTATATTGGATCTTGTCGATGTTTTAAAAAAAAAGATTTTAAAACCATTAATATAGTTTCACCGATGAGACATTGAAAAATAGTACGAATCTATCGAAATACATTTGGCGGTTTAAGATAAAGTTAGGCATAGACGCTAAACTGAAATGGGAAAATATTTTTAAAATGTCGTAAATATGAGGCGAGTGATAGATTTTGCCAATTGTGTATAGAGGGGAAATCAAGTATTCTTTCTTAAAATAGCCCGAAAAAAATTACTTAATCAGAGATCTGATGTTCTTAATATTCGTAAACATAGAAAGAATTGTTTGCTTGGTAGATAAGGTTTTTCACCGCTTCGTTGGGTTTTTTTCCTGAGTTGTTTTAATCAATAAAATGTAGTATATTCATGTGAATTTTGTTTGGTTGGGTGGATTTTGTAATCAATAAAATGTAATTTGTCCTACCCTCTTCGGTCAGTTTTATCTTGATGAAAGGTGAAACTTAGGTGGATTTCTTATATACCATTAGGTATATGTATATATATATATATATACCATTACGTGTATATATGAAAATATACCTTATATATATAAAAGAGAGAGTCGTTCAAAAATGTCTAAGCCCCACTCAGAAAGAAAAGCCATGGCTGAAGAGTTTTATTTTAGTAACACACGACCACTTCTCATTTAGCTAAAAAAATTGATCCCGATTTCTGTCATAATATCTGAGCAGGTGAGGCTCATATCATCATCATGTCGTGCTGGTAGCACGGATATCCCTGACCCTCTCTCTCCACTTTACCCCATCGTTCATCGCCCCAGGTAGGTCTTCTGGACAACATCCCGTATCCTCACATAGTTGCTGAATGTACGTTCGTGCTGGTCGTCCTGCTTTTGCACGGCCATGACTGGGGGTCCATAAGAGTACATCGCTTATGAGTTCGTCCCTGCTTCTCCAGCAGTGTCCTGCATGTCTGGTTCGTCTAACTTGGATAGTTTTCGTGATAGGAGACAGGTGGCCGTACAGTTGGTGTCTTGTGGGGTGTTGTCGCCAGGACTTGTTTAAGATTGCTCGCAGCATTCTTGTGTAATTGCCATCTAGCTTCTTCTCCAGCCGTTTTGTTAGAGTCCATGTAGGGCAGCCATATAGCAGTATCGATGTGACCGCTGCCTGGAAGAAACTGCGTTTCGTTTTATTGGTTAGGTCAGATTTCCATATAATCGATAGCCTATTGATAGCTGTCCATGCCTTCGTTAGCTGCGTGTCGATGTCCTTTTCGGTTGATTCGACGCTGCTTCCTAGGTAAGTGAATTTGTCTACTAGTTTAAGTGGGTTCCGTCTAGAGTGGAGATGTCACCCGTTTGATTATAGCACATATATTCCGTTTTGTGTGCATTGACATAGCAACCTATGCCTGCGGCTGCTCGTTCCAAACTATGCAGTAGTGTTTCGGCTTGGTTGGGTGTATTTGCCAGTATCGCTATTTCATCGGCGTAGTAGGCGTCGGTAATTGTTTTTTTAACAAAACAAAGCTCCGACCAGTCATCAAGTAACTGCAAAAGAAAGTAATGACACCCAAAGAAATTTTTTAGGACATGTTACTGGTATTTGTGGAGGACTCGTCTTCTGTGATGAAGTGGGCTGCGAAATTTAAGCGGGACAGGGACAGCCCCGAAATTGACCCTCGGTCAGATCGTCCAAAAACCTCAACTACAGATGAACTGGTTGATGCCATTCAGTGTTAGGAGGAGGTGCCCGTGGTGTAATAGTTATCGTCGTAGGAAATGGACATGGCGACACGAGTTTAAATCCTGCACAACACTGATTGCATTTCACATAGCACTAATACACTTGGGAAAGGTATGAATCCAATTATTCTCCCTCCAGCTACGGGTAAATAGTAGGGCAGACTAGGTTCTTCAGCCTTGGTGAGGCAACTAGTCTAGGAGAAAGAAAACTCTAAATTCAAACCTGTTAAAGTTCGATTAAAAATTGACCTTGTGTCATATCCTGCCCGAGCGGAGGGGTTGGGTAATTATGGATAGATAGATACATACATACATAATTCTATTCTTATTGAATGATATTTTTAGATAGATCGATCGATAGATAGACGGATATAAACAGAATTTATTGTTTAATTTATATCCTATATTGTCTTTACTCTTCTTGGGTGTGGTTGAATTGATAGTGATCTAGGTGAAAGAATGGCAAAACACAAAATGCGACGTGGCTTCTTCCTTTGTAACTGGAGCTTCTAGGGAGAGGGAGACTGTCAGATACGACCATCACCATGGCCCTATTTGAATATAAAGAAATGGGTAAATAGTAGGGCAGACTAGGTTTTTATAGCCTTGGTGAGGCAACTAGTCTAGTAGAAGGAAAACTCTAAATTCAAACCTGTTGAACTTTGCTTAAAAATTGACCTTGTGTCATATCCTGCCCGAGCGGAGGGGCTTGGTAAATTTGCATTCAGTGTATGGTTTTGGGTGACAGACGTCTTCCTGTCCAGCAGATGGCTAAGTCCATAAACATTAGTTCGAGTTAGGTCCACACTGTTTTGAAGTCATGGAGTCCACACTGTTTTGAGATCATGGGGTCCACACTGTTTTGAGATCTTGGGGATGAGCAAGCTGTCTGCAAGATGGGTCCTAAAAATTATGAAGCCAGATTTAAAACAAAAAAGGATTGGCATTTCTTGGACTTATCCAACTTTATTCCAGTTTAACCCTAATAAATCAAGATGAAACGTTGTTCGCCTCTTTTATTCTGAAAGTTTAACTGGCCCTATCGGCTGGGGCTGCAGAATACATCAACTACATCTCTGCAGAGGAGTAATGCTTCCCCAAAGAGTGTCCTGCATACCATTAAACAATTTAATGGCTATGCACCAGTAATGTTGGAGTTTTGGGGAATGTAGAGATCCCCTTTACTGCCATCCCTCCCAGGTCCACTTTTGCCCGGAGTGGTAGCGCCTGATAAGGTCTCATCTGTTGGTTAAAGAGAACAAAACTCTGTATTTATGCTAACCTGAATTGTTTGAAATAGAAATGTTTGACATTTAACTATGTGTAATCAAAAAACTGATTAGTTATGCTAAACTGAATTGTTTGAAGTAGAACTTTTTGATCATTTAACGCACCTTTGCAAACAAATGACTGATGTTTAATTGAATTGTTAGTGATACACAGCAATACTTGCAAACATTAAACTGTGTGCAAACAAGTGATCAATAGTAGATAGATTCATTCGTGTTAGATAGAAATAAGTGAAACCATTAAACTGTATGAAAAATAATGAGCTTAGACTCATTTAAAACTGTTTAAATCCACAAAACGTGTTTAGAAATTATATATTTAATATATATGTATAAAAAGGGTTTGGTATTAAATAACCTACAGTGGTTGAAATACCATAGAATTCAACCAAACCAAATCATATATATTTAATATATATGTATAAAAAAGGTTTGGCATTAAATAACCTACAGTGGCTGATATGCTGTAAAATCCAAACAAACCTAATCATATGTATTTAATATATATGTATTAAAAGGGTTTGGCATTTAATAACCTCCAATAGTTGATATGCCATAAAACTCAACCAAACCAAATCATAAATATCTAATATATATGTATAAAAATGTTTGGCATTAAATAACCTACAGTGGTTGATATGCCATAAAATCCAACTAAACCAAATCATATATATTTGATATATATGTATAAAAAAGGTTTGGCATTAAATAACCTACAGTGGTTGATATGCCATAAAATCCAACTAAACTAAATCATATATATTTGATATGTATGCATAAAAAGAGTTTGGCATTAAATAACCCTCAGTGGTTGATATGACATAAAACCAAACCAAACCAAATCGTATATATTTGATATATATGTATAAAAAAAGGGTTTGGCATTGAATAACCTACAGTGGTTGATATGCCAGAAAATCCAACCAAACTAAATCGTATGTATTTGATATATATGTATAAAAAAGGGTTTGGCATTAAATAACCTACAGTGGTTGATATGCCAGAAAATCCAACCAAACTAAATCTGTCTAATAATCATTCCTTTTTGTTCTTTGTTATCTATAGTTTTCTTTCTTTTTTAAGCCCAAGCTTAATTCTCCTTAATATATTTTATATGAATATTTGATTTTACACTGTAAGAATAGCAAACTTACCACAATACACTTTTGCTTTCAATATCAAAGATCGCTAATAAATCTTTCTTCACAGTCACCTCCATTGGTTATTCATTTTCCCCCCGGGATTTACGCTCGCAAAACGAATTTCTTCGAATATCATGCATTATTTTTTATTCTGCTGCTCCATAACATCGTATGAACGATGTTGGTGATATAATAATAGTGGTTGAACATTTCTATTGAGAGAAGCAGTGTGGCAGTCTGGTAAAATGACGTTTGATATGAAAACAGAGGTGAGTCATTGAAACCCTTTAGAAATACTGAACGATATTTATCAAAATTAGGGAAGTTTAAGAATTTTCTAAAAGTTCTTATCAAATGTAAGCACTTTTCTCTTATTTGAATGTAGCTGTCTCCGATATTTCAGAGATGTAGAGACGTATTTGAATTTTTAAAATAAACTCTTAAAGAACATTGTTATGTGAAATGTGACACTTTTATCCCAGATAGAATTCATAGTTATTATGTCTGATCCAAAACTGAATTAGTGATGTACATATGAATAATACCGATATTTATCATTTATTTATTTCTCTTTTATTTTGCTAGTTTACGTGAAAAAAAAAACACACACGAAGTGTTCGTTTATATTTAGCAAAACTTAGAGAGAATTCAATTAAATATCGTTAAATGTAATTAAATTTATTCAGTATGAAAACACACTTCGTCGTTTATGGCATTGTCTCTGGCATATAAACATTCTTCTTCTTCTTCTTCTTCTTCTTCTTCTTCTTCTTCTTCTTCTTCTTCTTCTTCTTCTTCTTCATTATTATCATTATGATTATTATTGAAAGCATACATTTCTTGCCAGTCTTTTAAAAGGCCAAATGACACCAAGTCTTTTCAACGCTCAGGCATCTTTTTAAATACCTTCATCACTTTTCATTCGGTTGTTATTATTTACTCATTAGAGATTTTCACATCAGCGACATCTGATGGTCTTTCCCTGAAGTTTGAATGACAACAAGTCTCCTCAAGTCTCCAGGACACTTCTCAGTATTCTGGCCGTTCTCAATAATGTAGTAGTTTGGATGGTCTCCACTGGTCTGCCAACTTCCAAGTCCTCCAGTCCCTTTAGTAATCCTTTAGTTACTATTCCAAACGCACCAATTACAATTGGTATAATTGTAACCTTCATGTTCCATAGTTTTTTCAGATCTCTAGCAAGGTCGAGGTACTTATCCTTCTTTTCACATTCTTTCGGTTTTATTCTGTGGTCAGCCGGGACAGCAAAGTCCACAATTTTACAAGTTCTCATTTTTTCTTGGTGATTATTATAAGGTCTGGTCTTCTGATCGAGATTAGGTGATCCGTGTGTATGTCAAAGTCCCATAGGAGTTTGTGTGTGTCATTTTCTAGGACAGATTCTGGGTTGTGCATATACCATTTATTCATATGGTCAATTTTATATTTCTTGCACAATTGCCAGCGGATCACCTTGCCGACCCAGTCGTGTCTAGTCTTATACTCCTTCTGTTCTAATTTGCTGCATTCGCTTATCATATGATTAATTGTTTCGTCTCTATCTTCATATAACCAACATTTATTATTATTATTATTATTACTAAAATAGATAAATAAATAAAATAAAATAAAATCAGAGAAAACGGGTTCGAGCTGACAAAGAAAAGAAGTAGAAAGCACCCTGCAAAAACAATTACCGACACCGACTACGCCGATGACATAGCGATTCTAGCAAATACACCCAACCAAGCCGAAACACTACTGCATAGTTTGGAACGAGCAGCCGCAGGCATTGCCCTCCATGTCAATGTACACAAAACGGAATATATGTGCTATAATCAAACAGGCGACATCACCAAACTAGATAGAACCTCTCTGAGACTGGTAGACAAATTCACTTACCTTGGAAGCAGCGTCTCATCAATCGAAAAGGACATCGACACGCAGCTAACAAAGGCATGGACAGCTATCCATAGGCTATCGATCATATGGAAATCAGACCTAACCGATAAAATGAAACGCAGTTTCTTCCAGGCAGCGGTCGTATAGATACTGCTGTATGGATGCACTACTTGGACGCTAACTAAACGGCTGGACAAGAAGCTAGGCGGCAATTACACAAAAATGCCACGAGCAATATTGAACAAGTCCTGGTGGCAACACCACACAAAGGACCAATTATACGGCCACCTACCTCCCATCACGAAAACTATCCAAGTTAGACGACCCATACATGCAGGACGAGCTCATAAGTGATGTACTCCTATGGACCCCCACATATGGCCGGGCAAAAGCAGGACGACCAGCACGAACATACATTCAGCAGCTATGTGAGGATACGGGATGTAGCCCTGAAGGTCTACCAGAGGCGATGAACGATAGGGAGAAGTGGCGAGAGAGGGTCAGGGATATCCGTGCTAGAGGCACGACATTATTATTATTATTATAAAATTTCCAACTTGCCTGTTTTTCACATCTGCTTTAGTGATGGTCTTTCAGGGGAGTCTGAGTGACAGAAAGTCTCCACAAGTTTCCAGGACTCTTCTCAGTATTCTGGCCGATCTTAACAATGCTGTAGTTTGGATGGTCTCTACTCGTCCTCCGATTTCCAACTCTTCCAGTCCCTTTACCGAGCCTTTAATGATAGTTCATAGTGAAGCACTTTTAATTAGTATCACCGTCAAATTGATGTTCCATTATTATTATTATTCTCTCATTAGAGCTTTTCACATCAGCGTTAGCCGATGGTTTTTCACTGGAGTCTGAGTGACAGCAAGTCTCAAGTCTCCTGGACTCTTCTCAGTATTCTGGCCGTTCTCAATAATGCTGTCGTTTGGATGGTCTCCACTCGACCACCAACTGCCAAGTCCTCCTGTCCCTTTAATACTCTTTTAGTTACTGTACCAAAAGCACCAATCACAATTGGTATAATTGTCACCTTCATATTCCATATATTTTTTCAATTCCCTCCCAAAGTTGAGGTATTTATCCTTCTTTTCACATTCTTTCAGCTTTATTCTGTGGCCAGCCGGGACTGCAATGTCGACAATTTTGCAAGTTATCTTTTTTTTTGTTGATTATCATTAAGTTATTATTTTTCTGTCAACCTAATATGTCTGTCTTTGTTCATTGGCCAAGTAAGTAGAGTGTTCGCCAATGATCCGGGGGACCTTGGTTCAATCCCAGGTCACTTCATACCAAAGACTTTTAAAATGGTACTTGATACCTCCATTCAGATCTGTTATAGATAAGTTCTAACCATTGCTCGTCCATGTGAAGAGGGCCACAATCGTTACTTTCATGTTCCTCAGCTTTTTCAATTCTCTAGCAGGGTCGAGGTACTTATCCTTTTTTTTTCACATTCTTTCAGTTTTATTCTGTAGTCAACCGGGACAGCAAAATCGACTATTTTGCAAGTTCTCTTTTTTTGTTGATTATTATTTAGTCTGGTCTTTTGGCCGAGATTAGGCGATCCGTATGTATGCCGAAGTCCCATAGGACGTTATGTGTGTCATTTTCTAGGACAGGTGGTGGGTTGTGTATATACCATTTGTTTGTATGGTCAAATTTCAATTTCTTGCACAATTCCCAGTGCGTCACCTTGCCAACCCAATCATGTCTAGTTCTTATATTCATTCTGCGCTAATTTCCTGCATTCGCTTATTTAGTGATTAATGGTTTCATCTCTGTCACCACATAGCCTGCCTTATTGTTGTTATTATTATTATTACTCCTTTAGAGTTTTTCACATCAGTGTCAGCTGATGGTCTTTCACTGGAGTTTGAGTGACAGCAAGTCTCCTCAAGTCTCCAGGACTCGTCTCAGGATTCTGGCCGTTCTCAGCAATGCTGTCGTTTGGATAGTCCCTACCTGTCCGCCAACTTCCAAGTCCTCCAGGCCTTTTAATAATACTTCAGTCATTGTGCCAAAAGCACCAATCGCATTTGGCACAATCATTACTTTCATGTTCCACAGCTTTTTCAATTCTCTAGCAAGGTCGAGGTACTTATCCTTTTTTTTTTTTGCTTTCCTTCAGATTTATTCTGTGGTCAGCCGGGACAGCAAAGTTGACAATTTTACAGAGTCTCTTTTTTTTTTTTTTGTTGTTGATTATTATGAGGTGTGGTCTTCTGGTCGGGATTAGATGATCCGTTTGTATATTAAAGTCTCATAGGAGTTTATGCGAGTTATTTTCAACTAGTATCCTGGATAGGACACAAAACAATCTGATGGTGAGGCTTCAGTAGTGATTGAGCTTTGGGGAATGCGGAGTATCCCTTCATTACCATCGTTCCCAGATCCATTCTGACCAAGAGTGGTTGCACCTGACAAGATCCTATCTATGGGTCAAAGTGAACTTAACTGTGTACTTAGAATAGTTTGAAATAGAACTGATTTTGACATTTAAACTGTGTACTTAAGCTAAACTGAATTGTTTGGAATAGAACTGATTTTGACATTTAAACTGTGTACTTATGTTAAACTGAATTGTTAGAAATAAAAAAAATTTATAAGTATAAAAATGGATTTGGACTTAACCTACAATGGTTGATGTGCCATAAAACCAAACCAAGCCAAAAAAACCCAGCGTTAGCTGATGGTCTTTTACGGGAGTCTACGTGACAACAAGTCTCCTCAAGCCTCATGGCCTCTACTCAGATTTCTGGCCGATCTCATTATTATTATTTGAAAACGCCTGATTAAAAACATAATTACCCCGATAATCAAAGAGTGTGCCAGTGGCGCAGTGGTTAACGTTCTGGACAGTGAACTCGAGTCATTCTATTACGTTCACTTTAAAACAAAACACTTGAGAAAGGCCTGAACTCCCTCATTTGTCCAGTTATGGGTTAAATAATACAACTATCGTTTTTAGGCGAAGATTATGATGCCATTAAACAAAGAAACCAACCAACCAACCAACCAACCGAATAGTTATTAGTAACATTGTGCGTATCATATTTTGTGTGCTGTATTTTTTTTTTTTTTTTTGCTAATCTTATATTTTTATCATCATTAATTTTCGTACATTGTGTGATCCAAAGATCGACATGTGTTTTGCAGTATTTTTTGTCCTTTTCGCTTTAACTTGTTTGATCTTAATTTAACATCAGGCAATCATGGCTAAACAAATAAACAAACAAACAAAACAAAACAAAACAAACAAACAAAAACAAACAAACAAACAAACAAAACAAGGTCCTTGTAAACAGGAAATGTTATTGCGGAACTGGAAGAGAGACCAAACGACGGAAAATCTATTAGCGAATATCCTTTAATCATAAATCTTGCCTTTTTTTCCCCGAAAAATTTACTGAAATTAAATATATTTGCCTGTTAATCGGAATATGAAACGAGTCGATGATAATGAAAAAATAACGAGTGATTGTCAGAGATATCACATAAGAAAGAAAGAAAGAAAGAAAGAAAAAGAGTTTCATAGTCATTAGTATATATATATATATATATATATATATATATATATATATATATATATAAAGGAGACATTCCAAGCAGCATAATAGAGGATAAGCGTACGACAAAAAACGCCTGTTTTAGTGAGACAACCACAAGCAGACAGACACAGAGTATACCATCTCAGAGATATAACCGATATAACGTAGTTAAAAAGATTTTTAAATATATATATACAGTAATAGACGATTTCGAAAAAGATACAACAAAATAAAACAAAACAAATCGAAGGAGTGACCTCGTGGTGTAATGGTTAAATCGATGGACTGCGGAATCGTAGTGAGCAAGTTCGAAGTCCATTTTTTTTTACTTTCTGAAAAATACCTTTTAGAAAAGTATGAATCCCCTTGTTCTCCCAGCTATAGGTTAAATAGTAGTACAACTGTTTCAAGAAGGAGGGATTTGGCGTTAATTAACCCAAGAACGTTATATGCCATTAAATTACAAAAAAAAAAAAAATGGAAAACGCTGTACATTCTTGACCTTTCTTCATCAACACCGCATTCGTTTCTTTGTTGGTACTACAACGCTTTTTATCTGATAATCCCAAATCCGTCAACTTAGGATTAACTCCCTGATCATTAAGATTAATTAGAACTAAAAATTCAATAATTTCTTTTCAAATCAAATTTACAATATAAATAAACGGCTTACCCATGACTCTCTATCATTCATATTATAATCAATCGAATCGGTAGGGGTCAAAATACGTCAACTACATCCTCTTTCAAATATTAAGGCACCCACCCCGAAGGGTTATAATATTAAACAGAATCTGGTGGTGAGGTTCCATTCCTGGAGTTCTGGGGAGTACGAACTTCTTCTTCCAGATCCACTTTGACAGGGATTGTTTGTACCTATCTATAAATCAAATAGATGTTTAAAAATTAGCTTTATTAGGCGAGAATATTTAATACTATATAACTGTGTGCAAATTATTCTTATTAGATAAGAATACTTGATACTACATAACAGTGAAAATTACTTGTATTAAGAATAGTTACTCGGAGCTCAAATTGCTTATTAAGAATTATTCTTAGGTACTTGAAGCCATATAATTGCTAGTAAATCTTTGGTGTTAGGAATACTTGAAACCATATAAGTACGGATATAATTGTTACTATTGATTATTTATCATTAGCTTCTTGAAATCATATAATGCTTGCAAAATATTGGTGTTATATAGGAATATTTGAAACCCAGGAATAAATTCTATTACGCATAGTGGACCTAGGAGTAATAGCAATGAAGAGTTTTAAAATGGGAGCCTCACCCCTAGATGCAGTTTTATGTGATATGCAGAACATCATTTTTAGAAGGTGGAGTTTACCTCTCTGCTGGTGATTTCATCATCATCAGCATCATCATGTCGTGCTGGTAGCACGGATATCCCTGACCCTCTCCCTCCACTTTTCCCTATCGTTCATCGCCTCTGGCAGGTCTACAGGTCTACATCCCGTATCCTCACATAGCTGCTGAATGTATGTTCGTGCTGGTCGTCCTGCTTTTGCCCGGCCATATGTGGGGGTCCATAGGAGTACATCGCTTATGAGCTCGTCCCTGCTTCTCCAGCAGTGTCCTGCATGTATGGGTCGTCTAACTTGGATAGTTTTCGTGATGGGAGGTAGGTGGCCGTATAGTTGGTGTCTTGTGGGGTGTTGCCACCAGGACTTGTTCAATATTGCTTGCAGCATTCTTGTGTAATTGCCATCTAGCTTCTTGTCCAGCCGTTTAGTTAGCGTCCAAGTAGTGCATCCATACAGCAGTATCGATACGACAGCAGCCTGGAAGAAACTGCGTTTTATTTTATTGGTTAGGTCTGATTTCCATATGATCGATAGCTTATTGATAACTGTCAATGCCTTTGTTAGCTGCGTGTCGATGTCCTTTTCGGTTGATGAGACGCTGCTTCCTAGGTAAGTGAATTTGTCTACTAGTTTAAGAGGGGTTCCGTCTAGTGTGGAGATGTCACCTGTTTGATTATAGCACATATATTCGGTTTTGTGAGCCGATGATGTAGTCAGTGTAAATATGGCTAAAAACACATTCCATTCATTCCTAATAAATATCTTTCAAGTATAGATGTCACAGCCAGGTGTTAATGATAGCAGAGATCATAGAATGCCCAGTCCCAGAAAGAAGGTGAACAAGAAATCATTTTCATTCAATGAATGGAAATACTATGTTACTAATTAATTTTTCGTCATTTCTTTTGCGCTGTGTCAACTGGAGTCATTCAATAATTTGGCTTAAAAAAAAGAAAAAAATTTTTTAAAAAAGTTGTTTTTTGTTGGTTTTTTTTTTCATAATGTAATTGTTGCAAATTGGTTTATCGCAAAATCATTTTCGATAAAATATTTGTTTTGAGGCTCTTAAAAATGACGTCGGCTGGAGCTGTAGAATACATCAACTCCATCTCTGTAGATGGGTAAGACAACACCCTAACGAGTGTTCTAGATATGTCACTAAACAATATGATGAGGCTCCAGTAATGCTGGAGCTTTGGGGAATGCAGAGGATCCCTTCATTGCCATTGCTCCCAGGTCCATTCAGCCCCGGAGTTTTAGCACCTGATAGGGTCCTATCTATCGGTCAAATACAGCTAAACTGAGTGCTTATGCTAATCTGAATCGCTTGAAATAGAACTGTTTAGACATTTAAACTGCATACTTATACCAAACTGAATTGGTTGAAATAGGACTGCTTTGACATTTATCTGAGTGTGGACAAAAACTATACTTATACTTAACTGAATTGTTTGAAATCTAACAGGATGACTGAATAGCTTCAAATAAATGCTTTTGACAATTCAATTGTGTATTTACATTTAAACTGCGTACTTATGATAAACTTAATTGTTCGAAATGGAAGAGTTTTTATATGCTAAACTGAATTATTTGAAGTAGAACTGTTCCTGACATGGAAACTACTATTCAAAAAAATTCAGTTTAACCTAAGGTTAAACTGTTTTTTTTTAATGGAACTGTTTTGAAATTTAACTGTGTGTAAACAAAATCTATACTTATACTAAACTGAATCGGTTGAATTAGAACTGTTTGGCAAAACTGAATAGCTTGCAATGGGACCTTGAAAATACAAATAATTATGACTGCAATCATTCAAAAATGAAACAAATTTTGACATTGAATGACCCATAGGGATGTTGGTTGTTTGTTTGTGGTTATGGCATGTAGGTTATTTAACACCAAATCCATTTTTATGCAAGTAGACAGTTCTATTTCAAACAATTCAATTTAGCATGAGTACAGATTTACTTGTCAAAAACACTTCTATTTCAAGCTGTTCAGTTTATTCAAACAGTTCTAATTCAGCTACTTCAGTTTATTATAAGTTCAGAGTTTGTTTACACACAGTTAAATGTCAAAACATTTCTATATTAAATAATTCAGTTTTGTATAAGTACACTTTCAATGTCAAAAATAGTTCCATTTCAAACATCAGTTCAGCATAAGCTCACAGTTTATGCGTTAGTACAGTTTAATTGTCAAAAACATTTCTATTCCAAGCAATTTAGTTTAGTCAAACAGTTCTAATTCAAACAATTCAGTTCAGCATAAGTATGTACTTAGTTCTATTTAACACATAGATAGGACCCTATCAGGTGCTACCACTCCGGACCAGAGTGGACCTCGGAGCAATGGCAATGAAGGGGTCCTCCGCATTCCCCAAAGCTCCAGCATCATTGGAACCTCACCAAAAAGAGTAAACACGCGAAACCACGATTTAGTTCTATTTTACCCATAGACAGGACCCTTATCAGGTGCTACCACTTCGGGCCAGAGTGGACCTGGGAGCAGTGCCAATGATGGGGTCCTCTGCATTCCCCAAAGCTCTAGCATCACTGAAACCTCACCATCAGATTGTTTAGTGTCATATCCAGAACATTCATTGAGGTGGGTCTTACCCCTCTACAGAGGAGCAGTAGGCGTATTCTACAGACCCATAAGTAGTTGACATGCCGTTAAACAAATAATTAAAACAAAACCTGCAAACTGTCAAGCGCTTCTATATATTTGAAAAGATTATATATTTCATCATTTTTTCGTGACTTATGGATTTTTTTAGTCATTTAAATACCACATGACTTTAGCAGATTCTGTATTTAGAACATTTCATAATTAAAATGTCTATAAATGTTTTCTCTATGGTTTAATCCGCAGGAAAATAACTTTTCCTTCAGCATGTCATTCAAAGCCTCCAGTTGTTGTTAGAAATCTCCAGAGAAAATTTTTTTAAATTTTAAATCACAGGCATTTTGAATCACTTTTCAGTAAACAAGCGTATCAATCTAGTCTTGGGTGAATTCCGTCCACGAAAAACACACCGACTGCTTCTCTGCAGACGAATAAGACCACTCCCGATAACAAGGGTCCTGAATATGACACTAAACTGCATATGATGGTGAGGCCTCGGTCTTGGGGCTTTGGGTAATGCAGAGTATCTATTTATTGCCTTTACTCCAAACTCCACAGTCATCCGAGGTGGTTGTATTTGTGGGGCCCCATTGATGGGTCCAATAGAACTGCTTACTCATGTACTATTCTTGAAAAAATTGAAATACGTGCAAACAAATGACTTTCAAACTGATTTATTTGGGTTAATTGCAATTATTCTAATTGCGTACAAATAATTGATATTAAATAGAATTATTAGTGTTAGATAGGAATACTTGAAACTATTTAACTGGGCGCAAACAATTAATATTAAGTAGAATTATTTGTATTAGATAACAATACTTGGGACCATTTAACTGTGTGAAAAGAAATAATTGATATTAAATAAAATTAGTAGTGTTAGATAGCAATACTTGAAACCATTTAATATTAGATAGAATCATTTGTGTTAGACAACAATACTTGCGGCCATTTAACAGTGTGCAAACAAATAATTGATATTAAAGAGAATTGCTTATAGTTAGTAATACTTGAAAACATTTTACTTAAACGATTTGTGTGAAAATGAATGGAATATTACTCGTTTAAAAATAATGTTACCCAAAAACTATTTGCTTACAAATCATATATATGTAAAAACAGGAATTGTTATTAAAAACCATCGAGGGTTGATATGTCATTAAAACAAATCCCTTAACGTAACTATTTATTGTTTTTTATTCCAACACTTTGGCAACATACACTCTTTATTATTACTATAATTATTATTATTTAGAGTTTTTCACATCAGTATTAGCAGATAGTTTTTCACAGGAGTTTGAGTGACAACAAGTCTCCTCAAGTCTCAAGGACTCGTCTCAGGATTCTGGCTGTTCTCAGCAATCCTGTCATTTGGATAGTCTCTAGTCCTCTAGACCTATTAATAATCCTTTAGTTATTGTGCCAAAAGTACCAATTACAATTGGTACAATCGTCACTTTCATGTTCCACAGCTTTTTCAATTCGCTAGCAAGGTCGAGATACTTATCCTTCTTTTCACATTTCTTCAGATTTATTCTGTGCTCAGCCGGGAGAGCGAAGTCCACAATTTTGCAAGTTCTCTTTTTTGTTGATTATTATAAGGTCTGGTCTTCTGGTCGAGATTATGTGATCCGTTTGCATGTCAAAGTCTTATAGGAATTTATGCGTGTCATTTTCTAGGAGAGGTGCTGGGTTGTGCACATACCATTTGTAAGTATGATCAAATTCAAATTTCTTGCACAATTGCCAGTGGATCACCTTGCCAACCCAGCCGTGTCTCGCCTTATACTCCTTCTGTTCTAATTTGCTGCATTCGCTTATTATTTGATTGATCGTTTCGTCTCTGTCACCGCATAGTCTACATTTGTTATTTTGTTGAGTCTTGTCAATTCTCGCTTTGATATGATTCGTTCTTATGGCGTTGTCCTGTGCTACTATTAGGAGATTATTATTATTATTATTATTATTATTATTATTATTATTATTACAACGTTATTACTAATTTGTGTCCATCTCATTTTTGGTGCTTTTATCTTATTACACAGGTTAGACACACACTTCGTTATTATTATTAGAATGGAATACTTGAAACTATGTCCAAACAAACGATTATTATTATTGTTATTGGTTATTTAGGTAGTAGTAGTTCAGGGTGCGGAAACAAAATATGGGATCAATTTTAAAACGTTTTTTCTTTTTGATTTTGTTTTGTTTTGTTTTATGGGATACCAACCCTTATAGGTTATTTAATGCCATATCCTATTAATACATATATATATATCAAATTGAGAGGATTTGGTTTGGTTGTGTTTTATGGCATATCAACCACTTTAGGTTATTTAATGTCAAATCCTCTTTATTCACATATATTAAAAATATAGGACTTAGTTTGGTTTGGTTTTATGGCATATCAACCATTGTATATTATTCAATGCCAAATCCTCTTTATACATATACATTAAATATATAAAATTTTATTTGATTGAGTTTTATGGCATATCAACCATTGTACATTATTTAATGCTAAATCCTCTTTATACATATATATCAAATATATATAATTTGATTTGGTTGGATTTTATGGCATATCGACAATTGTCGGTAATTTAATGCAAAATCCCCTTTATACTCATATATTAAATATATAGGAATTTGTTCGATTGGGTTTTATGGCATATCAACCATTTATTTAATGCTAAATCAATTTTTATGCATTTAAACAGTTCTATTTCAGTTCAGTTTAGCTTAATTACGCAGTTTAAATGTCAAAAACGTTTTATTTTAAGCAATTCAGTTTAGTATAATTACGCATTTTAGTTCTATTTGACCCGTAGAGAAGACCCTTATTAGGTGCCACTAATCCGGGCCAGAGTGGGCCTGGGAGCGATGGCAATAAAGGGGTACTCTGCATTCCCCAAAGCTCCTGCATTACTGGAGCCTCACCATCAGATTGTTTAGTATCATATCTAGGACACTCGTTTGGGGAGTTTTACGCTTCAGCAGAGATGCAGTCAGTGTATTCTGCAGCTCTAGCTGATAGGGCTGCGTTTTTTCAAAGTCTGATTTGTTCAATTTTTGTATAAAAAACAAAAAACAAAAAGCATAAACCGAACTTTTCATGATTAGACCTCTTATTCAAGCACTTTTTCATTAAATTTCTGCCCAATATGAGTGAGCAAAAAAGAGACGACAAAGAATCTATGATTTGCTTATTGTTTGAAACAAGCCAAAACATTTGCGAAATAATTGAAGTTTCTTTATGGCTTCTTTTATGCCCTGACCTTAACCCACTTGATTACGCTATATGGGGCGTTTTAGAAAGCAAATGCCCCTTCCCCTCCAAATATTGCTTCACTCAAGACTGCTATTGAGAAAGAATGGTATAAAATGCCTGAAGAATTTATTTTGAAGGCATGCAAATCGTTTCGAAGGTGTGATGATACAATAATAGAAAAAAAAATTGACAGCCATTTTGAGTAAATTTACTGTTCTGAGTCTATCTTTTTAATTTGTTGTTTATTTGTTTTAATAATCTAATTTTGTTTTATAATAGGGTCATTTATAATAATACAAAAATATTCCTAACTTTGCTTCAGTATCGAGTAGTAGTAGTAGTAGTAGTTTAAATCATATAATTGCTGGCAACCCCTCCAAAAAAATTGATGATGCCGTAAAATCATTCTACCCTATTCCCCACCCCACCTAAACACACAAAAATAGTTATTTTAACGTTGGGATGGTTGCTGTGACCGAAATGGCCAGAGACGTCCATGAAAAACGTACTATCGCACATGAGTTTAAATCCCTTAAAAAACTAATTATTTTGATCCGATTTCGTTTTGCCCTCTGTTATTCACGTGACTCTATAGATATAAGCCATGATACCGGCCCAAACCTGAGAAAGGTCGTATGGAATATCAGCAGATATCGTTACGATACCACAGGTCTCCACTCTTCCAAAAAAAGAGCAAAATACAATACAACTTGGAACTAAAGAAAATGTCAAACAACTTTAGGTATATCAACTCCTTATTTTACCTTTCAAAAGTGGCAAGTTATTCTGTCTCGCTAGCAAAGGAGTTTCCGTGGCGTAATGGCTAACCTACTGGGCTGCGTCATCGTAGTAAGTGAGTTCAAACCCTATTCTTGCTAATACAAGGATTATTAAATAAGTTTCCAGACTTTTTTCGTATGGGCACTTTTATTGATAGTACACACATAAAACTCTAGTCCCCCTAGAAGTAATCTCCTTCGGCTGCAATGCACTTGTTGGACCGTTACAACAACTTCTGGAAGGCCCCATGGAAGTCCCCTTGTGTTAGCTTGTCAATGACTTTCATCACAGCCTCTTTCATCTTCTCAATTGTCTCATAACGACAGCCTCTGAGCTTAGGGAATAAGCAAATGTCACAGGGAGCAAGGTCTGGACTATAGGGACGGTGAGGAAATGTCTAGATGCCCATCTTGGTCAAATAGTCTGTGACAAGGATGGACTTGTTGACTGGTGCATTGTCCTGGTGGAAATGCCACTGACCCGATTTGAAGAGTGCTGGCCTCTTCCCTAGGAATCTCTTCCTGAACTCCTTTAAAACCTCAACATAGTATCCCTAACCCTAACCTGAACCCTTTGGTCAATCAACTCTGGTCTATTGACTTCCTTACTCCTCCCACACCTCTCATCATCCTTCACAGTCTTCCTGCCTTCCTTGATGCTCGGTTCATGCAAGATGCTCCAAAAGCAGTCTGAAGCACACCATACGTTTCTGTGGCATTTCTTCCAAGTTTAAAACAGAATTTTATTGCATATCGTTCGTCTAAAGTGTCAGATTGCATTTTTGAAATTCACCAGCTGTGACAATCAGGCTTTAGTAGGGTGTATTCCAATTCCTGCTGTAGCTGTTAATTTGAAGCTGAAGTCATAAATATTGGTCAGTCAACTCATAAGACGTATGGCAATAACATACTGAATTTTCAAAAGTCTACGACAATTTTAAATGCCTGTACAAAAATCTGGAAACCTATTGAAGGCACCACGTACGTTTACTTTCGGGCCAATACTTCCAGGAAAGTTATGAACCCCCTTATCCACCCAGCTATAGTTTAAATAGTACAACTACTGTTCTTCTACAGGGATGAATTTGGCCTTAAATAACCCACGAGGATTGATATGCCATTGAATAAAGAAACAAAACACTGGCCAGGGCGCATATTTATCCAAATTCCCACCGAGTCAGATTTGACGTGAAGTTATTTTATTGAGAGGGGCACGAGCGAATCAAGATATATACGACCTATACGTCACGAAAAAATGGTTAATCCCTTTGGCATTGCCCATTTTGATGCCCTGCAAGCAGGTACTGAGGAAAGGCTTCCTTATACCTACAGATCAGCATATTAGCATATTAGATCAGATGTAATGAGGTATCAAACGTAAATGAAGGTAACATGACGCACACAGATATAAATAAAGGTGTTACTTTACTAGATCCAAGCATGAACAGGTGTAATATTGTTCAAAGCACAAGGTCGAACTAGTTATTTCGAATACGAAGATTTTTTTTTTCTGACAACAGCAGTCATTACAAAGATAAAGTTATTTACAAAGATATTAGTTATTTCATAGAAATGCTAAAAGTCTCATTCGTAGGAGACAAACGATCAAAACACTGACTTCGCTATCCTCCCTTGACCAAAACCCTGCCCTCAAAGGGCTGTCGTCTATGGACCCAAAACTGTCCGACCAACTTTGACCTTTTGCTTCCGACTCTCTCTGGACTCTCTGACTGCTAAATCATTCTGTTTGTATATTATTCTAATTATCTTATTAATTAATGTGATAAGAAGCACGTGTGATTAAAACGTTCAGTGTTACGTCATCTTATGTTAATTTAGCCGACATTGCGTTCAAAATGCTTATTTTTCAACATCCTGTCCGCAACTGATTTTAAAATAGAACTTTTGTTATGACTGGCTGACTGCTGTCTCATGGCCTCCTGCAACCTCCTGACCTTTTTCGAATGCGATTTACTCTTCCATTTAATGTATTACAACAAATAAAATAATTTACAAAAGTAATTGATTACCTTTCTTGATTACATTACTCATCCACCTAAACACAAACACAAGGTGACCCTGGAAAATCTGAGGATCGACTCCCCGTTATTGATGCATTTTTAAGGATGATTACCAAACACTGAGCAGTTGCCTTTACCAAGTTTCGAGAAGCCAAACCTGAAGAACTCTGTCTGTTCTACTTTTACGAGGTAATGCATAAAACATGAATTTGTACTTTTCCCAACCGCATTGGTCAAAGTAAAATGCAGACAGCCTCGTCAAGATTCGACCACTCCGGACCAGAGTTGACCTGGGAGTGATGGCAATGTGTACCATATTCACAATTAACGCTATGTGCGAAATGGACATATAATGGTCATAACGATAGAACATAGGAATCTCGGAATTCGAAAACACGTAACGACTTCTTGTTCAGGTACGAAACCTTTTTATTAACTTTAAGTTAAAGGTTTCAACGTAAGGAGGAGAGACACAATCTTCTATGCTGTCTTATTCATTTGGCCCCCATCTCGAGCGGCCCCCATAGGACGCACGTTCGCCTCGCGACTGCGAGCTCCAAAAATCGATCCTTCTCGTTTTGGCGTCTAGTACCCGACTCTTGCGGC
>OY757945.1:46426486-46461486 GCA_963585895.1 Sepioteuthis lessoniana | reverse complement strand
TGCTACCATTCCGGACCAGAGTGGACCTCGGAGCAATGGCAATGAAGGGGTACTCTGTATTCTCCAAAGCTCCAGCATTGCTGGAACCTCACTATCAGATTTTTTTAGAGTCATATAAGGACACTCTTTGGTGGTGGTGGGGGGTTATTCCTCTGCAGTAACCCCGAAAAAAGAGAGTTCCAAATGCAATCTCGGTACTACGTCCACTTTCGCACTAATACTCTTGGGAAATGTATAACCTCCCCCCGTATCTCCACTGCTGTCAGTTAAATAATATGTCTACTGTTCTTGAAGTAGGATTGCTTTAGCATTAAACAACCCACGAAGGTTGATACCATTATACAGGGGACACATAACCACCACCTTCTCATTTGGGGTGTCCTCGTGGTGTAATGGTTAAAGCGATGAACTGCGGAATCGTTGTACGCGAGTTCGTACTCCAGTCGCGCTATTACGTTCACTTTCGGGCAAATACCCTTGGGAAAGGTATGAACCCCCTTATTCTCCCTCCAGCTATGGGTAAATAGTAGGAAGGACTAAGTTCTTCAGCCTTGGTGAGGCAACTAGTCTAGGAGAAGGAAAACTCTGAATTCAAAACCTGTTAAACTCCGCTTAAAAATTGACCTTGTGTCATATCCTGTCCGAGCGGAGGGGTTGGTAAATTGTACCACCTTCTCATGTAGACTAACTTGCCATTCATTGATATTAGCGCCATCTATATACAAATCATATAAACATATCATGTTGGATATTGATGGGAAGATTGCTTTGACATGCTAAATAATTCAAATGGGTGGTATAACAGGATATTTACCTGTTTCCTAAAGTAAGCAGGACACAGATACCGCATCGAAAATACCGCGTAAGTTGCGTAGGTGGCATAGCAGGATACACACGTTTTCTTAAAGCAAATTGAACGCAGGTATTTCCTCAGCGGAAGTGCAGCGGAAGTGCAGCGGAAGTTGTGTGAATGGCATGCTAGACAAGAGCTCATTTCACGTACAACACGTAGGCGGTACTGTGACCACGATAATTCACGATGTAGGCGTCCGGAAAATTATATAATCCTGGGAAAATTTTGACGCAAGCTGAACGAAGCGGAAAGGCAAAGACGTTTCATAGAAAAACCGCACAGTCGTCTCTGTGTATGTATGCAATTCAGCCATCTTTGGTCCTATCTCACTCTACCAATAAGGAAATACGTAAATACGAAGATCATTAAATAGGTTTCCAGACTTTGTTCGTATGGCCACTTTTATTGATAGTACACACATGAAACTCTAGTCCCCTTCGAAGTAATATCCTCCGGCTGCAATGCACTTATTGGACCGTTCCAACAACTTCTGGAGGGCTCCATGGAAGTCCTCTTGTGTGAGCGTGTCAATGATCTTCGTTACAGTCTCCTTGATCTCCTCAGTTGTCTCATAACGACAGCCTCTGAGCTTAGGGAATAACCAAAAGTCACAGAGTGCAATGTCTGGACTATAGGGAGGTTGAGGAACTGTCTTGATGCCCATCTTGGTCAAATAGTCTGTGACAAGGATGGAGTCGTGGACTGGTGCATTGTCCTGGTGGAAATGCCACTGACCCGATTTGAAGAGTAACTGGCCTCTTTCCTAGGAATCTCTTCCTGAACTCCCTTAAAACCTCAACACAGTAACCCTAACCCTAACCCTTTGGCCAATCAACTGTGGTGTATTGACTTCCTTACTCCTCCCATAACTCTCATCATCTTTCACAGACTCCCTGCCTTCCTTGAATCTCTTATGCCACTCAAAAACTGATGCTCGATTCATGCAAGATGCTCCAAAAGCAGTCTGAAGCATTCCATACGTTTCTGTGGCAGTTTTCCAAGTTTAAAACAGAATTTTATAGCATATCGTTCTTCTAAAGAGTCCTCACGTCCAGATTGCATTTTTGAAATTCACCTGCTGTAACAATCAGGCTTTAGTAGGATGTATTCCAGTTGCTTCTGTAGCAGTTCATTTGAACATGAAATTATAAAAATTGGCCAGTCATCTCAAAAGATGTATAGCAATAACATACTGAATTTTCAAGAGTCTACGACAATATTAAATGCCTGTCCAAAAAAAGTCTGGAATCTTATTGAAGGCACCACATATGTCGGCGTTGTTGTCTTTCTCTACTATATAATAATTACAAAATTACATGACTGCAACACCCCACCCCATCCCCCAAAATTAGAAGAATTTTAATAGGTAACCCGAACACCCTCTATTGCACGAACAGTAAAAAGGAAGACTATAAAAACTAGAAGTCATTCCAATCAAAAACTGATTGGTAGCACCTAAGAAAGAGGTGCTATCTTTTGGTTTTGTAGAACTGTTCGATCATTTCCAAAGAATCATTAAAATCATTATTCATTTGAAACCATATAGCTGTGTACACATTTTTAAAATGACATATGGATACTTGATACAGAGTGGAACGCTAAAATTGTCGTCCTAAAGAAAACAACACTACAGCTTTATTTTTAAACTTTTATTGAAAAAATCAATTCAGGTATCTTGAGTATGTAGTAGAGCTGACTCCTATTCAATGTAGCCACCTTCAGCCTCAATCACCACCTCGATACGGATATGGATACAGATCCGGAACTGGGAGCATGCCTTTTCCATAAGCGCCGGCGGGAGCTCGGCGAATACTCGGTGGATGGTGGCAATCAGGCTGGCTGTTGTGGGAGGTCATGTTGGTGATGTTCTCGACGTATGACCAAACGAAGCAGTCCAACGGGTTCAGGTCGGGGGAAGAGGGGGGCCAGTGAGAGAAGGGTACAAATCGTAGCACTCCTTCCGAAGCCAAGCCTGCGTCTCTTTGGACTTGTGGACCGGCGTCGAGTCCTGCTGCCACACCCAGGGTCTGCCACCGGCCACCAGATTGCACCAGGGGATCACCACACTCTTCAGCACATCCAGATACAGTTTGGTGTTGACTTTCAAGCCGACTTCGAAGATGTGAGGTGGCATGATGTTGTCCTCACTTGAAACCATACCAAAGACCATAACCGTAGCCGGAAACTTTGTTTTCATCAACCTGGGCACGTTGAACCGTTCGGACTTGCATTTTGAGAGTACTGAAAATGGTCCTGTTGTCATAACTTGGATCGGTAGAGAGCATGCGTTGTACAGCGGCGCATCTCCGATCTCGCTCGTTGGACATTGTGTCACTTTCAGACATGATAGAAGGCTCCTATCGCTCTTGGGATTTGTACACAACTGGCCAACTAGTAGATGGTCTGCAACAAAAAAGAAAACCGGTTTTTATTAAACGGAAATGGAATCATGTCGTCTTTTCTAGGGCGACAATTTTCTAGTTCCACCCTGTAGAAGGCTCCTATTGCTCTTGGGATTTGTACACAACTGGCCAACTAGTAGATGGTCTGCAACAAAAAAAGAAAACCGGTTTTCATTAAACGGAAATGGAATCATGTCGTCTTTTCTAGGGCGACAATTTTCCAGTTCCACCCTGTAGAAGGCTCCTATTACTCTTGGGATTTGTACACAACTGGCCAACTAGTAGATAGTCTGCAACAAAAAAGAAAACCGGTTTTCATTAAACGGAAATGGAATCATGTCGTCTTTTCTATGGCGACAATTTTCTAGTTCCACCCAGTAAATAGATTAACTAAACTAAATAGTTGTACTTGAAACTATTTTACTGTGTGCAAACAAATTATTAATATTAGCATTAGGAAAATCATAGACTTTTATCCTCTTCCCTCAGGTATGGGTAGAGCTTTTTAGCCTTCGAAAAACATGAATCCTTATCTCCTTCCTTCAGTTTGAAGTTGGGCTCTTTAGCCTTGGTACGACAGCCTGCATAAGATAATGGAAACTCCTAATTCACACCAGCTGTACTTCGTTTCAAAATCAAATCTGCTTCTTATTTTGCCCATCGGAAAGGTTTTGGGTAAATAAATATATTCATTTTTCTTTTTACAGTACTGATAAAAATACGAGAACTATTTTTAATTGTGATTGTCACAGGATTAATTTAACGACATGCCAATCCATCTACGGGTTATCTTATGCCTAAATGTTAGGGAATCGCATTCATTTTACATTTATATTCACATTCCCATGTAGCTAATCTATAGTCTATTTATTTATTCATTTATTAAAGCTTATTAAATATAATATAATTCATGTTATTATTTATTAATTTATTTATTAAATATTTCGTGTTAACGATCTGCCCAACCCCTCCGGAATAGTTTTCTAATTAATACTTTGTATGGCACTGGTCATATTTTGCTTCGAGATTTCTTCTATCAAATTTTCTACGATTAAGTGGCATCTATGTTTGTAACTCTTCCATTTCACTAGATTTTTCAGGTTTAGTTTGGTTTGGCTTGATTTTATGGCACATCAATCATTGTAGGTTATCTAATGCCAAATCCATTTTTATACATATGAGTTGGTGACCTGAGTCGAGGTCGACCAGAAGGCTCCCTTTTTAATAGCTACTGCACCGTGCTGTAGGGGAAGGCGTTATTCGTTTCCCTGGATTGCTCCACTTTACCCTTGATACGTAATTTATATTGCTGAGTGTTAAGCAAGGAGTTATCAAGTACCATTTTAAAAGTCTTTGGCATGATGCGACCTGGGATAGAACCCAGGTCTCCCGGACCATTGGCGAAGACTCTACCCACTAGGGAAATGAGCCGATACATTTAAACAATTCTATTTCAAACAATTCAGTTTGGCGTACAAAAACTGTTCTATTTCAAAGAATTCAGTTTAGCATATGTACACAGTTTCTTCTATTTGACTCATAGATAGGAACATATCCGGACCAGAGTGGGCCTGGGAGTGATGGTAATGAAGGGGTATTCTGCATTCCCCAAAGCTGCAGCATTGCTGGGACGTCACCATCAGATTGTTTTGTGTCATTACCCGGACACTCGTTGGGGAGGGTCTTAAGCCTCTGCAAAGAAGTAGTCGGTGTATTCTCAAGTCACAGCCAAGTGGACATGGTTTAGTTTGGTTTGGTTTTATGGCATATCAACCATTATTGGTTTTTTGATGCCAAATCCATTTATATATATATATATAAGTAAGTAAGTAAAGTTGGCGACCCAAGTCGAGGGGGAGCCAAAGGCTCCCTTTTCAATAGCTACCACACTGAGGTGTAGGGGAGGGCGCTACTCTATTTTCTGGGTTGCACCACTTTGGCCTTGATCCTTATCTTATGGTCAGTGTTATGCAAGCCGGCATCAAGAACATTTTTTTAGTTTTTGGTATGCCTCATCATGGGATTGAACCCCGGTCTCCCAGGCAATTGGATAACACTCTACTCATTAAGACAATAGTTCTATTCTAAAGAATTCATTTTAGCATAAGTACAAATTTTTGTTTATACACGGTTAAATGTCAAACAGTACTATTCAAAACAATTCAGTTTAACATAAGTACGCAGTTTAAATGTAAAAACAGTTCTATTTTAAACAATTCAGTTTAGCATAAATAAACAGTTTCGTTCTATTTGAACCACAGATAGGACCCTATCAGATGTGACCACTCCGGACCAGAGTGGACCTGGGAGTGATGGCAATGTGTACCATATTCACAATTAACGCTATGTGCGAAATGGACATATAATGTTCATTACGATAGAACATAGGAATCTCGAAATTCGAAAACACGTAACGATTTCTTGTTTAGGTACGAAAACTTTTTTTTAATTTTGAGTTAAAGGTTTCGACATAAGGAGGAGAGTCACAATCTACTATGCTCTCTTATTCTTTTGGCCCCCATCTCAAGCGGCCCCCCCACAGGGCACAAGTTCGCGTCGCGTCTGCGAGCTCCAAAAGTCGACCGTCTTCGTCCAGTGTCTAATCTCAACTCGTTAACTTTCTTCAAATCTCCACAAACCTCTGTGTGCTTCCGGTGCGTGACGTCACTCGTACTCCGTCACTCGTTTTGTCTCGGAGTATTGTGACATCTGAGTGACACCTCCATCCGCCCGTGCGCGCCCGCGTTAACACCTGCCTCAATGTTGCACCCAACTAACCCATGTGCTGAGCCGAAAGGTTCTCAGCGTAACTAAACTCAAAGGCATGAACCGAAATCCCTCGGCTATTATGTAATAAATGAAGGGATACTCCGAATTCCCCAAAGTTCTAGCATTGCTGGAGCTTCACCATCAGGTTGTTTAATGTCATATCCAGGACTCTTGTTGGGGGGAGTCTTACCCCTCAGCAGAGGTGCAGTCGGTGTATTCTATAGCCCCAGCCGACTGGCCCAGGTTTTTCAGGGTACAATTTTTGCATTTAAAAAACTTTGGTATGTTAATTAATTATAAGCATAGTAGTTAACACGGGGTTGTGTCTAGATTGTCACCAACTTAGTAAACAACTGATTTCTTACATAATGAGAAGAATCTCAAAACAGAAAGAAACCATTTTTATTCAAGAAAAATACATTAATCGGGATCAAATATTATATCTAGTACTATATAAGTAAACATGGCGATTGTAGTCGAGGGCTACCCAAAGGTCCTCTTTCCAATAGCTACAATACCGAGGTATAGAGGAGGGTGCTACTCCTTTCCAGGGATTGATCCACTTTACTCTTGATACGTACCTTATAATGCAGGGTGTTAAGCAAGGAGATATCAAGTATCATTTTTTGAGTCTTTGGTATGACTCGACATGGGATTGAACCCTGGTCTATTGGGGGACTTTCTAACCAATAGGCCGGTATAAAGTTTATATATTCGGAGAAGCTGCAAAATAGAAAGCCCATAGAATATATGTATTATATTGAAACGTATCGAAAGTATAATTAAAATTCTGAAAACATTTACGTATCTGTGTTAAATTATAATGAAATATAACGACAGAAATGGTTAGCGGTGACTCTTTCTCATTCAAATTCAAGAACTAAATATCAGGCATGACAGATATGTCACATTGAATATACCAACAATAAAGCAAACGAACGCAATTAAATTTTTTAATAAGGCTAAGGTTGCCACTCGATGAGAAATTCAAAGTGTAACATATTGACCCCGGCCAAGCTGTCAAAATAGGAAATGCACCTGTGTAAATAACAGGTGAATCCGGTCGAGGAATATCAGGATATAAACTTGACCGTGGACGGGTTGAATGAGTGCGATTTGTGACACCCCCAAGAAGAAGGTGGGCGACGATCAATTATATAACCCGGGTGAAGACAGGAAGTCAGGCAGTTGGAGATCAGACCAGTTGGAGGGAAGACACTGGAATGAGGAATATGTCCCAGAGAAACGGGGGTCCCAGGTCCCCGGTTGAGCAACCCAGGAGAACGGGAAAGAAACACTATTATGGCTTTAAGAGTAGGGGTCAATATGTTGCAGTTCTGTTCGGTCTCCAACTCCCTCTCACAGTAAAACCTTTAGTAACCCTTTCGAACCCTTTCAAATAAAGTGAGAGGTATTTTTTTTCTAAAGAACTGTGTCGCTCGTCTTTATTGCGTCGTTATGTTTCTGCATACAGATGTATGTGTATTATGTGACTATACAACAAAAGCAGCTAAGAATATTTGTTAAAGTTTTAAGTATAATTTTATTTCTCTCAAGCGAGACAAAATTTAACCGATGGATGGGTCTTTCAAATGTTTTGCATTGATCAAAAGATTATCATGACACACACGAACCACTTGTCCAAACCGCATCGCTCTTCACGCGGGTAAAAACGGGGCCAATCCTGCTAAGTTTAGAGCCCTGGCCCCAGTGTTCAAAAAATCAGCCACAGAGCTCAAAATAAAACAAAAATTGCTAAAATACAAAAGCACAATACAAATAACGACATTCAATTTTAGAACTTTAAATAGAATAGGCCAACTACCGAAGCTCACAGCTTCTGCGATAGATCAGAACACAGATACATTCATTGCGAAGATATCAAATATCTTGATACCGGCAATGGATGGACGTTTGTCTTTGCATCTGCATGGAAAAACTCTGTATATGCCACGATAGGATGTGTAGGTATGCTTATAAGACCACGGACCCTAAAATCACAAAATAGCATCGCGAAAATACAATCGAGGATGATGGTAGCAACGTTTAATGGTAACCCCAGCGCAACAATCATCTCCTGCTACGGCTCTACCAATGTTAGTGAAGATACGGACCTGTTCGCTTTCTATAACTAGCTATTCTCCCTTGTTCATAGCATCCCGAAACAACGTTTTCTTCATCGATGGAGACATGAATGCCAAAATTGGTAAAAACATAAACCACAAATTCAGCTTACACAACTCGTCAAATAGAAATGGGGAATATCTGACAGATGTCACGCTAGAAAATAGATTAACATGCCTCAGTACTAAACATCAGAAAAGATAGGGAAAACTGTGGACCTACACCTACGCAAATAATACCAAAGCACAGATAGACTACGTCTATATCAAAAGGAAATGGAATAATAGCGCATGTAATTGCAAGGCGTATTCCTCTTTTGTGGGTGTATCCTCCGATCACTGAATTGTCCCGGCAAAGATACGACTGGGCATACGAAGGAATGCGGCCCGAACAACAACAACCGTAGACTATGACTGTCCTCTGCTTAACAACAGGGGTATTAGAGATAAATATGCGTTAACACTAAGAAAAAAATTCGATGCACTTCAGGAGATATCAGAAACACCTACTCCGAATGACGAATATGAGAACTTTGTCAATGCTCACTCAGAAGCAGCAGCAGAATGCATACCAAATAAACAAAGAGCTATACCTAGAGTCCCATGGGAGACTTTAGCGGTTAGAAAAAAGCGTGCAGACGTGAAACTGCGATAAGAGTAACCCAACCAATATCAATGCCCAGAAATTTAAGAAGGCACAAAATGAATTAGCCCACATATATCAAAAGGGCAAACAGAATACATACAAAATAAGATCAATAAGATTAGAAAATCTGTTGAAGATAGACAATCTAGGATAGCATGGTAAACGGTAAAGGAAGTGCGCAGAAGGAAGATCACTGCGAAAGCTAAACTAAATGCTACAGCCAAGAAGAACGAATACAGTATTTCGAGAATTTACACGGAAAACCTTCGAAAGTTACGCATGAACCAATCACGAAAATTATTAGTAATCAACTAGTCATCAAACTAGGACAGTTCTTGTTGGAAGAACTCGACAATACTAAGAAAAATTAAAACAGAAAAACAAGAGGGCTTGATGAAATACCCATAAAGTATGGAAGACCAGGTGTAAAATACAGCTTGGCTGACAATATGAGACAAGGTAAAAAATTCTCACTGTGCCGTCACAAAGTGATGTACCGGAAGAGAGTGACCTGAGAACTGCATGACAGTTATTTCTGCTCGATGACGATCACACATGCCATTCCAATGATGGCGGAAGTGACACATCCCAATGGCCAGTAATCGGAAGAGATCGTGTAGGTGAGCTTGGCTGACAATGTGGGACAAGGTGAACGCCCCACCGTGCCGGACAAAGTGATGCACCGGAAGAGAGTAACCTGTGAACTGCATGGCAGTTATTTCCGCTCGATGACGATCACACATGCCATTCCAAAGACGGCGGAAGTGACACATTCCGATCGCCAGATATCGGAAGTAATTGTGGGGGCGTGGAGGCGTGTCCATATCTCCGCGTGGGAGGTTAAAGGTAATACAAGGCCGACGAATTCCGTTGTTCACGAAAGCTGGTCCCGTCGTTGCCCTGTGTGCGTTGTCTCGGCCATCGTCTACTTACATCGAAGAGTTCAAGCCTCATAGACGAACGATTCAAATTCGTCTCCTGACTGCTCCTACTTCACACAAGCGTCCGTCGAGAAAATAAATATATATTGTTATATATATTCCGTGTTGTCATTTGTTTGGCCAGAGAGCGGAACGTAACACAGGGAATTCGACAACATATTGCCCCGGCACTGTAATGCTGTATATAACCAAAACACAATAGACAGATGGCTAAAGGGATGCATCCTCCCTTTTTCTGAGAAGAATGACCCCGGAATAGCCAAGACCTACCGAGGTATAAACCTTACATCCATAGAGGCCAAAATATACAATGCTCTACTACGTAACTGCATAGAACCAAAAATTGAGAAGATACTTAGGAAGAACCAAAAAGGCCTTAAGAGAAATCGATCCACGACATCAGAAATTTTGTCTACCGTCGAATTCTAGGTGTACGTGCAAAAAAACCTAAAGGCAACAATATTATTTGTTGACTTTTCGGAGGCCTTTGACTCCATACACAGTGGGAAGATGGAGCAGATATTACTCGCCTACGGACTACCCAAAGAAACCGTTGCAGCCATAATGATGCTATATAAAAACACGAAAGTAAAAGTCCGCTCTCCGGATGAAGACACATACTACTTTCACATTATAGTAGGCGTAGTGCTAGGAGACAAATTATCCCAATACCTGTTTATCATCTGCCTAGACGACGTGCTTAGAAGGTCTATTGATATAATGAAAGATAACGGTTTCAAGCTGGTAAAGGAAAGAAGCAGATATCCCGCACAAACAATTACAGATGCGGACTACGCCGATGACACAGCGCTTCTAGCAAATGCAACCGCCCAAGCCGACTCCCTGCTACATAGTCTGGAACGAGCAGCTGGTGGCATAAGCCTCCATGTCAACGCAGACTAGAGGGAATACATGTGCTTTAATCAAAGAGGTGACATCTCCACACTAAAGGGTGGGCCTTTGAAACTAGTGGACAAGTTCACCTATCTAGGAAGCAGTGTTTCATCAACCGAGAAAGACATCAACACACGATTAGTAAAGGCATGGACAGCTATCGATAGACTATCGGTCATATGGAAATCAGACCTGACCAATAAAATAAAACGGAGTTTTTTCTAAGCAACGGTCGTGTCGATACTGCCATATGGAGGCACTACGTGGACGCAAACTAAACGTATGGAGAAAAAGCTTGATGACAATTGCACAAGAATGCTGCGAGCAATATTGAACAAGTTCTGGAGGCAATACCCCACAAAACAGCAGCTGTACGGCCACTTACCAACCATCACAAAAACTATTCAAGTGAGTTGAACCAGAAATGTGGAATACAGCTGGAGAAGTAAGGACGAATTCATTAGCGATAGATTCCTGAGGACCCCTTCATATGGACGAGCAAAGGCAGAACGACCAGCTGGAACCTACATACAACAGCTTTGTGCCGATACAGGATATAACCTTGAAGACCTACCGGGAGCGATGGACGACAGAGACTGGTGGTGTGAACGGGTTAAGGAGGTGATGAGGAAAAAAAAATGAAAGTAAAAGAACCCCCCAAAAATCAGGTGGTAGGATTATATGCAAAACTCATTAACTGCTGGCTTGAAACGTGAAAAAATATGTTGTTGGTTGAAAATTAAAGATTCAAGTTTGGGTTTAACTGTACATTGTTTGTTATTTAATGCCAATGCCTCTTTATATATATATATATATATATATATATATATATATTTGGTTTGGTTGGGTTTTATTGCATAATAACCATTGTAGGTTATTCAATGTCAAATCCTATTCATACATATATATTAAATATATATGATTTGGTTTAGTCGGTTTTTATGGCATATCAACCATAGTGGATTATTTAATGCCAAATCCTGTTTATAAATATATATTAAATATACAGGAGTTGGTTTGGTTGGATTTTATGGCATATCACACATTGTAGGTTATTTAATGCCAAATCCTTTTTATACATATATATTAAATATATAGGATTTGGTTTAGTTGGGTTTTATGGCATATCAACCATTGTAGGTCATTTAATGCCAAATCCTGTTTATAAATATATATTAAATATACAGGAGTTGGTTTGGTTGGATTTTATGGCATATCACACATTGTAGGTTATTTAATGCCAAATCCTTTTTATACATATATATTAAATATATAGGATTTGGTTTAGTTGGGTTTTATGGCATATCAACCATTGTAGGTTATTTAAAGCCTAATATGTTTATACATCCGTATATTAGTGTATGTGATTCGTAAACACATTTTCTTGATAACATTCTCAAACGAGCCTGAGCACTTTTTTGCACACAATAATTAGTTTCAAGTATTGCGATATAACAGTCACAAATGAACATCAGTGTTTTTTTTGTTTTTTTTTTGACAGATAGTTTGCTTTATTTGACCCACAGATAGAACCCTTTCAGGTTCTACCACACCGGTTCAGAGTAGATATGGGAGCAAGGACAATGAAAGGGTACTCTCCATTTCCAAGAGCTCTAGGACTTAAACCAAATCCCCAAGGTTGAAACCCCGCCATCAGATACTTTATCGTCATAAACAGGACACTCGTTGTGGAGGGAGTCTTATCCCTCGGCAGAGATGCTGTCGATGTATTCTCCACACCCAGCTTAATGGGCAGTATCTGTAATTTACGGAGAAAAACTACCTTTACATTTCAATTCAGAACAATGAAATTAGGTAAGAACAATTCTTTGTATGAATGTAACAAAAAAGTTGGCTGATGTCCTCGTTGAGTAATGGTTAAAGCAATCGACGGTGGAAACGTAATCGAGTTCGAAACCCAGTCGTGCTATTACGTTCACTTTCGGACAAATCCCCTTGGGAAAGTTATGAACCCCGTTATTCTCCCAGCTAGGGGTTAAATAGTGTTACATACCCATAATATACGGATATGTGTAATAGACATAGGGAATCTAAAAACGCGAAACTTTACGAAATTGGTTCAGGTACGAAACTTTTTATTACCTTTGAGTTAAAGGTTATTCGACACGAGGAGAGAGTGACACAATCTTTCTATGCTGACTGCTTTTACATCATCAGCTCTCAACCCAACCAACGCGCGGCGCCCGTAGCGCACTAATTTGTCTGGCCTCGCCCAACTCTGAAAGTCAACTTTCTTTTTCCGAGGCGAGAACTCAACTCTTTTCTTTTTCTCAACTGTCAGCCCACGCTTCCGGTGCGTGACGTCACCCAAATACCCTGGTCCCAATTCCTATCTGTGATTTTATTTTGACATTTCTGAATGACACATCCTTTCCGCGCGTGCTTGAACACCTGCGTTAATGTTGCACCTGACTAACCCATGCGCTAAGCGAAAGGTTCTCAGCCTAACTAAACCGAAAGGCAATATATATAAAACGAAATCCCTCGGCAATTATATAACAATATTACCACTAATGTCCTTCTTCATGGATGGCTTTAGAATTAAATGACCTGCAAAGGTTGATATGCCATTAAACATAGAAAAAATTATTCTCGTGTGTTTCTGATTTTACGCATCTGCGCAGCAATTTCGAAGTAAAAATTGATCTCTTTCTCTCTCTTTCTTAATATATATATATTTATATATATATATATGTGTTCATAGCTATCTAGCTATTTGCTGAGATAGTTAAACTTTAGAAATCAATAATAACGTCTGTGATTCAGGCAAGCTCTCCCCACCCTCTCTCTCTCTCTCTCTCTCTCTCTCTCTCTCTGAATTATAAGGTTCTGATAAGCAAGTAATAAAGTCGGTTCTCCATGTTGGATCTACCTGACATTTAGGATTGCGATGGAGTCATTTTGGCGGGAACATACTCAGGAGATAAAATAGCAGAGCTAAACCGGATGTTCCACTTCCTGTTCCGGTTCACTGACCGATTACCGTCTTATAGGAAAATTTGTTTGGGAGATATCATGGGGATTTTTGTATTTATATTAACTATATGCTTTTAAGGACTCGAAATACTTGAGATGGTCACCCTTTTCGAAGATGATCGAATTTGGTGAGTTGAGTGAATTGAATATTGTTTACTCAACAACAGGATTCTTCAAATATACAAAAATGTCATATATATATATATATATATATATATATACAGTGGGGTGAAATAAATATTCGTACGTATAAAAATTTTCATATTTTATCTTTCAAACATAGCCTGAACAAAATTTTTATATACATTTACTGTATAAGGATATATTTTACTAATATGTGTATAAAGAAAAACTGATAATAAGGTAATCCAAGTAGGAGAGATTTACATTGAAGCAAAGTCAACACTATAACGTTTCGGTTCTAATGAACCATCATCAGAACTATGAGGGATGATATTAGTAATGTTGAATCAACGATGAATGTTTAAAAGTGCAAAATACAAAAACCTCGGAAAAATTTATATAACAAGAAAAAGTTGGCTGTTTAATTAGTGAACCAGCGTTTGTTGTTTTACATAACGTCATTTGACTTATTAGATTTTATGTTCCGTTTGTTTATCGAGAAAGATTTCGAGTCAAAAGGGAGGAAGAAAAAGAAAGACGAAGAAAAAAAAGTATAAAACTATGATATATGTGGAATATATTAACTATAGGTGGAATATATTGTAGCTATTTAAAATGGATTTGCTCAAGTAAGGAGAAGTATTATAAAAGCCAGGACGAGTATTTAGGGAATTAAATAGTGAAATAGCAGCGGCTATTCTTCTTAGTCTTTTATTATAAATGTAAATGAGCATCTTTGCAGAATTGAAGTCGAAGTTGTGATTAGATTGAGAAATGTGTAGGAATAATGCATTGTTTAAGTTACCAATTTTTGTCTCTTTTGTCTTCTTTCAAGCGAACGTGAAGGTTCCGAATATTCTGATCATGGCAAGGGGTAAAAAAATTGAGTTATTCACAAAAAGCACTGATTGTTAAGCTTAGGAAAGATGGGGAGAGTTATAGAAATATCTCAAGCAACCTAAATATTCTTTTTACTACGATAAGTTCATTCATTGCAAGGTTTAAAAGACAGTTGTAAACAAAAAAGAACTGATCTTCAAGGAAGATTTCTCCTAGATTATCAGGAAAATTAGGATGCTGATTAACCAAAATCCAATGGTCTCGAGTGAAGAGCTGTAGGAAGAGTTTTATTCATCAGGATGTTGTGTAACCAAACGAACAATAAGTAATGAAATGCTGAGGAATAGTCTAAAGTCACAGAGACCGAAGAAAACTTCTCTCCTGTTGAAATTCGTAAGACAGCATAAGGAAAAGAAAATTTCGTTCTGGGAAAGGACATTAGGGACAGATGAAACTAAAATAAAGCTTTTTGGTCATAATTATCAAAATCATGTGTGGAGGAAAGATGGCGAAGCCTAATCACCAAAGAACACAGTACCAACTGTCAAATTTGGCGGTGGCAGTATAATGATTTGGGGGTGTTTTTCAGTGAAAGGTGTGGGCAAAATATAAGCTGTAGATAGTAAAATAATTGCCCCAAAGTATAAACAGATCTTGTAAGAAAATTTAATGTTATCTGTTGAGAGTCTTGAGCTACCTTCTGATTACATTTTCCAACAGGATAATGATCCCAAGCATACAGCTAAAGCTACGAAGAAGTGGTTGTCTGAAAATAATGTCAATGTTTTGCATTGACCGAGTCAGTCCTCGGATTTGAATTCAATTGGAAACTCGTGACGATTTTTAAAAATTCAAATCTGAAAAGGAGCATCAAAAACATCAATAATCTGAAGACAATATGCAAAGAAGAATGGCACAAAATACCTACTAATTATTGAAAGAAATTAATTGATAACTACAGGAAGAGATTAGTGGCTGTTGAAGTGAATAAAGGATCTTCTACAAAATATTAAATGAAGATAATGCGTTATTTCTTGTACAGTACGATTATGGGTCCCTAATCATAAACTTGAAAAAAAGAAGTGATGCGTTTACGCTTTTTGTATGAGTTTCAAGCTTGGTCAAAATTTTTGCTTCAGGCTCGGCAACATATTGTCAGTATGTCACTGGAGAAGCGCACTGGTTTGGGATAGGAGACTTTGCTACAACCACCATATCCTCCTCATCTGATATCTCCCGCTAAGCATTTTTCAAGCATGTTGACAATTTTTATGCCATAAAACATTCCATTCTAAAGGAGAAATAGGTCCAGAATTTTATAGTATTAAGTAAGTTGACGACCGTAGTCAAGGTCAACCTCCATTCCCTGGATTCCTCCACTTTACTTTTGATCCGTACCTTATAATGCTGAGTGTTAAGCAAGGTGGCATCAATTACCATTTTCTGAGTCTTTGGTATGATTCGACCAGGGATTGAACACTGGTCTCCAAAACCATAGGCGAACACTCTATTCATTTGGCCAATGGCTTGAGGCATACATAAAGTCTGGAAACTTATTCAATGATTCTCGTATGTTTAATAAACTACAAAAATAAGGAAAGAAGAATAAATATGAAGACCTTTTTCAACATTCTTCATTCTTCTATCAACTCTAGTTTCACCATTTTAAAATCATTATCATCAGGGTATGTTGGCAGTACCGATTCCATCTCTCTCTCTCTCTCTCTCTATCTATCTATCTTGTCATCGATCCCCTCTGTTATTGCTCTTGGTAAATTTTCTTCTCATTATCCAGTAACTGGATATAGCTGTTTAATGCTATTTTTTGCCGGTCGGCAAATATTCTAGGAGTACCTAAGAGAATATCGCTCCTGAGTTCATCTTTATTTCTTTAGTAGTGCTCAGATAGATAGATAGATAGATAGATTCACTTTATTTATTCAATGGTTTTCATAAATACAAATATTCCCTGATTTAATAAAAAGCTCAAAAATAGATAGATAAATAGATAGATAGATAGATAGAGAGAGAGAGAGAGAGAGAGAGAGAGAGATTCTCTAGTTTTTAATTACTTACAAGATAGATAGATAGATAGATAGATAGATTCACTTTATTTATTAAATGATATTCTTGATAGATTAATAGATATATTTCCTGATTTACTAAAAAGCTCAAAAATTGATACATAGATAGATTCCCTAATTTATGAAATAGCTCAGATATATATATATATATATATATATATATATATATATATATATAGAGAGAGAGAGAGAGAGAGAGAGAGAGAGCGATTCTCTATTTTTTGATTACTCACAAGATAGATAGATAGATAGATAGATAGATAGATTTCCTAATTCTTTTAAAAGCTTACGAAATAGATTGATAGATAGATAGATTCTTCTAATCCAATAAATCAGATAAGTATATAATTCTTTTAGTGACATTAAAGTCTAATTTTTCATTGATGCTAAAGGACTGGATAATTTTCTTTATGTTTTCTCTTATTAAATGTAATTCGCGTGTCTTTCTAAAAAGATTTAAAAAAACATTGAAGAAATTTCTCTAATTTTCACTCGTCTTTCTCTTCACTTCACAATGTTTTCATTAGTAATGTGATTTTCATGGAACTCTGCTCTATCACTGCCACTCGAATGAGGTTGATCCTCACTGTGTTCCCAGCACTTGTGTGCTTGTTCCAAACAAGTCGGAATTTAGTAGGCTCTTCCAGGAAAAGAAAAGGGAGAAAAAGATAGTGAGATTGAGAGTGAGAGAGAGAGAGTGTGTGTGTGTGTGTGTGTTTGTACGTGTGTATGTGTGAGAGAGAGAGGGGGAGAGAGAGTGCGTGTAAATATGTGTGCGAGTGTGTGTGTGTGTGTGTGTGTGTGTGTGTGTGTGTGTGTGTGTGTGTGTGTGAGTGAGAGAGAAAGAGAGTGTGTGTACATATATACGGGTCAAAGAAAGAGACAGAGAGAGAAATAAAAAAGAGAGAAATAAAAAGAGAGAAAAAAAGAGAGAATGGGGGCTTTTGAGTAGGTGTGAGAAAGAGAGAGAGAGAGAGATAGATAGATAGATAGATAGAGAGAGAGAGAGAGAGAGAGAGAGAGAATGTGAGTGTGAGTATATGTGTACGAGAGAGCAAGAAAAAGAGAATTTGTGTCTGTGAGTGAGAAAGAATGAGAGTGAATACGTGAAAAAGAGAGAGTGAGAGTGACTGAGTGTGCGTACGTGAGAGAGAGAGAGAGAGAGAGAGAGAGAGAGAATGGGTGTGTGTATATGCATGTATATGGGATAGAGAGAGAGAGAGAGAGAGAGAATGGGTGTGTGTATATGTATGTATATGAGATAGAAAGAGTGAGAGAGAGAGAGAGAGAGAGAATGGGTGTGTGTATATGCATGTATATGGGATAGGGAGAGTGAGAGAGAGAGAGAGAGAATGGGTGTGTGTATATGCATGTATATGGGATAGAGAGAGTGAGAGAGAGAGAGAGAGAGAGAATGGGTGTGTGTATATGCATGTATATGGGATAGAGAGAGTGAGAGAGAGAGAGAGAATGGGTGTGTGTATATGCATGTATATGGGATAGAGAGAGTGAGAGAGAGGGAGAGAGAGAGAGAATGGGTGTGTGTATATGCATGTATATGGGATAGAGAGAGTGAAAGAGAGAGAGAGAGAATGGGTGTGTGTATATGTATGTATATGAGATAGAGAGAGTGAGAGAGAGAGAGAGAATGGGTGTGTGTATATGCATGTATATGGGATAGAGAGAGAGAGAGAGAATGGGTGTGTGTATATGTATGTATATGAGATAGAGAGAGTGAGAGAGAGAGAGAGAGAGAATGGGTGTGTGTATATGCATGTACATGGGATAGAGAGAGTGAGAGAGAGAGAGAGAGAATGGGTGTGTGTATATGTATGTATATGAGATAGAGAGAGTGAGAGAGAGAGAGAGAATGGGTGTGTGTATATGTATGTATATGGGATAGAGAGAGAGAGAGAATGGGTGTGTGTATATGTATGTATATGGGATAGAGAGAGAGAGAGAGAGAGAGAGAGAATGGGTGTGTGTATATGCATGTATATGGGATAGAGAGAGTGAGAGAGAGAGAGAGAATGGGTGTGTGTATATGTATGTATATGAGATAGAGATAGAGAGAGATAGAGAGAGAGAGAGTAAATGTGTGCATATGAGTGTGTATGTATGTCAGAAAGAGTGAATAAGGGAGTGTAAGTGTATGTATGTGTAAGAGTACATGTAAGAAAGAGAGCGAGAGAGAGAAAGAGAGTGAGTATATATGTACGCGTGAGAGAAAGATAGATAGATAGATAGATAGATAGGTAGAGAGAGAGAGAGTGGGGAGAGAGAATGCGTGAATTTGTGTATGTGTTTGTGTGTGTGTGTGTATGTGTGTGCAAAAGAAAGTTTGTGTGTATGTGTGTCTATGTATAAGAAAGACTGAGTGAGTAAGCGAATGAGTGAGTGAGTGAGTGAGTGAGTGTATATACGTATGTATGTGGGAGAGAGTGGGAGAGTGTGTGTGCACATGTGTGTATTTGTTCATGAGTGTGTGAGACAGAGACAGAGAGAAAGAGGGAGAGGAAGAGAGATAAAGTGTGTGTATGTGTATATTTGTGAAAATACGTGCGAGAGAGAGAGAGAGAGGGAGGAGAGAAAGAAAGAGAGAGAGAGAGAGAGAGAGAGTGTGTGTGTGTGTGTGTGTGTGTGTATTCGTGCATTTACGTATGAGACAGAGACACACACACATAGAGAGAGAGAGAGAGAGAGAGAGAGAGAGAGAGAGAGAGACGGAGACAATAAGAGTGGAAGATTGAATATGCATATGTGTGTATATGTGTGTGAGGGACTGAAAGAGAGATTGTGTGTATAAATGTGTGTGTACGTGTGAGAGGAGAGAGAGAGAGAGATAGAGGTTGTGTGCATGTATGTGAGAGGAGAGAGAGAGAGAGGGAGGGAGAGAGGTTGTGTGTGAATGTGTGTGTGAGTGAACTAGTATTTGCATTTGTTAGAAGCACCCGCATGCGCAGAAAGATTGATTAAAATTTCTTATGTGGTTATACGACTTCGACGTTAGAGAGTTCCGCTTACCTTTGACGAAACATGGTCGGCCGTTCACATGCTCGTCGCTGTCCTTGAAGAAAATCTGGCGGGAAACGACTCTATGTGTGGGCGGTGAGAACAACTAGGCCAACACTAATAAAATATCAGTGTCTTTTTCTCGCTAGATTACGTTCTTTCTTTCTTTCTTTTTTTCCAGTCGGTTTCTTTCTTTCTTTCTTTCTTTCTTTCTTTCTTTCTTTTTTTCTTTTCAGTGGGTTTCTCTTTTTTCTTTCTTTCTTTCTTTCTTTCTTTCTTTCTTTCTTTCTAATCAGTTTCTCTCTTTCCAGTCAGTTTCTTTCTTTTTTTCTTTTCAATTAGTTTCTCTCTTTCTTTCTTTCTTTCTTTCTTTCTTTCTTTCTTTCTTTCTTTCTTTCTTTCTCTCTTTCTTTCTTTCTTTCTTTCTTTCTTTCTAATCGATTTCTTTTTCTTTCTTTCCTGTCAGTTTCTTTCTTTCTTACTTTCTCCGATTTTTTAAATTCTCTCTTTTCTTCCTCTCTCTCTCACCCTCTCTCTCTCTTTCTCTCTTTCTCCACATCATCTTTTGTTTTCTTTTTTCTCGGTTTGTATTTTTCCTTACGTTATCTACTTCTTTTCTTTCCTTTTTTTTTTCATGTTATCTCCTTTAATCACGTCGTGTATTATTTTCCTCATCTCTCACTCTTTCTATCTCATTCTTTCTCTCTTTACATCTATCTATCTATCTATCTATCTGTGACCTCGAGTTAAATGCATTGACGTTAAATAAATACATTCATTGAAATAAAATTTAAAAAACTTGTTTTTCCTGACTTATAAGGATAAATTCTGACTTTTCCCATGATTTTTTTCCTTTTCTACAAAGCAACTTTACTTTGAACTATTTATTAGTAACCTATATATATATATATAGACATAGATTGTTCAAAAAGTTCTAAACTGCAACTAAAAAGAAAAGCATAATTACTACCACCTTAAAGATGAACTAATTCAATTTTTTCTAGTTTTCTAAGCAATGATAATGTGTCCCTAAAATAAAAAATATTCATCTATGCCCTTCATTCTAGGTGAGTTTTAGGAGTTTTTAAAGAACAATTATATATATATATATATATATATATATATATATATATATATATATATATATATATTATGTTATGATATATATATAGGAAAATTTAAATGTTCATAGTTGAATGATTTTTGTCCTGACGGAATCATTCCTGTTTAACTGGACTGACTAATACAAATATATATATATATATATATTGTCATCCACAGACAGACTGTTTCGTTGTATCACAACTCTTCAGTGTGGCTAGACACGTAGGAAGCTTGAAGCTGGGATCGAAACCCGCCAAACTTTACGCTAGACTTAGTGTCAGACCACTCGGTCAACAAGCGTACCCCGTCAGCTAGGGAATTATAAGGTATTATGCAGCAACAGCAGCATTAGCAGCGTTCGTTTGTTTACATTTTATACCTTACCGGATACCAGAGTGGTCAATTCGTTCGAAGAACTTTGCATTATGCGAGCGGCGGCCGTAAATTCCTTCACTAGAGTCCTCAATCCCCATGGGGGAGCCTATATATTCAGCTCATTGGCTTAGTGGGTAGAGTGTTCGCTAATGGTCCTGGAGACCTAGGTTCAATCCCATGTCGCGTCATACCAAAGACTTTAAAAATGGTACTTGATACCTCTTTGCTTAACACTCAGTGATATAAGGTACGCAAAGGTTAAAGTGGAGCAATCCAGGGAAAGGAGTAACGCCCACCCCTACACGTCAGTGTAGTAGCTATTGAAAAGGGAGCCTTCTGGTCGCCCTCGACTATGGTCGCCAACTTTACTTATATATATATATATATATATATATATATCAATGAGACTTATTTAATAATTCTGCTGATTTTTGCCTAAAGAGTTGGCAATAAGAAGCAATTTTTACAGTGAAGGATTTTTTATGTCCCAGAAGACGATCAGCGTCACCTTCTTTACTGATTGCTACTTGACGAACTTTATCTTTACCGAAAAGTGTGTTTTCTTTCTGTGGACAGTTTTTTTTTTGGGGGGGGGACTCTGGTTCGTAGTGGCAAACCCATTATTTAGTCCACCTGAAAACAATTTTTGGAAAGACATGGTTCTTCGTACTCATCACAGTTTCTTCTGTAAATCTCACATGGTGTGTACTTCTCAGCCAACAAATATTTGATGACCGAACTCTGTTTATGCTTAGCATAACTTATTTGTTTGCTTACATTTTATACCTTACCGGATACCAGAATGGTCAATTCGTTCGAAGAGCTTTGCATTATGCGAGCGGCGGCCGTAAATTCCTTATATATATATATATATATATATATATATACAGAATACCTAAAGAGTTAGAAGCTATCAACGTAAGTTTTACTTACCATGTTATCAACATAATTCCGATTCAGAATTATCCTGATGATCCGTTCGGTGAAACTTTGGTAGATAGCTTCTGGCTCTTTAGGTATTCTCATTTCGCCAGTTGATTATTTTCAAGCCGTACCTATGTTTTTAGTCTTTTCTTTTTTTTATCGAATTTTTCCCAGATATCCGTTTGTGTATAATATTTTTTTTTATTTACAAATTGCATCAAAGGTTGTTTTTTTCATCACGCCACCGGAGTTATAGACATAAGTTTAAAAATAAAAGATTATATATATATATATATATATACACTGTCATAATCAGACCTACTGTTTCGTTGTATCACAACTCTTCAGTCTGGCTAGACACACAGGACTCTTCAAGCTGGGATCGAAACCTGCCTAACTTTACGCTAGACATGGTATCTAACTGCTCAGCCATTTCGGTGACATACGTCCCCTCAGGCATTTTTCACACCACTAGAGTTATAGTATAGGTATATATATATATATGTATATATATATATATATACCTATGTGTGTGTTTATATATATATATATATATATATATATATATACATATCTGTGTGTGTGTATGTATGTATATATGTAATATCAAAGAAAGAAAACTCAAGGGGTAGATACTATGCCATTGTAAATTTATTTCGTTAAGTTACAAATATGGCCCACTTTATCAGATGGCTTTATATAGAATGCAAAGTGGGATGCTAGTGTATCTTCATTATATATATATATATATATACATACGTATATATATATATATCCAGTCAGCGTCCAAAGACAGTGGTTGTGGATTATTCGTGTATAGAATATATGAAGAATATCATATAAATCTATGTGAGTGCTCAACAGCGAAATAAATTTATAATGACAATTTAACCAGATTTGAGTTTCCTTCTAATTGCACTATATATATATATATATATATATATATATATGAACTGCCAATTCTTTATGAATTAAATTCCTAAGGATTGACTACCAAGATGCCAGCAAGGTGTGCCACATACCAGAATTCCTTGGTGAAGCACCAGTAATAAATTGAAACGACAACTCCAGTCAGCTGTTAGCTGCAGAGAGAGAGAGAGAGAGAGAGAGAGAGAGAGAGAGAGAGAGAGAGATAGCTACCGCTATTTTGTTGACAAATAGCAATGGCAGAACTTGTACTTCCGTTTTCTTCACAGAATGACTGAACTGGTTCTTCCGGTTTCTCAAAAGCAAATTAAGACAAAAATTGTTTGCGAAACATTTACTTGAAACATTATAACTCGATTTTATCAGCAACGTTTGCATTAACTCCTGACCATTGACAATCCCTTTCTTCATGATTTTCATGGCTTTTATACAGTTGTCATTTAGTAAGCTCGATTTAGCACTCGCCCAGTTAGCTAGGGCTATAGAATACACACTCTGCATCCCTGGAGAGGGGCAAGACACCCCACCAGCGAGTGACCAGGATATGACATCGAACCACCTGATGACATGGCTCCAGCCCTGGATATTTGGGGAATGTAGAGAATTCCTTCATTGCCATAGCTCCCTAGTTCACTCTAATATGGTGTGGTAGCACATGAAAGGATCTTATCAATGGGTCAAATAGGACTGTTTGACATTTAAACTGAGTACAATGAATGACATGCTAAATTGAATTGTTTAAAAAGAACCGTTTGATCATTTTACTGTGTGTAAATAAGTGACTGATGTTTAATGAATCGTTAGTGATATATTGCAAAACGTTGAACCATTTAACTTTGATGATATATACTTAATTGAATAATTAGAAATAGAACTGTTTAATCATTGACTGTGTATAAAAAATGACTGATGTTAGTGATATATAGCAATACTTGGAACTATTTAACTTTGTTGTCTTATGTCAACAAATGATATATATCTGATATATATGAATAAACCATATTTTGCATTAAATAACCTACAATGGTTGACATGCCATCAAACCAATCCAAAACAAATCCTATATATTCAATATATATGTATAAACAGATTTAGTATTAAAAAACCAACAATGTTTGATATGCCATAAAACCCAACCCAACCAAATTCTATATATTTAATATATATGTATAAAGAAGATTTGGCATTAAATAACCTACAATTGTCGATATGCCATAAATCCTGACCAAACCAAATAATATATATTTGATATATATATATGAATAAAGAGCATTTGGCATTAAATAACCAACAATGGTTCAAATGCCATAAAACCCAATCAAGCGAAATCCTATATATCAAATATACGAGGGGCATACGATAAGTTTCCAGACTTTTTTATGGGAATCTAAAATTGTCGTAGACTCTTGAAAATTTAGTATGTTATTGCTATATGTCTTATAAGATGACTGGCCAATTTTTATGATTTCAGGTTCGAACGAACAGTTACAGCAGCAATTGGAATACACCCTACTAAAGTGTGATTGTCATAGCTGGTGAATTTCAAAAATGCAATCTGACACTTTAGAAGAACGATATGCAATAAAATTCTGTTCTAAACTTGGAAAAAAATACCACAGAAACGTATGGAATGCTTCAGACTGCTTTTGGAGCATCTTGCATGAATCGAGCACCAGTTTTTGAGCGGCATAAGAGATTCAAGGAAGGCAGGAAGTCTGTGAGGGATGATAAGAGGTGTGGAAGGAGTAAGAAAGTCAATAAACCAGAGTTGATTGGCCAAAGGGTTAGGGTTAGGGTTACTATGTTGAGTTTTTATGGGAGTTCAGGAAGAGATTCCTAGGGAAGAGGCCAGCACTCTTCAAATCGGGTCAGTGGGATTTCCAACGGGACAACGCACCAGTCCACAACTTCATTCTTGTCACAGACTATTTGACCAAGACGGGCTTCAAGACAGTTTCTCACCCTCCCTATAGTCCAGACCTTGCTCCCTGTGACTTTTGATTATTCCCTAAGCTCAGAGGCTGTCGTTATGAGACAATTGAGGAGATGAAAGAGGCTGTGACGAAGGTCATTGACACGCTCACACAAGAGGACTTCCATTGGGCCTTTCAGAAGTTGTTGGAACAGTGCAACAAGTGCATTGCAGCCGGAGGAGATTCCTTCGAAGGAGACTGGAGTTTCATGTGTATACTATCAATAAAAGTGCCCATACGAAAAAAGTCTGGAAACTTATCGTATGCGCCTCGTATATGTATAAAGAGAATTTGCCACTGAATAACCTACAATGGTTGATATGCCAAGAAATTTTATGAATCCTTTTGGCACATCAATATCTCAACAGAACATTTACTTAAAGCCATTTAATTGTTTTCACGTTGTTATTGGTTTTAGATTAGTCATGCCAGCGGCACGGATTCCTTGGACTCTCCCACGCTATCCACTCCTATCGGTTATCACCCTTGTAAAGTTCTCAGAGAACTGTTGAATTTTTGCAGGTCGGTCAACACGGGTGTGTCCATGTGTAGGAGTCCATGTAAAAACGTCGCTCTACGATTAATCACCAGAAATAATATTAGAAACAATAAGAAAGGAAGGCATTTTTTAAATTATTAGGAACAAAATTTATATGCAGTTAAATGAAAAAAAAATAAACGAAGAAAGAAATTAAATTAAATAAACGTAGAAATTAGTCATTTGTTTACAAACAGTTCAATGATTAAACAGTTCTTTCTCAAACAAGTCAGTTCAGCATAAGTCAACAAAGTTAAATGGTTCTAGGTATTGCTATGTATCACTAACAATTCAATTAAACATCAGTCATTTATTTACACACAGTTTAATCATCAAACAGTTCTTTTTAAACAAGTCATTTTAGCATAAGTCATTTGTTTGTACTCAATTTAATTGTCAAACAGTTCTATTTTACCTATAAATTGGACCTTTTCATGTATTACCTCCTCAGGTCTGAGTGGATTTGGGAGCAATGGTAATGAAGGGGTACTCAGCATTACCAAACGGTCCAAGACTGGAGCCTCACCATCAGAGAGTTTAATGTCATATCCTGGACACTCGTTGGGGAAGTCGGTTTATTCTACAGCCCAAAACCGACCATGCTGAGTAGAATCAGCGGTGTATTTACCTTGTATAGAATAAATGCAAGATATTTCTCTTTTAATCAACAACATTTTCTGGTACATTTGAAGGAGCCGTGAAGGGATTAAAGCACTATGGAGACTTTCAGAGTAATACTTATTGTCGTTGAAAACGGACACGGCGACTCGAGTTAAAATACTGGACGAAGACATTTATATTTCATTTTCTCACTAATGCACTTGGTAAAGCCACGAATCGATCTTACCTCCCTTTATTAAATAATAGGGCCGACTAGGGCTTTTAGCCTTAAAATGGCAACCAGTCGAAGAGAAAGAAAACTCCGATTTTAAACCAGCTCTACTTCGCTTAAAAATGACTTTGAGTTGTATCATGTCCATGGAGGAAACGTTGAGTAAATACAGACTGGGTTAGGCAACCAGTCAAGGAGAAGGAAATCTGATTTTAAACAAGGTATATTTCGCTTAAAAATGACCTTGTGTTGTATCCTGTCCATCGCCGAGAAATTATGTAAATAGCTTGTGACGAAGAAGTAAACAAAGCTTGGAACAAAAAGTGAAAGGTATGTGTATCTTCAAGACACATATTTACCTATGGATTCATGTCTTTCTCAACAGCATTACTGTGAAATGAAACAAAGAATAACCTCGTCGAGCATTTGAACCCAGGTCACCGATTCCATTTCCACCATCGATAATCATTATGCCAAACGCGCCCCGCTTTGTGTACATTCAAGGTGGTAACACTATCAGGAAAGCAGGTGGTTCCTATCTAGCATTTTTCAAACAGCAGTGAAACTATCTGTTATCTCAATTGACAGTTGAAGAGAGATGGAAATTGAATTTAATAATCCCTGTTTAGTCTTTTCTTTGTTTTGTTGTTGTTTCCATAATAAAATTCTAGATTTGATTATAACTGAAGTAAATAGCACGGAGAAAGGATAAAAAGTACTTCCAAAGAGACAGCCTCGACAATTCTATTTTACAATACATGGATGTTGCTTTAATCAATTTAATCATTGAAGCCTATGGCCAGACAAAACAATAAATCAACATCTATACTGCCACCCCTCTTTGTCTAAATAATTTTGTTTATTTCTTGTTTACTTATAAAATCTTCGAACGAAAGTATATATTAACATAAGCCATCCATCACGAACAGCAAGCAACACAAGGTTAATTTTAAAGCGCCGTACAAGTCGAGCTGATTGCCTGGATTCTTTTGACTCATTTTCTCTCTCCGTCCCTATCGGCCATCGCTCCTGGTCGGTCATCTAGATGAGTATCTAGTGTTCGCAAAAAGCTGAGGATGCAAGTTTTTCTTGGTCAGTCAAACCTAGTGTGTCCATATGAAGGATTCCAAAGAAAAACTTTACTCCATGAATTCGTTCCTACTTCCACAAGCAGTGCTTGACATATTTGATTCGTCTTAAGTGGTTTATGAGATGGGAGGTAAGAGACCCAGTAGTGGGTCAAATAGAAATATGCAATCATTTTCTGTTTTTAAAATTCTTTAACTTTGCGTATACAAAAGACTGACATTAAATTGCATTATTAGTAATCCTATTTACCAACCCCTCCGCTCGGGCAGAATATGACACAAGGTCAATTTTTAAGTGGATTTTAATAGGTTTGAATTCAGAGTTTTCCTTCTCCTAGACTAGTTGCCTCACCAAGGCTGAAGAACCCAGTCTGTCCTCCTATTTACCCATAGCTGGAGGGAGAATAATTGGATTCATACCTTTCCCAAGGGTATTAGTGCTATGTGAAATGCAATTAGCCTGGTCCAGGATTTGAACTCGTGTCGCCGTGTCCATTTCCTACGACGATAAACATTACACCACGGGCACCTGTATTAGTAATACTTAGCAATACTTGGAACCGGCTCATTGAGTAAAGTGTTCGTCAGTGGTCCGGGAGGCCTGGGTTTTAATCCCAGGTCGCGTCATATCAAAGACTTTAAAAATGGTACTTGGTACCTCCTTGCATAACACTCAGCAATATAAGGTACATATCAAGGGTAAAGGAAAGGAGTAGTGCCTTCCCATACACTTCGGTGTAGTAGCGATTGAAAAAGGAGCCTTCTAGTCACTCTCGAGTACAGTCACCTACAACTATATTTACTAACTCCTCCGCTCGGGCAGGATATGACACAAGGTCAATTTTTAAGCGGAGTTTAACAGATTTGAATTCAGAGTTTTCCTTCTCCTAGACTAGTTGCCTCACCAAGGCTGAAGAACCTAGTCTGTCCTACTATTTATCCATAGCTGAAGGGAGAATAATTGGATTCATACCTTTCCTAAGAGTATTAGTGCTATGTGAAATGCAATCAGCCTCGTGCAGGAATTAAACTCGTGCCGCCGTGTCCATTTCCTATGACGATAACCATTACACCACGGGCACCTACAACAACTACAAATAAATAAATTGTGTTGAGCAGAACTAGAGTTAAATAGTAATATTTGAAACCTCTTCTCAGGGTGCAAACAAATGATTAATATTAAATAGAATTATTAATGTTCGTTGCAATACTTAAGACTATTTAACCGTATGCAAACCAATTAGTTCTAACTCAGTTAAAAATAAAACTACCTACAAATCATCGATGTATAAACAGGATTATACCTTAAATAACCGTCAAGGGTTGGACAAAATCTGTATCTTTCCGTTCTCCAAGAAAAGCGACCACGGAATCTCGAAGAACTCATCATCATCATCATGTCGTGCCGCCAGCACGGATATCCTTGACCGTCTCTCGCCACTTCCCCCTCTCATTCATCGCCTCTGGCAGGTCTTCAGGGTTACATCCTATGTCCTCACATAGCTGCTGTATGTAAGTTCGAGCTGGTCGTCCCTGCTTTTGCTTGGCCATATCTGGGGGTCCATAAGAGTACATCACTTATGAGCTCGTCCTTGCTTCTCCAGCAGTGTCCTGCGTGTCTGGTTCGTCTAACTTGTATAGTTTTCGTGATGGGAGGCAAGTGGCCGTATAGTTGGTGTCTCGTGGGGTGTTGTCGCCAAGACTTGTTCAATATTGCTCTCAACATTCTTGTGTAATTGCCGTCTAGTTTTTTCTCCAGCCGTTTAGTTAGCGTCCATGTAGTGCATCCATATAGCAGTATCGATACAACCGCTGCCTCCAACTGATATAGCTGCCAAGGTTTTTAATGCAGTTTTCTCAATCGAGGAGTCGAGAAAATTCTTAAGAAAAATCAGAAAAGATTTCGGAGATATCGATCTATACAACTTCACAGATTTTGACTATCCGTTGAAACATCGAAAGAATACGAGCAAAACCACTGTTTGTAGATTTCTCTAAGGCATTTGATTCCATACACAAAAGAAAGACGGAGCAAATACTACTGGCATATGGTCTCCCCAAAGAAACTGTTTCCGCTAGATTGATGGCTTACAAAAACACGCAAGCTAAGTTTCACTCACTCGATACCGACGCCAACTTCGTCGACAATGTCATTAGAGTCTTGCAAGGCGATACATTAGAGCCACATACGTTTATGGTCCGCTTCGATTACGTAATACGAACGTCAATAGATCTAATAAAAGAAAATGGATTCACCATAAAAAAAAGACAAGAAGCAGATGATATCCCGCAGAAACTTTAATAGAAATAAACGACGCAGATGATCTAGCACTTAGACACCTAAGGCCAACCGGCTGGGGTTGTAGAATACACCAACTGCATTTCTGCAAAGGGGCAAGACTACCCCCACCCCAGCCAGTATATCCTGAATATGACACTAAATAAACTGATGGTGAGGCTTTAGTCCAGGAGCTTTGGGAAATAGGGAATATCCCTTCATTGCCATTACTCCCAGGTCCACTCTGGACCTGAGCAATAGCACCTGATAGGGTCCTAGTTATGGGCCAAATAGAATTGTAGGACATTTAAACTCCAAGCAAACAAAGGAGGGGTGTCCACGTGGTGTAATGGTTAAAGCGATGCACTGCGGAATCGTAGTAAGCGAGTTCGAACTCCTGTCGCGCTATTGCGTTCGCTTTCGGGCAAATACCCTTAGGAAAGGTATGAACCCCCTTGTCCTCCCAGTTATGGGTTAAATAGTACCACTACTGTTCTTCTAGGAAAATAGCTTTGGCATTAAATAACCTACAAAGGTTGTTATGCCATTAAACAAAGAAACCAAACCAAACAAATGACTTATATATCAATGTTATCATCAGACATTGATTTATTATTCTTGCCAATGTTATTGAGTTCGATTCTCACCAAGTGCTGTAACTGTATATTTCCCATTTTTTATATATCTTTGGTAAATTGACCATTACAACATTTTCAGATTTATTTGATGTTAAAGGTATTTTATTCAGTTGTTCTAACTTGAATTGAATAAATGCAAGATATTTCTTTTTTAATCAACAACATTTTCAGGTACATTTGAAGGAGCCTTGAAGGAATTATAGAACTATGGAGAATTTCAGTGTTATACTTATTGTCGTTGCAAACGGACACGACAACCGGAGTTATGTTATTATAATCGTCTCGATTAAAATGTTGAGATTTGTACAGATATATATATATATATATATATATATATATATATATATATATATATATATATATATATATATCAAAAACTTTGTTATTTGATTCATTTATTTTTAAAGACAATGATTTAGTTGTGTAAAAACTAATTCAACAAACATATGACAAAAGTGTTATGTACATAAATAACAGTCCTCAAAATTTTGTATTATTTTCCTCTCTTCCTGTTTTAAGTTAAAATTTGGTATTTCTACTTATTTTATATTTTTAGCAGACAAATATTTATTTCTACTTGTTTTATACTTTTGCAGACTTGTTTCTTTCATAAGAATTTTTTTATAACTGTGAGCAGTCAATTTTTGTTGATTTTTGTTCCTCAAAGTAAACAGAATTTTTCCCGTTTTTCTCCACTCGTTTAAAATTCTAATAGCTTTTCCATTATTATTTTGATTTTCACTTGTTTTATTTTCAATAGGTTCTTCTTGTTTTCTTTCTCATTTCCCTAATTTAATTTTAATTTTTTTCCAATGCAATCTGTCTTTCTGTTCTCGTCACGTCTGGTTTTATCCGTATATTTTCTTTTTCATTTTAGACTCACCCTGCTATTCAAAGATGTACCTGCTCCTAAAAAAAAAATTAAAAAATAATCTACTTCCAGCTCCTATAGAACAAGCACTAAATACTCGAAATTATTGTATTTGTTTTCAAATTATACATACATATAGGTATAAACTGTGTTTGGCATTGAATAACCAACAGAGGTTGATATGCCATAAAACCAAAACACCACCACTACCACCACCAAGATTAGAGGTGTGTATCGCATTTCCTAATATTATTTTTTTTAAATAACGTACCGCTCTTATTAAATCATTTTTAAAAAATTTAGATTTAGATTTTTTTCTTTTGAGGTCTTTTTTTTCAATAAAGTTTAGTTTTTCTGCGGTACTATAATTGTTTGTGTATAACATGCTCTAATTAAATCTTTTTGAAAACATATTTTCTTTCCTTTATTGGTTAAAAAACCTGCAGTCAGGATTGAACCTGCAACTTCCCCATGATTGTCTCATTAGAAGGAGACAATCATGTGGAAGATGCTGGTTCAATCCTGACTGCAGGCGAATATCAATATAGGAATATTCAACACTTGTACCCGGTTATGGCTAACGGAATCAGAACAGGCGCCCTCCATGGATTCAATAAAGGACGTAGTTCGAAGTTCCGTGTAGGTTGCCGAGTTCGACAAACACCTGAAGAAGGCCGGAGGACATATCGGCCGAAACGTTGAGGCAATGACAATAAAGACGAAGACAATAGTCTGAAAACCCTTAATGATAAAAAAACCCACTCATTTACATTTTCTTGTACTTTTAAAATCTTTTCTTTCGATAAAATACATCTTTCTGAGGTATTATAATTGTTAATGAATAAAAGGCTTTTATCAAACCATTTTTTAAAATATGTTCTTTCCTTAATTAGTTAAATAAAAACCCTTTGATTAAGATTTTCTTTTACTTTTGAAATATTTTCTTTCCGATAAAATGCACTTTTCTGTGGCACTGTAATTGTTTCTGCATCAGCCGCACTATTTGTCTTGATGTTTCAGCCCCAAAAATTGATATGCGTGTTGTATAGCCACATAATACATATACAACTATACATGGAAACATAATCAAAAATAATGAACGAACGAACACACTTCTTTAGAAAACTATACCTCTCACACTTTATTCTCAAAAGGGTAGCGAAAGGGTTGATGTTGGTTATGTGTGAGAGGTGAGTTGGAGACGGAACAGACAGCCACATATTGACCCCAAGTTCCTCTGTATTATCTCAGCACTTCTCCCTCATTCTGCTGGGCTGCTCAACCGGGGTCCTGAGGGCCCAAGCCCTCCGTCTAGCGCTGGCTCTCACTACGGCTTCTTGTCCCCAACTGCGACAGGAACTCGAAATCTGACTGCAACTCGAACTGAACTCTGCCTGCCTCGGACTCCAACTAACTCAAGCTGTCTGTGGCACCAGGTTATATAATTGTTTTGTAACGTAATGGCCAAGGGATTTCGGTTCATGCCTTTGAGTTTAGTTAGACTGAGAACCTTTCGGCTCAGCACATGCGTTAGTTAGGTGCAACTTGATGCAGGTGTTAACACGCGCGCGCGTGTGCACAGAGTGGATGTGTCATTCAGAGATGTCACAATAGTCCGAGACGAAACGGGTGACGGAGTGCGAGTGACGTCACGCACCGGAAGCGCGCAGAGGTTTGTGGAGAATTGAAAGAAAGTTAGAAGGGAGTTGAATACTACACGCCAAACGAGGAGGATCGACTTTTGGAGCTCGCAGACGCGAGGCGAACTTGCGCCCTATGGGGGCCGCACGAGATGGGGGCCAAATGAATAAGACAGCATAGCAAGATTGTGTCTCTCCTCCTTATGTCGAAACCTTTAATCCAAAGTTAATAAAAAGGTTTCGTACCTGAACGAGAAGTCGTTACGTGTTTTTCGTAATTTCGCGATTCCTATGTTCTTTATATGTTCTATCGTTATGAACATTATATGTCTATTTCGCACATGGCTGTATCTAGCGTTAATTGTGAATATGGTACAGTTTGACATCCACCCGCTTCTTGTGGTCGTCACATCTGCACCGAATTCAATCCGTCCACAGGTGAAGGTGATATTTCGATATCTTCGACCGGATGCACAAGTTTCTTGATTGACAGCTCGGTCGAAGGTCAATAAGTTGCACGTGTTATACAAGAGAACTATATAGTTAACATTTTTTAAAATCTATATACCTCACTATATTTGGTACGTTAAGTAATATCTATTGTCCAAACTAATGTATGCTACACTATAACAGTAAAAAATCCGCTGGTATGTGTGTTTGTTTATAAATTTGTTTCTGCTCGTGTAAATTTATTTTCACCTCGAGCTTGTTGCGTTTCTGATTGATCATGTTCCCGTGTTTGAACTAAATACTTTGTAAATTTTCTGTTTTAAGAAATTATGAAAACTGTATAAATTCTTAATCTTTGTCAATCCGAACCAATAAAAAAATAAACGCATGCTAAGCTTAAGTTAAATTTAACTGTGACAAATTCTAAAATCTACTGCTCACGAGAATCGTTTTTTCCAGAATTTCGTAGTCCAAAGTTAGAGATACGTATAATTGCGTATTATAACTAAATAACTACGGTAATTTATATTAACTATTCAAGGTGATTTTCTTATTGGTATACATTCGTGTTTTGGTTTTTAGAAAAAAGCAAAACAAATACCAACGCATATATATTTTTTACTGGAAATGAAATGAATATCAAGGTTTTAATTAGTATCTAGATACGAAGAAAATATATTGTCCAATCTTCGTTAAGATAATTAATAAGAAAATAGAATTGTGGTTTTAAAATTCTATATTTATAAATATATAATTCTGTATATAAAATTCTATTAAAGGGTGAATCAAAAGTTCTGGTACGTGTTCCCTTGCAGTAGGCATATTGTCTCAGTTGGTGCGCTGGCATGTTGAGCATTGTTTCATTATGTATGGATATGTTGGGTTTAATGGCATATCAGCCAATGTAGGCTATTTAATGCCAAATCCTCTTTATACACACATACATATATATATATATATCAAATAAATAGGATTTAGTTCAATTTCTAACAATTCAATTTAGCTCAAGTCATTTGTTTGCACACAGTTTAAATGTCCAACAGTTTTATCTGACCCTATCTGGTGGTAATACTCCGGGTCTGAGTGGACTGAAGCCACAATATCAGATTGTGTAGTGTCATAAACAGGACATTCATTGAAGGGAAAGGGTCTTACCCTTCTGTAGAGATACAGTATTCTATCGTCCCAGCTTACTGGGCTTGTTTAATCCGAGGATTTAGGCGTAACAAGTTCGAACTCCACATTAGGTTTTATATTCATTTATTTGTTTGTTATACTCCCTTTGGCATCTCCGCTTTCCCCCTCTTTTCTCACATCAGCCTAAAAAAGAACTTTTACATACAACATATACATATTTGCCCGTGGTGTAATGGTCATCGACGTAGGAAATGGACACGGCGACACGAGTTCAAATCCTGGACGAGACTGATAGCATTTCACATAGCACTAATACACTTCGGAAAGGTATGAATCCAATTATTCTCCCTGCAACTATGGGTAAATAGTAGGGCAGACTAGGTTCTTCAACCTTGGTGAGGCAACTAGTCTAGGAGAAGGAAAACTCTGAATTCAAACCTGTTAAACTCCGCTTAAAAAATTGACCTTGTGTCATATCCTGCCCGAGTGGAGGGGTTGGGTAAATATGATATACATATTTACCAACCCCTCCGCTCGGGTA
>OY757945.1:46283986-46421486 GCA_963585895.1 Sepioteuthis lessoniana | reverse complement strand
AATTTATTTCAATTCTGTTAGGCATTTTTGAAATTTCCAAAAAACGAAAAAAAATTAACAGGACTTCTTCAGATCTTTTGATAAAAAAACTAGAAGAGACACATAAGAGTGGGAGTCAAAGAAATTTAAAAAAAAAAATAATTTTACTACATTGCTAACCGAAATTTACATTTAAAACGGAAGTGGGCTTAATGAAGAGGTAACTCTTCACCCCTCTTCGATCCCCTCCCACTCTTCGATCCCCTCCCACTCTCATGTGTCTATTCTAGTTTTTTTTTATCAAAAGATCTGAAGAAGTCCTGTTAATTTTTTCGTGTTTTTGGAAATTTCAAAAATGCGTAACAGGAGTGAAATAAATTTATAATCCTATGTGACTGGTTTCGTTGTTTTTTCTTAAAGTATATATATATATATATATATATATATATATATGGATTAGGCTGATTGCATTAACCAGAATGGGTTTAGTGGAAATATATATATATATATGGATCAGGCTGATTGCATTTCACATTGACCAAAGACACTTAAGAAATGTGTGAATCCCCCTTGCTATGAGTAAACGGTAGAGCAGATTGGATTTTTGCCTTGGTATGGCAACTAGTCTAAGAGAAGGAAAACGCTTAATTCAAATTAGTAACCTCTACATAAAAATGATTCTTGTGCCAAATCCCACCAGTGCAGAAGTGTTGATAAACACACTGACACACACACACACACACTAATACAAATACACACAAACTCACACACACACACACACACACACATATATATATATATATATATATGTGTGTGTGTGTGTGTGTGTGTGTGTGTGTGTGTGTGTGTGTGTGTGTGTGTGTATTTTGGCAGCATTTCTTCATTAATAAGACAGTATTTAATCCACTAAATCCGGAGTTGGGAACAATTCCAAGCAGAACCAGTAAAATATTCAAAAATAGAATATTAAATTTAAGTAATCCCGCTCAAAAACCCATTGTGAATAAAACCCACCGCGTAAATTATTTTTCCTTAAAAAAACAACGATCGGTCACATTAAGATGATAAATTTATTTCCATCCTGCTGAAAAGTATTGATATAAACCAACGCTCAAAAAAAAGGAACAAGACTTCTTCAGATCAAACAAGAAAATGGATCTCTATATGTGTAGATAACCAGGCCATTCACTTGGTGAGTAGAGTGTTCGTCAATGGTCTGGGAGACCGGAACTTAATTCCTGGTCGAGTCATACCAAAGACTCATAAAAATAATGCTTGATGCCTCCTTACTTAACACTCAGCATTATAAGGTATGGATCAAGGACAAGTGGAGCAATCCAGGGAAAGGAGTAACGCCTTCCTCTTTATCTCGATGTAGTCGCTGTTGAAAAGGGAGCCTTCAGGTCGCCAACTTTACTTACTATATATATATATATATATATAAGGGAAGCTGCTGAGGCTAACATGCTGCACTACGACATTGTAGTGAGCTAGTTCTAGTTTATATTGCGCTATTACGTTCCTTTTAGACTAATACCGCTAGGAAATAGCAAATATAGGTGATAGAAACGAAACGATCAATCACATAATAAGCGAATGCAACAAATAAGCACGGCAAGAGTATAAGAGTAGACACGACTGGGTGGGCAAATTGATCCACTGATAATTGTGCAAGAAATTGAAATTTGACCATACGAAAAAAAGGTACATATACAACTCAGCAGCTATCCTGGAGAATGAGATTTTGATATACAAACAGATCACATAATCTCGGTCAGACGACCAGACCATATAATAACCAACAAAAATAGAGAACTTGCAAAATTGTGGACTTTACTGTCCCTACTAACCATAGAGTAAAATTGATTGGTTTGTTTGTTGGGTTTTATGGCATATCAACCTTTGTAGGTTATTTAATGCCAAATCCATTTTTATGTAAATCTGTTCTATTTAAAACAGTTCAGTTTAGCATAAGTACACATTTTAATTGTCAAAAACATTTCTATTTCAAACTATTCAAGCAGTTTTATGTAACATTTCAGTTAAGTGTAAATACAGTTTCAATGTTGAAAAGCAGTTCTATTTCAAATAATTCAGTTAAGCATAAGCACGCAGTTTAAATGTAAGTACGGTTTAATTATCAAAAACATTTCTATTTCAAGCTATTCAGTTTACTCAAAGAATTCAGTTTAGCATAAGAATGCTGTTAGTTCTATTTAACCCATAGATGGGGCCCTGTCAGGTGCTACAGCCCCAGCTGACTGGGCAAAGTAAAATTGAAAGAAAATGAAAAGAAGGATAAGTACCTTGACCTTGCTCGGGAACAGAAAAATAACTGTGAAACATGAATGTGACGTTTATGCCAAATGTAATTGGTGCTCTTTGTACAGTCATCGAATAATTATTAAAGGGACTGGAGGACTTTAAATAAGAGGACCAGTTGAAACACATCCAAACTACTACATTATTGAGATCGGCCAAAATACTGAGAAGATTCCCGGTGACTTGAGGAGACTTGCTGTCCCTCAATTTTCAGTCAAAGACAATCAAATGACATCAATGGGAAAAACTCTCCAGGAGTAAATAATAATAATAATAATAATAATAATAATAATAACTAGAGTCCCTCACACAAACCATGAGAATATACAGCAAGGATATAGGAATGGAATTTGGTACTGAAAAGTGAAAAAAACTGAATCAGTGATAAGAAATACTAATGAAGAATGCGTTAGGAGTCTTAGAGAGAAGGAAGATTACAAGTACTTTGAAATATTGGATGGGGTCACCAAACAGATATAAAAGGGGAAAATTATAAAAGAGTACTCCAGAAGAAAGAGAAAACTTCTCGAAAGCAAAACTGTACCGCAAAAATCCTCATCAAAGGGATAAAGAACTGGGCAGCCCTCCTTGTAAGAACATTCTCAATAGGAACGAGGGAGGAACTTAAACAAATGCACCAAAGACAAGAAAACTGATGACGATACAAAGGCTCTTACAAGGAAGAGATGACATAGTCAGACGGCATGTGTCAATAAAAGAAGAAGAAAGAGGACTTGTTAGCAGCATTGAGGATTGCATTGATGCATCGATCCGAGAAATGGAGGGTTATATTCTGAAGAGGAGAGAAAGATTAATCACCACTACCAATTACAGGGAGAAAAACAGCAAAAACGAGGCAACAGAAATGGGAAGAAAAAAAAACTGTGTTGATATTTCAAGCGACAAACTTGTGAAATCTCACAAAAGGGAAACCTAAAGAAGTTTTCGATCATCTGCATAGTCTACATCATAAATAGTTCTAGCTGCAGCACAAAGCAATGCCATTGGGACGGATTAAAGTGAAAATCGATAAAACGCAATAAACGTAAGTTGTGTGGTGACAAAGATGAAATGGTTAGTTACCTGATAGGCGAATGCAGCAAACTAGTACAGAAGGAGTACAAGATTGGTTGTTTTTTTGTTTAATGGCATATCAACCTTTGTAGGTTATTTAATGCCAAAGCTATTCTCCTAGAAGAACAGTAGTGGTACTATTTATCCCATAGCTTGGAGGATAAGGGGGTTCATACCTTTCCTAAGGGTATTTGCCTGAAAGTGAACGTAATAGCGCGACTGGAGTACGAACTCGCTTACTACGATTCCACAGTCCATTGCTTAAACCATTACACCATGAGGACACCCCCAGAAGGAGTACAAGACTATGCATGAGAGGGTTGTAAAGGTGATCCACTGGGAATTGTGCAAAAGATTGAATTATGATTACAATACCAAATAGTATATCAACAGATTAGTATCTGTCGTTGCGTATGAGACAGATAATAATCTCTGTGATTCTGAGATACAAACGGATCTCCGAATCCTGACTAGAAAATCATAAACTAAAACTAATTTAAAAACAGCAACAACAACAACAATAGCTCTCTCAGAAATGTTTAAGAGTTAAGTAACCAAACAACCATTATTTTATTGGGTCTTGTTGCATCGATAATTTGTTAAAAACAAAATTCTTGTTGCATCTTTCTTTCTTTCTTTCTTTCTTTCTTATTTCATATCTATCTATCTTTTTTTTCTTTTTTTTTTAAATCAATCTATTTCAATCTGTCCATATCTATCTATCTATCTATCTATCTCATTCTGTTCATATCTATCTATCTATCTTCTTTTCTTTCTTATCTTTTAAATCAATCTATCTATTTCAATCCGTCCATATCTATCTATCTACCTATGTGCTTGCATTCATTGGCCTATGTCTATAATAGAGTGACTGTGCCTATTTTAGCATATGCGAACTACCTCTGTAGATGTGTCTACACCCCTTTGTCTTTCTGTTTTTAAACCTACTTCTGCCTTGTTCTGTGTCGTCAGGGGCGGGGGTAGAGATTGAAATCCATGTTCCTTGATCGTGAAAAGTGATTAATCCTAAAAGTGGAAGAGATTGTCTCAAAAAAAGAAAAAAAAAAAAAAAAAAGAAAAGAAAGGAAAGGAAAGGAAAGGAAAGGAAAGGAAAGAAAAACACCTTCAGAAAGGCGACTCCTGAGAATTTTTTGAAACCAAAAACCTCTTAAAGGTTTGTAACCGGTGTATGAAGAAACGAAAGACGATTTTATTCGCTTAGGTACTTACGCACACAGATGGCTGCACAAACAAAGTGCAAGTACAGTTGCACAAAATGCACTTTAGACGCAAAACATCATTTCGTTTTCACTTCGCATACCTTGATATATATATATGTATATATATATACCTTGATATATATATATATATATATATATATATATATGCAAAATACACATATATGCATTATGTATGAATACATGCAATAAACACACACACACACACTCATACACACACACACACACACACACACACATACGTATATGTATCATCATCACCATCATGGCATCGTCGTGGGAAATGGACACGGCGACACGAGTTCAAATCCTGAACGAGACTGATTGCATTTCACATAGCACTAATACCCTTGGGGAAGGTATGAATCCAATTATTCTCCCTCCAGCTATGGGTAAATAGTAGGACAGACTAGGTTCTTCAGCCTTGGTAAGGCAACTAGTCTAGGAGAAGGAAAACTCTGAATTCAAACCTGTTAAACACCGCTTAAAAATTAACCTTGTGTCATATCCTGCCCGAGCGGAGGGGTTGGTAAATAGTATCATCATCATTGCATGCTACTAGGGGTGTCCTCGTGGTACTATTTACCAACCCCTCCGCACGGGCAGGGTATGACACAAGGTCAATTTTTAAGCGGAGTTTAACAGGTTTTGAATTCAGAGTTTTCCTTCTCCTAGACTAGTTGCCTCACCAAGGCTGAAGAACCTAGTCCGTCCTACTATTTACCCATAGCTGGAGGGAGAATAAGGGGGTTCATACCTTTCCCAAGGGTATTTGCCCGAAAGTGAACGTAATAGCGCGACTGGAGTACGAACTCGCGTACTACGATTTCGCAGCTCATCGCTCAACTGGGAGGATAAGGGGGTTCATACCTTTCCCAAGGGTATTTGTCCGAAAGTGAACGTAATAGCGCGACTGGAATACGAACTCGCATACTACGATTTCGCAGCTCATCGCTTTAACCATTACACCACGAGGACACGAGGGGTGTCCTCGTGGTGTAATGGTTAAAGCGCTGGACAGCGAAATCGTAGTATGCGAGTTCGTATTCCAGTCGCGCTATTACGTTCACTTTCGGACAAATACCCTTGGGAAAGGTATGAACCTCCTTATCCTCCCAGTTATGGGTTAAATACTGTTTTTCTAGAAGGATGGCTTTGGCATTAAATAACCTACAAAGGTTGATATGTGATTAAACAAAGAAACCAAACCAAACCAAACTAGCACGGATTTCCCTGACCCTCACCTGCCACTCGTGTCTATCATCCCTCGCTCCCGGAAGGTCTTCCAGGCTACATCCTGTATCAATATAGAGATTGGTTCTAGCTGGTCAACCTACCCCTGCTCGTCCGTATGAAGGGCCTCACAAGAGTACATCACTTATGAGTTCCTCCTAACTCCCGTATGTCTGGTTCGACTAACTTGGAGAGTTTTCGTGATGGGGAGTAGGTGTCAGTACATTGTATAATTGCCGTCAAGTTTTCTCTCCATACAATTAGTCAGCTTCCATATCGTGCATCCATACAGCAACATATATATGCAATATATATATGTTTATGTATACACCATATATATATATATATATATATATATATGTGTGTGTGTATACAAGTTTTTCAAATGGCTGAGTCAAGGAAAACGTCAAAATTTAATCGTTTGACGAAAATGAAACGAAAAAACAAAAAACAAAAACAAAACATAGTTGGCACCTTAAACAGAAAAGATAACGGATTTTTCTTCTTTTTCTTCTTCTTCTTCTTCTTCTTCTTCTAGATTTATTCATCATATTCTTTTATTTCATCAACCTTTTAGTCTTTCATGTTCTTTTTCTTCTGGCTCATCTCGTTTGCTGTTGTTGTTGTTGTTGTTGTTCTTCTTCTTCTTCTTCTTCTTCTTCTTCTAGATTTATTTATCATATTCTTTTATTTCATCAACCTTTTAGTCTTTCATGTTCTTTTTTCTTCTGGCTCATCTCATTTGCTGTTGTTGTTGTTGTTGTTGTTGTTGTTGTTGTTCTTCTTCTTCTTCTTCTTCTTCTTCTTCTTCTTCTTCTTCTTCTTCTTCTTCTTCTTCGTTTCTATGAGTTTATATGAAGCGGTGTGAATAATTAAAAGCAGAATGCATTCCTCCCGAAGTCAGTTAGCGTGGTCTCGTTAGACGCGTTAAGAATTAAAAACTAATTGAGTTGAGTTTAATCGAAATTAACCCCCTCACTGCGATTAAACTTTCTCACATTAACATGCTTAGTGAATTTGTTAAAGTTGATTAAAATCAACCTCCCCATGCGCACAAATAATAGCTTTTTAAAAATCCATATTCACAACTTTTTATAATCAGACTAAAAAAAAAACGAAAAAAAAAAAAACCATATCCTCCAGGAACTATTACTGATGCAGACTATTCAGATGATCTAGCGCTTCTTAAAAATGCACCTGCTTAAGTCAAACTGAAACATATTGATCCCGGCGAAGCTGTCAAAATAGGAATATCAGGATATTACCTTGACCGTAAACGGGCTGAATTGAGTGCGATTTGTGACGCCCACAAGAAGAAGGTGGTCGTCGAACAATTATATAACCCGGGTGAAGACAGGAAGTCAGTCAGCTGGAGATAAGATGCGGTAGAGAAAACCAGCACCCAGCAGAGGGGGCCCTCAGACCCCCGATTGAACAGTTGCAGTTGGAGACAAGATGCTGGAATGAGGAACATGTCCCCGAGAGGCTGGGCCTCCAGGCACCCGGTTGAGCAGCCCAGGAGAACGGGAAAGAAACGCTGTTATGGCCATAAGAGTGGGGGTCAATATGTTGCAGTTCTGTTCAGCCTCCAACTCACCTCTCACACAGTAAAACCTTTAGTAACCCTTTCGAACCCTTTCAAATAAAGTGAGAGGTGTATTTTTCTAAAGAACTGTGTCGCTCGTCTTTATTGTGTCGTTGTTATAATTCTGCATGCATATGTGTTTGTATAATTGGTCATGGCTATACAACTTCTGTTGTATAGCCATGACCAACTATACAAACACATATTCGCAGCAGAATAACCTGGAGTGAGCAGCAAGAGGTATTGGTCTCTAGATGGTGCCATCACCTCATTAAATTATAAACCTCTGAAATTAGTAGAAAAGTTCATATACCTCGGTAGTAATGTCTTATCGACTGAAAGCGATGTCAACTTAGGCATGGGTAACGCGTGCAATTCTATTGACAGCTGATTAAATAAAACGGAGATTGTATCAAGCTGTATCAATGCTTGTACTACTGTATAGTTGCTCCACTTAAACTCTTACCAAACGCATGGAGAAAGAGATAGATGGGCACTACACAAGGATGATTTTTGACTGTTTTGAACAAATCTTGAAAGCAGTATTCAGCAAAAGAGCAATTGTACGGCCACTTACGTCCCATCTCACAAAGCATTCAAGAAATTTGAGAAAGATATACGGCCACTGCTGCAGAAGTTGTGATGAAATTAGAAGCAATGTTCTCCGCTGAAACCCTACGCAGGGAAATGGCTGTTTTGAACAAATCTTGAAAGCAGTATTCTTCAAAAGAGAAATTGTACAGCCACTTACGTCCCATCTCACAAAGCATTCAAGAAATATGAGAAAGATATGCGGCCACTGCTGCAGAAGTTGTGATGAAATTAGAAGCAATGTTCTCCGCTGAAACCCTACGCAGGGAAATACCAGAGTACGCCGACTAGTAAACAGAAGAAGAAGAAGAAGAAGAAGAAGAAGAAGAAGAAGAAGAAGAAGAAATTTAGATTAGATAAACAGAAAGTCAAAAAAGTTGAGAAGAAAGAAAGAAAGAGAAAAAGAAAGAAAGAAAGAGACAATAAAGAACTGAAAAAAAGTAAGAAGTAAAGCTGTTAATAAGGAAAGAAAAGAAGGAAAAAGAAAGAACGGAAGGGAGTGTAGAACAACGGGAAAAAAAGAAGAAATAGAACAAAGTTAAAAAAAAGAAAGAATTTTTTTTGAAATATTGAAAAGCAATAAGTAACGATTACCCCCTGCTAAAAACTAATAAATAAATATAAAAGATGACAAGGCTTTGTGAGGCGAAAGTAAATTCAAGCCTGTTCCTTTTATTCAGGTTAAATCTAATATATATATATATATAAATGGACGTGCTTTTCAGAATACGAACAGTTACATTCATGCATAGAGGCAACATCCTGTATTTTCAGCCATATTGAAAATGAAAAATTACAAAAGAACAGAAAAATTCGGACATTTTATAGAAAGGAAATCCTATATTTATTTAGCTTCCGTTTAAAAAAAACGGATCTGGTTGGTTTGTAGGTCTCTGGCTTTCAGAAAACATTGGCATCGCTTCCGAGGTTGCTTATTATGTGGATTTTTTCTCCCCCTATTTAGATTCTCTTTTTTTTTTTTTTGAGTTTCCATTTACTTATCCGACTTGACTGACTTGAAATTAGGCTGATCACGTTTTCTTTGTCTCTCTGATCTTTGCGGGTAATAGTTAAAGCCATGGACAGCGGAATCTGAGTTTGTGAGTTCGAACTCCAGTCTCGCTTTTACGTTCACTTTCGGACAAATGCCCTTGGGAAAGGTATGAACCCACTTGCCCTCCAATCTATGGATTATATAGTACTACTAACGTCCTTCTAAAAGGATCGATTTGGCATTAAATAACCCGAAAGGGTTGATATGCCATTAAAAGACAAACAAACAAACTCCTATCTTCTAAACAGAGGCAGACTGGGCGTTCGAATAATGGATTAGTGTCCCTTCATATCTATCTATCAATCTATCTATCAGTGAAGCTTCGAATACACGGGCTGTATCCCCGGGGTAAGGAGTAAGGCTCATCAAAAAGGTGGGACCTAAACTGTAAGATAGATAGACATGAATAACATGAGATAGATAGATAGATAGATAGATAGATAGGAATACATATAAATGATAGATATGAAAAAAATGACATAGATTGTTAGATAGATATCAACTTGATTATAGATAGATAAATATGAATAGCATGACAGATGGAAAAGAACTCATATGAACGAAAGATATTAACAGAATGAGATAGATTGATAGATAGATAGATAGATAGATTAAAAGAAAGAAATGAACAGAAGGAGATAGATAGACAGATAGAAAGGAACAGATTGAGATAGATAGATAGATAGATAGAAATTAAGAGAATGATATATATATATATATATATATTTTTCATCATACAACGTGTGGAAGCACGTGCGATACCCTAGCCTCATCAGCCGCCATCCAGGGTGATAACACAGTTTCGGTAGCTCAAGGATAGAAAGGAACAGATTGAGATAGATAGATAGATAGATAGAAATTAAGAGAATGATATATATATATATATATATATATATATATATATATATATATATATATATATATATATATATATATATATATATACATATACATATATATATGTGTGTATATCATTCTGTTCATTTCTATCTAACTATCTCATTCTGTTCCTATCTATCTATCTATCGATCTATCTATCTATCTATCTATCTATATATATATATATATATATATATATATATATATATATATATATATATATATACATACATACATACATACATACATACATACGAACAGAATATAATAGATAGATAGATAAATATGAACAGAATGAGATAAAGAGAGAAACAGATAGATAGACATTATCACTTATGAATGATTATTATCTATAGAAAGACAGAAAGATAGATATACCAGAGAAGATTAGTTTAATTTTCATTTTACTAAATACTTTAGATAGATAGATAGATAGATAGATAGATATGAACAGAATGAGATAAAGAGAGAGACAGATAGATAGACATTATCACTTATGAATGATTATTATCTACAGAAAGAGATAGAAAGACAGAAAGATAGATATACCAGAGAAGAGTAGTTTAATTTTCATTTTACTAAATACTTTCTTTCTACGCGACGAAAATCATAGCTTGAAAGTTATTAAAAGAAAGAAAGCGAGCTATATATTTACTTGACATATAAAACGTTAGGCATATCAGATATTCCATAGGCAATGAGACTTCACCACTTCCATTTCAAAATGTTGAATGTATTTTTCATTTTAATCAAATGTGTTCGCTTCGCAACATCGACGCCAACAATATTTAGTTGGGAGTAGTTCCTTACTAATTTTAGGGAGCTGAACAATAGCGACACTAGTAATACATTAATTGAAGTGGAATATTTTGTTCATATGCGGTAACCATCGTCTACAATGGGAAGAAGCCTTTAAAAATGATAGCGAGATAGATTGATAGAAAGAATATGAGCAGAATTAGTAAATGGCTACACTACATCTATTCAATTGATAGATTGATAAGAACAGATTTAAATAGAAACGAGTATATATATATATATATATATATGTATATATATATGTAAAGTTGGCATAACTTAGTCGAGGGTAACTCGAAGGCTCCCTTTTTATAAGCTACTGCACTGAGGTATACGAGAGGGCGCTTCCCATATCCCTATATTGCACCATTTTACCCTTGATCCGCACCTTATAAGGCTGAGTGTTTAGCAAGAAGGCATCAAGTACCATTTTGTGAGACATTCATATGACTCGATGTGGGATTGAACCATGGTCGTCTCCAGTGCCATTGCTGAACACTCTACCGACTAGACCAATATACACACATATTTGACAGATAGAAACTGGTATAGATAGATAGATAGATAGATAGATAGATAGATAGATAAGATTAGGATTTGACAGATAGAAACTGGCATAGATAGATTGATAGATAGATAGATAAGATTAGGATTTGACAGATAGAAACTGGTATAGATAGATAGATAGATAGATAGATAGATAGATAGATAGATAGATAATATTAGGATTTGACAGATAGAAACTGGCATAGATAGATTGATAGATAGATAGATAAGATCAGGATTTGACAGATAGAAACTGGTATAGATAGATAGATAGATAGATAAGATTAGGATTTGACAGATAGAAACTGGCATAGATAGATTGATAGATAGATAGATAGATAAGATTAGGATTTGACAGATAGAAACTGGCATAGATAGATAGATTGATTGATAGATAGATGAGAATAAATTCCTGTGCACTTTCTTTCTTTGTTTTTTTTTCTCTCGGAGAAAGAGGGATGAAGTAAAACAGATTTATAGAGAAAATGCTAAGAAACAAAAGTATGTTGAATGAAGGTGTGAGATGCTGTGAAAGACATAGAAAGATTTTTGAGAAAAGGAAAAAAAAAAACAGGTGAATTTTGAATATATTGAGGAATGAAGAAGGAAACAATGAAGGAAGGAAACAATGAAGAATTGAATGAGTTTAGAAATAAGAAGAAAATTTGGATATGTTTTAAGGATAAAAGGAGACGAGGAACACTCCAAGGAAGGAAGGAAGGAAGGAAGGAAGGAGGTTTGAAATACAAAAGTAAGATGGTGAAGGTAAAAGGAAATATAGAAAAAAGAAAGAAGAAAATTGAAGTAAAAGATTAAGGAAGGAGGAGAGAAAGAAGGAAATTCAGACGAAGGTTTAAATGAAAGAAGGAAAAAATTTTGGAAGAAAAGAAGGAATACGTTTGGAAAGTGATGAAGATAAAAAGAAATCGAAGTTAGGAAGAAAAAAGAAGGAAAAAAGGTTGAAAGGAAAGTAGGAAAAAAAGGAAAGAAAGAAGGAAGGAAAGAAGGAATAAAAAGACGTTGAGGAAGAAAGAAAAAAAAATGAAGGAAGCTAAAGAAAGAAGGAAGAAGTTTCGAAAGAGGAAGGAAGTTTATCAGAAACAAAAATAGGAAGGAATTTGGAAATTTAAAAGAAGATGAGGAGGAAGAATTGAATGAAAGAAAATTTTAGGAATTAAAAAAGAAGATAATGAGAATCAAAGAGAAGATAGAAGAAAAGATTCGGGATATAAGAAGGAAAACAATCCCTTTGTGAAAGAAAGAAAGAAAGAAAGAAAGAAAGAAAGAAAATGTTGTTTGAAAAAACAAGCCTTAGAAAGAAAGAAAGAAAGAAAGAAAGAAAGAAAGAAAGAAAGAAAGAAAGAAAGAAAGAATATGTTGTCGGAAAAAGGAACCTCTTAGAAAGAAAGAAAGAAAGAAAGAAACACTGAAAGTAAGAAAGAATAATTTGTCTGAAAAAGGGAATCTCTTAGAAAGAAAGAAAGAAAGAAAGAAAGAAAGAAAGAAAGAAAGAAAGAAAGAAAGAAAGAAAGAGAGAAAGAAAGAAAGAAAGAAAATGTTGTTTGAAAAAAAAGCTAAAGAAAGAAAGAAAGAAAGAAAGGAAGAAAATGTTGTTTGAAAAAACAAGCCTTAGAAAGAAAGAAAGAAAGAAAGAAAGAATATGCCTGAAAAAGGAAATCTCTAAGAAAGAAAGAAAGAAAGAAAGAAAGAAAGAAAGAAAGAAAATGTTGTTTGTAAAAACAAGCCTTAGGAAGAAAGAAAGAAAGAAAGAAAGAAAGAAAGAAAGAAAGAATATGTTGTCTGAAAAAAGAAACCTCTTAGCAAGAAAGAAAAAAAGAAAGAAAGAATATGTCTGAAAAAGGAAATCTCTTAGAAAGAAAGAAAGAAAGAAAGAAAGAAAGAAAAGGCATGGCAAAAATATGAAATAAAAGATGAAAGAATCGAAAGAGAGGAGACAAACACAGGAAATAAAAAGTAAAACAAAAAATAGCGTCAGAAGGAACAAGAAAGTGAAAAAACAACAACAACAAAACTAAATATATAAATGAAAATAAGGCAAGAGTTCAAAGATGGCGATTATATGGAGAGGAAATTGAAAGCCTAAAAATTAAAATTAAAAAATCAAAAGGTAGAGAATTCGGCTCAACATTAAAAAAAATATATTTTTTTAAATTTACAAAATGGCTGTTACCCCTTTCTCCAAGAAAAGATGGTGATATATGCGTTCTCTTTCGGTTTTCTTAAAATGAATTATTCTTTGTTTTTTTGGGGGGGGGTATTTTTTTGCCTTTAATTTTGAATATTTAAAAGCATAGCAAGTAATTGAATCTTCAATTCACTCCTCGTTCATTGACATTTAAATTTCTTCAAATTAACGACTAGGAAAATTTCAAATACAGTTTTTAAAATTATTTATCGCTTCTTCTTCTTCTTATTATTATTATTATTATTATTATTATTATTATTATTTCATAATTTTATTTATCGATAAACTAATAAAAATGGATTGGAATTTCATATCAACATTTTCATTAAATTCTCCAAGAAATATAAATAAAGAGAGGCCATAAAATGCCTCTAGAATATACAAAAAACGCATACAATTGACAGGGTTTCGGCTGTTCATGCCGTGAGGCGTGGTTTAAATAGACTCCGGCGAAGTGGTTAGATTTTGTTATGTCTTCGAAAATTCCAGGATGAATTCATCCAATATTTATCTAAATAACGTGTTCAGCAATATTAAATATTACAAAACGATATATAAATACACACACACACACACGCACACATACACACACACACACACACATATATATATATATATATATATTGGGTTGATATATATATATATATATATATATATTGAGTTGTCATATATATTTACTAATCTAATATCGACCAGTATTCACGGTACCAGAAAAAAACAAAAAAAAACCTGGCTAGGAAAAAGAGAAAAAAGTATCTCGAATCACCGCCCAGGGAAAAAAGAAAAAAAATTTGGGTCAAAAAGAAAGAAAAGGCCAACCTCGTCCGACCCCTTGAAAAAAATCAAGGGATACGCAGTCAGTGGTCAAAAGAAAACTAAAAAACCCTCCGCGAATCCTGCAATGCTACAATTACTAAAGTGCTCAACACAAGACAATGGAGCCAATTATAAAATTAACCTAAATCGCGAGTCGTCATATATATATATATATATATATAAAATTATATATATGCTGTTTTGTAATTTATATATATATATATATATATATATATATATATATATATATAATTATATATATGCTGTTTTGTAATTTTTCATATTGCTGAGGGTTTTATTCATTATTTCGAACGATATATATATATATATATATATAGGGTTAAGATATATATATATATATATATATATATATACTGGGTTAAGATATATATATATATATATATATATATATATATTGCGTTGAGTTATTGTTGTATAGTGGCTCGTACCACATAACTTCCGGTATCGCGGGAGTGTACAAGATGCCGTGTCTCGTAAGCACGGGGAAACAGAAGTTGAAAGAAAAGTAGAGAGACAGCTCTGAAAGGACGTCGGTCAGTAGTCAGACCAACTTCGGACTTAACACCAACAGCGCGAGACTTATAATTCTATTCGAACTGTACCACTTGAGTTAATAAATAATTAACTCTATTTCACTGTGTGTCTTTTCCTTATCACGATATAACAGTTATACATATATCTATGTATATTGAATTGAGGAACATATATATATGCAGAGAGAGAGAGAGAGAGAGAGAGAGAGAGAGAGAGAAAGAGAGAGAGAGAGAACTGAATCAGGGTCTTTAAGCATTTTAAACGCAACCTGAAATTACCTGATTAAAAATTTCCTTCGTCGATCATTTTTTTTCTATTTCAATAGTGAAAGAGTGTGAGTCAGAATTTAATCTACGATTTCCAGCCCGTAAAATGTACAAACTGAAAGTGCATATTCGATATGTGATAATGTGGGGGTTTAAGAATTAAAAAAAAAAACGCAACCAAAACAGCTCGGGAAAATTTCTAGTGTTTATGACCCAAGTGTTATTACAGACAGCAACTGGTTTTCGAAGTTTTGTTCAGGTGATAAGTCAGTGAGACATGAACCCAAACCAGGACGTTCACCAGACCTCGATCAAGATGCTTTAAGAGGATTGATAGAATGCAATCTGCGCAAAAGCACTTGAGAATTGGCACTTGAGAATTGGCACTTGACCTCAACTTATTTCAATCCACAAACCGACGCCATTGAAAGTTATGAAAAGTTGGCAAGCTGGAAATTTGTCTTTAACATATTCTAAGTGAGAAGAATTAGAAAGATGACATCCATAGCAACAAGTCTTCTTTCAAAACAAAAATGATCCGTTTCTCAAGAATATTATTACAGGTGACAAAAAAAGGAGTCTTTTATGACAATGCAAAAGTCAGTAGATTAACAAGGATGAATCTCCACAGCCAACGCCAAAGGAAGAACTTCATGGTAGATATATTATGGTATGTGTTTGGTGGGATCACTGCGGTATTATTTATTTTAAGTTTTTAAACTGCAATCATACACTCAGTGCAGATTCATACTCTCAACGGCTGCATGGTGTGCGTGAAAATCTTCTAAGAAAACATCCAACATCCACCACTAGAAGAAATCTTGTGCTTTATGATAACGCAATCTACTCTGGTTTCCAGAGCCGTCTGGCATTCGTGCCGGATGAGATACCGAAATCAATGGCAGATTCGAAGCCGAAAGGCCCCCGGCTTCGGCTGGGCCACCTTCCGTCGTTCTCCCCAACGGGTGTCCTGTATATGAGACTATACAGTCTGGTAGTGAGGTACCAGTAATGCTGGAGTTTTGGGGAATGCGGAGTACCTCTTCGTTGCCATCGCTCTCAGGTTCACTGTGGCCCGGAGAGGTGGCGCCTGATAAGGTCTTATTCCTATATATAGGGACAAATAGAACTAAACTGTGTACTTATGCTAAACTGGTTTACTTGAAACTGTTTTGATATTTAAACTGGATACTTATGCTAAACTGAACTGCTTGAAATAGAACTGTTTTGACATGTAAACTGCGTACTTATGCAAAACTAAATTATTTAAAATAGAACTGTTTTGACATTTAACTAACTGTGTGTGGACGAAAACTATACTTATACTAAACTGAATTGTTTAAAATAGAACTATTTTTGAATTTAACTGTGTGTAGACGAAAACTGAAAAACTGAATTGTTTGAATTAAAACTGTTCGACTAAACTGAATAGCGTAAAATAGAAATGTTTTATGACAATCAAACTGTACTTATGCTAAACTAGCAGCCAAAATCTACAATGCCCTACTACGAAACCGCATAGAACCCAAAATCGACAACACACTTAGGAAAAACCAAAATGGCTTCCGAAGAAATAGATCCACGACCTCACAAATATTAACCATCCGTAGAATCCTTGAAGGTGTACGGGCAAAAAACCTACAAGCAACATTAATATTTGTCGACTTTACCAAGACCTTCGATTCCATTCAGTGAGGAAAGATGGAACAAATACTACTAGCATACGGCATACCTATACGGCAGCAATAACGATTCTCTATAGAAACACCAAAGTAAAAGTACGATCACCAGATGGAGACACAGAATACTTCGACATTGTAGCAGGAGTACTACAAGGGGACACGCTAGCTCCATACCTCTTTATCATTTGTCTAGACTACGTACTTAGAACATCGATTGATAAAATCAGAGAGAACGGCTTCGAGCTGACAAAGAAAAGAAGCAGAACAATTACCGACGCCGACGACGCCGATGACATAGCGATACTGGCAAATACACCCAACCAAGCCGAAACACTACTGCATAGTCTGGAACGAGCAGCCCCAGGCATAGGCCTCTATGTCAATGCACACAAAATGGAATATATGTGCTATAATCAAATGGGTGACTCTCCACTCTAGCCGGAACCCCTCTTAAACTAGTAGACAAATTCACTTACCTAGGAAGCAGCGTCGCATCAACCGAAAAGGACATCGACACGAGGTTAACGAAAGCATGGACAGTTATCAATAGGCTATCGATTATATGGAAATCAGACCTAACCGATAAAATGAAACGCAGTTTCTTCCAGGCAGCGGTCACATCGATACTGCTATATGGATGCACTACATGGACTCTAACAAAACGGCTGGGGAAGAAGCTAGACGGCAATTACACAAGAATGCTGCTAGCAATCTTGAACAAGTCCTGGCGGCAACACCCCACAAGACACCAACTATACGGCCACCTGCCTCCTTTCACGAAAACTATTCAAGTTAGACGAACCAGACATGCAGGACACTGCTGGAGAAGCAGGGACCAACTCATAAGTGATATACTCTTATGGACCCCCCCCCACACACACATGGCCGTGCAAAAGCAGGACGACCAGCATGAACATACATTCAGCAACTATGTGAGGATACGGGAAGTTGTCCAGAAGACCTGCCTGAGGCGATGAACGATAAGGAAAAATGGCGAGAGAGGGTCAGGGATATCCGTGCTACCAGCATGATGATGAGGATGATGATGATGATATATATATAAATGGATTTGGCATTAAATAAGCTACAATGGTTGATATACCATGAAACCCAAACAAATAAAAAACTTAAGGTCTACACTTGTTGAAACCTACGGAAGACTATTCTTATTAGGCTTGTCATCTTTTATCTCCCTCTATCTCACCTATCAATCAATATCTATCCATCTATCAGACAAATGTATCAGCTTGCCCGCTGGGGGCCGGACTGAGAAGTCTCACGAGAAATTACTGGTTGTCACTCACCCATAATGCAAAAGATCTGATGAACTGAGCGCTACGGTAGCCGTTAAGCATAGATGTAAAACAATAGATAGATAGATAGATAGATAGAAGTCTGCCGTAAAGTCAGTCGGGTTTCGATCCCAGTTTGAAGCATCTTGTTAGTCTAGCTGCACTGATGAGTTGTGATACAATTAAACAGTCTGTTTGTAGATGACTTATATATATATATATATATAGGTATTATCCGGTCTAGTTAAACCACAGTTGGGAGTAATTCTTTCAGGACAAGAAAATCATTCAGGAGCTAAGAAAAGGAGTAAAAAAAAAAAACGGAAATTCAATAAAACGAGGAGGTAACTCTTTAAATCTCTTCCTCCACCCTCCACGTGTCTATTCTGTTTTATTTATCCATTTGATCTGAAGAAGTCCTGTTATATTTTTCTTCCTGTTTTTGGTTCACACCAGAAACGAAAACAGGATGGAAATAAATTTATAATCCTAAAATTACCGGTCTTTGGTTTTTTTTTCTTTAAATATATATATATATATATATATATATATATATAAGATAGTTCCAGGAATCCAGTTATGACTTCTAAATAACCATAGGTTAGAAAGGATTTAGTATTATTGGACTTTTGAATCATATAAAAGCGGAAAAATGAAAAAGTTACATTTAAAGCCAGACTTTGGAAGCGAATGGCTGTATCAAACAAAATGAAATGAATGCTTATAGTTTGTCTTGGATTTTTGCCTCTAACAACGATATTATACATGTAATGTTACTGATATTTATACAGGAAATCAACTTTGGTGACAAGATAGGAATAGTTTAAATAAACTTTGGTTATGAATATTTTCCGAACAACTAAGACAGAATTGAATGAAGATACCTTTTGGAGATAGTATGCAGGTTCTTGTTTTAGAATAAGATACGTGAGGAGTGTGTTCTTATACGGCGTTTTTTTATTTCGGTGTTTTCTTATGTTTTTTTTGTTTTTTACTAAAAAGCATTTTTACTAAAGAGTATTTTTCACCTTCAACTCTAAATACAAAAAGTAAGATTCTATTGAAATACGCATTAAAATGCCTTAAACTACCAGTAAAAGAAAATCTCTGAATCTTTCTTGAAACCATTGAGGTATTTTCTCTTGAATTAGCATATACGAGGTGCGTACGATAAGTTTCCAGACTTTTCTCGTATGGGCACTTTTATTGATAGTACACACAGGAAACTCTAGTCCACTTCGAAGTAATCTCCTCCAGCTGCAATGCACTTATTGTACCGTTCCAACAACTTCTAGAAGGTCCCATGGAAGTCATCTTGTGTGAGCGTGTCAATGACCTTCGTCACAGCCTCTTTCATCTCCTCAATTGTCTCTTAACGACAGCCTCTAAGGTTTTCTTTGAGCTTAGGGAATAACCAAAAGTCACAGGGAGCAAGGTCTGGACTATAAGGAGGGTTAGGAACTATCTTGATGCTCATCTTGGTCAAATAGTCTGTGACAAGGATGAGCACTCTTGGGACAAACTTCGCGCAAATCTTCTGCACCTTCAGTTCCTCGCGAATAATTGTATGTACAGTTCCCACTCTGATGGTTGGTTTCTTTGTTTAATGGCATATCAACATTTGTAGGTTATTTAATGCCAAAGCTATTCTCCTAGAAAAACTTTAGTGGTACTATTTAACCCATAGCTGGGAGGATAAGGGGGTTCATACCTTTCCCAAGGATATTTGCTCGAAAGTGAACGTAATAGCGCGACTGGAGTACGAACTCACTTACTACGATTCCGCAGTTCATTGCTTTAACCATTATTCCACGAGGACACCCCCCGTTCCCACACTGACATCAAACAGGACACTTATTGTCTCTGTAGACACACGACGGTCCTTATCCATGAAATTCTTTATTTGGCCTATAAACTCTGGTGTATTGACTTCCTTACTCCTCCCACACCTCTCATAATCCCTCACAGACTCCCTGCCTTCCTTGAATCTCTTATGACACTCAAAAACTGATGCTCGATTCATGTAAGATGGTCCAAAAGCAGTCTGAAGCATTCCATACGTTGTTTCTGTGGCACTTTTTCCAAGTTTAAAACAGAATTTTATTGCATATCGTTTTTCTAAAGTGTCCTCACTTTGAAATTCACCAGCTGTAACAATCATGATTTACTAGGGTGTATTCCAATTGCTGCTGTAGCTGTTCATTAAAACCTGAAATCATAAAAACTGGTCAATGATCTCATTAGATGTATAGCAATAACATACTAAATTTTTAAGAGTCTCCGACAATTTTCAATTCCTGTACAAAAAACGTCTGGAAACTTATTGAAAGCCCCACGTATATCGACGTTGTTGTCTTTCTCCGCTATATAACAATTACATGACTACAACACCCCACCCCACAAAAAATTTGAAGAATTTTAATTGGTAACCCAACAATATTGCATATTGTTCTTCTAAAGTGTCAGATTGCATTTTTGAAATTCACCAGCTGTGACAATCAGGCTTTACGAGGGTGTATCCCAATTGCTGCTGTAGCTGTTCATTAAAACCTGAAATCATAAAAATTGGTCAATGATCTCATAAGATGTATAGTAATAACATACTAAATTTTCAAGTGTCTATGACAATTTTAAATGCCTGTACAAAAAACGTCTGGGAACCTATCGTATGCACCTCCTAACTAAACAAGGAAGTCATTTAAAAGACTCCACAATTTTGATGATAAATTTGCATGCACGCATTTTGTCAATAATTTTTCGATAAAACTCTCAACTTCAGAACATTGTATCTATTTAATTATGATAAAAACAAAGTGTTTCATAAACTGTGTTGGCTCTAAAATCCAAGATTAAGAATATATACAAAATTTACCCCCTACCTTTTCAAATCTCTTGTCAACTTTTTTTTCTTTTTCTCCAGTATATATGAGTATATAATGAGTAGCGTGCTCGACAATGGTCTGGGAGGCCGGAGTTCAATCTCATGTCGAGTCATACCAAGGAATCAAAAATGGTACTTGATACCGCTTTGCTTAACACTCCGCATTATAAGCTAAAGATCAAGGTTTGGTAGGGTGTTGCCTCCAGGACTTTTTCAATATTTCTTGAAGCATTCTTGTGTAATTGCCGTCAAGCCTTTTCTCCATACGTTTAGTTAGCGTCCATGTAGTGCATCTATATAGCAGTATCGACACCACCGCCCCTTGGAAAAAAATGCGTTTTATTCTATCGGCCAGGACTGACTTCCATATGGCCGATAGCTTAAATATATATATATATATATATACTGAAGAATTCTGATAGAACGAAACAAGTCAGTCTGTGGATGACAATATAGTGACACCCCATACCCTAACTTGAATGTGTAGAAAACACATATCAGAATAATGACGAATGATGGTTGAATTATTTGTATATTTGTGTGTGTATATATATATATATATATATATATATATGGGGTATATATAATAATACGTGTGTATATATATATATATATATATATATATATATATATATATATATATATGTCACCATCATCATGTCACGCTGCCAGCACGGCTTTCCCTGACCCTCTCTCACCACTCGTCTCTATCGTCCATTGCTCCCCGGAGATCATCCAGGCTAAATCCTCTATCGACAAAGACCTAGCTGATCGTTCTGCCTTTGTTCGTCCATGTGAAGATGTCCACGTGCATGTCGCTTATGAGCTCGTCCTTATTTATCCAGCAGTATCCCGCATGTCTGGTTAGTCTAACTTGGATAGTTTTCATGATGGGTGGTAGCTGGCTGTATAGTTGCTGTTTGGTAGGGTGTTGCCTCCAGGACTTGTTCAATATTTCTTGAGGCATTCTTGTGTAATTGCGGTCAAGCTTTTTCTCCATACGTTCAGTTAGCGTCCATGTAGTGCATCTATATAGCAGTATCGACACCACCACCCCTTGGAAAAAACTGCGTTTTATTCTATCGGTCAGGACTGACTTCCATATGGCCGATAGCATAAATATATATATATATATATATATACACTGAAGAATTCTGATAGAACGAAACAAGTCGGTCTGTGGATGACAATATATATGCTCCCCTACCCCTGTGGTGTTGAGCCCATTAGCGAGGCAAGTAATGGTTACCTCTAGCGTAAAGCAAGGCTCTTCAAATGAATTGAGCTCTCGGTAGCCGTTAAGCGGATATATGTAAACAAAAACAAATGTGATACATAAGCGTTAAATTTCCTTCGCTTGCGCTGGTTTCCTCGAGGCTGAGTTGTAGAATCTTGGATTGGCGTTACAGTGAGTGTGTGTGTGTGTTTATATATATTGTGTGGGGGAGTCTATATATATATATATAATTAAGGGTGGTGGGACGCCCCTCAAAATAGAAGTCGTCCAGTTGCGTGTGCATTTATTTGTTGTGATTGTGTTTGGTATGCGTGACTATTGAAAATCTAACCATTTTTTTTTCATTTTATTTTTGGAGCTAAAATCGGCAACAATTTTATAAACAAGAATGCGCAGACCTGCAGTACCAAAAAAAAAAAGAAGTTCGAAACTCACTTTCCCATCCGATAAACACACGAAATGAAAATTAATTATCAGTCTGTCAGATTTGATGTGATGCCCCTCCTCTCAAAAGAAAAAAAAAGAATGGACAGAGCGTTGCATGCTAGCCAATAGGTCGAAAACACAAGCGCTAAGGAAATTTCCAATTTTGGATTACGCTCAAATCAACAGAGCACCGTCCATTTGAATTTTTGTGCTACATCACCGGCACATTTAGCGTAACGGATATCATCGAAGAAAAATGGAATAGGTAACCAATGTTCAGATTCTTTGAAAAGACCTTTCACAGCTGTGAGTAAATAGTCAGGCAGACTAGTTTATTCAGCCTTTATTAGGCAACCATTGAGGTGCCCGTGGTGTAATGGTTATCGTCGTAGGAAATGGACACGGCGACACGAGTTAAAATCCTGGACGAGACTAATTGCACTTCACATAGCACTAATATCCTTGGGAAAGGTATGAATCCAATTATTCTCCCTCCAGCTATGGGTAAATAGTAGGACAGACTAGATTCTTCAGCCTTGGTGAGGCAACTAGTCTAGGAGAAGGAAAACTCTGAATTCAAACCTGATAAACTCCGCTTAAAAATTGACCTTGTGTCATATCCTGCCCGAGTGGAGGGGTTGTGTAAATAGGATTAGGCAATCATTTTAGGAGAAAGTAATTGATTGTAGTAAAAGAGAACCAGTGACATAAGATCAAATCCTGAGTGAATGGCATCGGGAGAGGCATGAATCCATCTCTTCCCATTATATAAGTGAGTTATTTAGCCTTAGTTAGGCAACCAGTCTTCGAGAAACAAAACTCTGCTTCACATTAGCTTTACTCCGCTTAAAAATGACTTCGTGTCACATCCTGCGGGCTGCAAAGGAACTGGATAAATATCCCCCCTACACAAAACACAACACAAAAGTGCGTGTGACACTATGTGGGTAGTCCGCTAAGCAGACGATCCCTTTATCTGTTTTGGCGCGAAACCAAACAAAGGGTTTGTACTCGAGATCTCTGACTAGACCGGAAGTGGGGTAGGAAAGGCAGGCCCGAGAGAAGCCAGAGGGGAAGTTGGCGAAGGGAGACACAGAGGGGCAGTCGACAACGGATATAGTCGGCGTGAGATAGAGTCCAGGGCCATTGAGGAAAATGGTCAAAGATGAGTTGGCATTCCTAGAAGCTTGTAGAAGTTTCGCGCAAATACACGCCTGCGATAGTCTACAAATGCACAGGGAATGCAGTGTCACAAAACTACCCTTCTTGCACTTTGAGTTGACCCAAGCCCATATTGTTCGTTTGTTTTTTGTTCTTTTTCTCCCACTCCCTCGGTTGTATTTCTTGTGGCCGTAAAGTAATGTGAGATACCCCAGTGGACCACTAGATGAATCACCGGCCCAGACAGTATTGTTTCAAAGAAGTTGATAAGTACGGGGGCCGCGAGGGGTCGTATCACACACATTAACTCAAATATTAGCGTAAATATTATCGCCGTCCGAAACGGAATCGGCCACTAGTTCATATCTTAGACAAGAAAGGCATGAATCCATCTGTTTTCCGTCACACGCCCCAGCTATAGGTAAATAGTAGGGCAAATTGATTTCTTTAGCTTCACTTAGGCCAGCAACCTAGGAGAAGGAAAACTTTGAGTTCAAACCTGCTTTACCTCGAATAAAATAGCCTTGTGTCATATTCTGCACAAAGGGAAGGGTTTGAACAATTATATACATGCCAGACCAGCCCATCTCATATCAATTCGTCTCCCACTACCTCTCTTGTCTCTTAAACTAAGGAATTCCCCTCTCATCATTTACGAGAAACAATTTTGCCCAGTCTGCTCGGGTAGCAGAATACACCGACTGAATCTCTGTTGAGGCGTAAGACTTCTCCAACGAGTATCCTGATGCTGAGGCTTCAGTCATGCAGGAGCTTTGAGGAATGCAGAGTACCCCTTCATTGCCATCATTCTCAGGTTCATTCAGGCCCGGAGTGGTAGCACCTGAGAGGGATCTATTTTAGGATCCAATAGAACTTTTTGACATTTATACTGAGTGCAAACAAATTATATATACTAAATTGAATTGTCTGAAATAGAACAGTTTTTACATTTAACTGTGTGTAAACAAATGACTGATAGTTAATTGAATTTTAGTGATACATAGAAATACTTGGAACTATTTAACTTGGTTAACTTATGTTTACAAAACATATATATATATATATATATATATAAAAACCAGATTTGGCATTAAAAAACTTACAATTTTGGATATGTCATAAAACAAACCAAACCAAACAAAGCCTTAACGTTCTTTATTCCAGTCTCTTATGGACCCAAACAATTAAACGAATTTTCTAAATTTTTCCCCAATAGAGCAATCAGATAAAAGTGTTTTAAATAACGACTGGGTTTTAGTGTCAGTATATTTACGACCATCTTCAGTAGGGCTTCTGAATTAGTCTCTTGAGACCCGTAAAGGTGAATAGATTTTTGGCTGGCTGAATACAGTCCTAGGGGTTGACTGAAGGTGGATTCTCCAGTTTAAATTTATAAATGAATACGAACGAATATCGCTGGATCGTGTAAACTCGTTGCCAGATATCGTATATCAAGCAGAATGCCTGATTGGGGGGGGGTACAAATTTGTCCACAATAGAGCAATCAAAAGAAAGTATTTTGTATGAAGCCTTGTTTATCTACATAAACCACATTAGGAATTTGCAAGAAGATTTTAATGATGTATTCTTTCAAAGATCTACTAAACATGGAAATTCAGAGTGGATTATTTTTCCATTTGATGTTGAAGTGAATATTGTAAACTTAGACACTTTTCTTTTAAAAAATTTTGAATGTTTTGCAACTTGTTTGTTTAAGTGTGTGTATGTGTGGGTGAGTGCCTTGGTTTTATTTGGTTTGGTTTCTTAGCTTAATGGCATATCAACCTTCGTGAGTTATGTAATGCCGAAGCAATCCCTGAGGAAGAAAACTAGCGGCTATATTTGGTTTTCAACTAATGGATTAGCGGATTCATACTCCTTTGATATGGGAAGAAGAAGAAGTCTTCTCTCTCTCTCTCTCTGAGTATATGTCTCTCCACCCATCTCTCACACACCACAGAAACATAAACCCTTTCGAGAATTATGTGTGATGGATATATTTTTTATAAAGAAGTGTGTTCGTTCGTTCATTGAAGTTCGTATATTATGTTTGATTATGTGTCTGCTTATATTTGTATATGTATATGTGGCTATACAACATTTGTATGTACATGTGTGTGGGTGGGAGTGTGTGTGTCTGTCTGACAATGAATGTGAAAAAAAAACAAAAAAACACACACACACACACATTTTTTTCCATCATACAACGTGTGAAAGCACGTGCGATACCCTAGCCTCATCAGCCGCCAACCAGGATGATAACCGAAACTGTGGTATCACCCTGGTTGGCGGCTGATGAGACAAGGGTATCGCACGTGCTTTCACACGTTGTATGATGAAAAAAAATGTGTGTGTGTGGGAGTGTGTGTGTCTGTCTGACAATGAATGTGCTTGTGTCTTTGTCTCTGATTGTAATATGAAAAAAAAAACAGCTTTAATCTTATATTCGGTACACTTATCTTTCATTATAAAACAATCAAACTTATCGATTTTATTCTTTTATTTGCACCTCATTACAATATATCTATATAGTCATCCACAGACAGATCGGTTTCGTTCTATCAGAACTCAGTTTGGCTCGACATTAGCTTTCCGTAGACAGTGATCGAAACCCGGTTGACTCAAACCCCAAGCCAAGCCTCAAACCCTTCAGCCACGAGGAGCCATTAGCTGCGAAGTAAATTTTAAACGGTTATGAATCATAATTACTATTGTTTACATACATCCGTTCAAACTAACACACAGAGGCTTATATATATATATATATATATATATATATATATATATATATAAGCGCCTCTGTGTGTTGTTAGTTTTGCCGCAACAGTGAACCGTAATTAATTCATTAAATCAAATACCGTCTACTAATCACCGATTCGACACTTCAACCCCTGATTAAACTTTGTCCTTCGTCTGGTGCGTTTCTTGTTACTAAAAGGGTCAGATGTGACCTTTCTCGTCAATATTCCCCGACGGTTTTATAGATAATCACCAGACGCCAGAACTGATTGGTGTCTTGGTACGCACCAATCAAACATCAAGATTCAATTCAATCACTTCCGCTAACCTCCAATATCTCTCTCTATCGATCGATCAATCTATCGCAGTCTGTCCGTATCTATCTATCTATCTATCAATGGTTGATTGTCCGTAAAGACCTCTGGGCTATGTAAATGTCTTTTTTATTTGCTTTTTTGTGTATATATAGTCATTGCGTGTGTGTGTGTGTGTGTGTGTGTGTGTGTGTGTGTGTGTGTGTGTTTCTGTGTGTGTCTCTGTGTGTGTACAGACACACACACACATGTATGTGCTCTCAGGTATACATACACTCGTACTTACATATATTTCAAGGTTATTAAGAGATTTTTTTGTCCATTTTTCTTTCTTTGTTTTTCCTTCTTTTTACCTCTAGTGCATGTTTTGTTATATATATATATATATATGGATGTGTGTGTGTGTGTGTGTGCAAGTATGTATATAAATGTACACTAAGGTATATATACTTATATCTTTTTTCAATGCTGTTGAATGGGTTTAATGTGTATGAGAATGCATTTAACTCCGTATAGAGATCTATTTTAAGCTATTTTCGGGTATATGCTTTCGTGTATGTATATATATATATATATATATATATATATATATATATATATATATATATATATATGTGTGTGTGTGTGTGTGTGTGTGTGTGTGTGTGTGTGTGTGTGGTTAGGTTCTGTTTAATGTTAATTCAAATCTATGTATTAAATTTTTTCATTGATTTGAAATAACGTAAAGTCATCCGTCTGGAATAGTGGCATTATCTTAAAGTCACCTTTGCTGCATTCATAAATTTATTTTGATACAGGTCTTTTCTTATAAAAACACCAGTATACTAACACCTTTATGGATGTTTTGGTTAAGTCTTATCTATCTATCTATCTATCGATGTATTTATCTCAATCTGGTCATATATGTCTATCTTAAACTGGTCATGACGACCTACAAATCTCAATTTATATGTTTGTCTGTCTCTCTCTCGATATATATTTATAGAAGACTATTTCTCTCTGCCTGATCAAAAAATCTCTCTTTCTTCCTGTGTATATATGTATATATATATATATAAATCTGTTCTAAAATTTTCTCTTTCTCTCTCTATATATATATATCTATGTCTGTTCTAAAAAACATCCCCCCTCTCTCTCTCTCTCTCTCTCTCTCTCTCTCTAACACACACACACACACACACTAGAGATATGTAAATATTTAAGTCTGTTCTAAAAATCTATCTATCAATCTATGTTCTAAAAATCTATCCATATATTTATCACTCTCACGTTATCGACGCACACACGTATATATGTGTGTGTGTGTGTGTATAACATATATATATATATATATATATATATATATATATATATATATATATATATATATATATATATATATATATATATATATATATATATATACACGCCTTTGCAAGTCTCTTCGTATTTGAATTGAGATCTCGGCGGCCGTTTGAACGGATGTATGTAAACAATACTAATTGTGATTCATAACCGTTTAAAAATGTACTTCGTAGCTAATTTCTCCTTGTAGCTAAATGGTTAGAAGCTTGGCTTGGTGTTTCAGTCAACCGGGTTTCGATCCCAGCTACGGGGAGATACTGTCTAGCCACACTGATGAGTTCTGATAGAACGAAACAGATCTGTCTGTGGATGACAATAGATATATATATATATATATATATATATATATATATATATATATATATATATATATGTCTGTTCTAAAAATCTATTCATATCTCTCTCTATCTATCTATTATATATATACATATGTCTGTTCTGAAAAAATCTATCTTTCAATCTATCTATCTATCTATACCCAGCCTGTTCTAAAAATTTATCGAACGGTCCGTTAATCTCTCACACCGGTGACTTCAGTCTTGACCGACCCTTCACAATCAACTCCGCCATTTTGGTAGCGTTTCTTAGCTATTTTTTCCCTCTGCTTCAAACTGATAGAGATGACTTGATTGGTTTTTCGTGTTTCCCGTTGTCTTATCAATAACCCAATCAATAGACAGCGCCTTGAGACGGAGAGGTGACAGCCGAAAGTTTTCTATTACATGTTGTGAGGCTGGAATTTTCTATATCGAGTAAGCAAAGTATACACAGGCGTAAACGTCAGCGAACGCATTCGTATATAAATAGACTCGTCATTGGCGCAGTAGAGACAGTTATATATTTAGTGGAGGTGCCCGTGGTGTAATGGTTATCGTCGTAGGAAATGGACACGGCGACACGAGTTCAAATCCTGGACGAGACTGATTGCATTTCCCATAGCTCTAATATCCTTGGGAAAGGTACGAATCTAATTATTCTCCCTCCAGCTATGGGTAAATAGTAGGACAGACTAGGTTCTTCAGCCTTGGTGAGGCAACTAGTGAAGGAGAAGGAAAACTCTGAATTCAAACCTGTTAAACTCCACTTAAAAATTGACCTTGTGTCATATCCTTCCCGAGCAGAGGGGTTGGTAGATATGTATATTTACTGCCGGTGTTGGAAATCCGCGTTCGAATGTAAGCTGCAGATGATGTTTTTCAAGTCGGTGTTGGTAACAACAGGACTTAAAAAGCAACTAAAAATTAACAATTTTTCTAACTTCAAAAAATATTCCAAAATTCATTCATTAAAGGGTCAATTTTCTTAGCGGGATTCAAAAGTTTTCGAAGCAGTTCCGAAACGTAGTTGATAGTTTTGTGATAGATGGTGCACTGACATATTGTGTATTGTTTGATTTAGTGTAAGATTTGAACGCCACACAGATGAACGTATACGAGTTCTGTAACACATACTTTACGAGTGTGCAAATTGGACCATAAATATTTTGTGGAGCAAAATGTGAAGGCGTAATTCATTACATTAAAGTAAATAGTTTAAGAAATTTTTTCTTAAGTCTCAAGTATCTCAGGGTCCAGTTAGCCTAAAAACGTAAATTCCGAGGCTGTACTCCTAGATACAAAGGCATTTCTGGTGCGTAGCACTCGGAGAGTATCAGGCGAGCTTAAACATATCACAGTAAAATGTAGTTGGTCATCTACACGACCTCAACAAAAACATCCAAAGATGTCGAATTGTACCAATGTAATATAATGGCCGAGGGATTTCGTTTTATATCTCTTGCCTTTCGGTTTAGTTAGGCTGAGAACCTTTCGCTTTGCGCATGGGTTTGTTAAGTGCAACTTTAGCGCAGGTGTTGACGCGCGTGAGGAGGAAGTGTCATTCAGAGATGTCAAAATAGAAACCCCGGATAGAATTTAAACCGGGGGATGTGAATGACGTCATGATCGGAAGCGTGTGCAGAGATTTGAGAAAAGTCAGTTAGTTGAGTTTTGCCTCGGAAGAAGACGGTTGACTTTCGCTTGCTCGCCGAGGCCTGACGATAGGTGTCACTCGTGGTTTGGGGCAGATGGAAAAGTCAGCATAGAAAGATGGTATCTCTCTCTTTATGTCGAAAACCCTTTAAACTCAAAAGTAATAAAAAGTTTCGTACCTGAACTAAGAAGTCGTGAGTTTTTTTTGCGTTTCGGGATTCCTATTTTTTTTTTTTTTATATTTTCATCATACAACGTGTAAAAGCACGTGCGATACCATATCCTCATCAGCCGCCATCCAGGGGTGATAACACAGTTCCGGTAGCTCAAGGCGGTACTGCCACCCCTGGCGCTACCAAGCAGCTTTTGCCACCGGACAGGGTATTAAGAGAATCATATATATATATATATATATATATATATATATATACGCCAGATCAATTAAATGCAGAGACTACATTGGACGTTAATCTTCATTTTCTGAGTGCAGTTTGTCAAACTGTCGTACCTGAACTAAGAAGTCGTAAGTTTTTTTTTGCGTTTCGGGATTCCTATGTTATATATAAACATTTTATGAACTTTATATGAACGTTTCACATATTCATGTATGGGTATGTTACACCAAAATATGGCAGAATTTTTGACTCGCGTTACCGAAGTATGGCAGAATTTTTGACTCATCCTCGTATGAAGAGAGAATTTTTTTAGAATATTTGACGGCTTGTAGGGTGTACATGAATTTGGGTGGGTATGAAAGAGAATAAAAAAGCTTATCATGCGAGGGTCGGAGGAAGGGTTCTCTCCAAACATTCGTCACCATCCTCATTGTCAGGTTATTTTTGAAGATCTAGTTTACATTTGTGGAGATGTTTCCGGTTTAATTGAAGGACAACTGCAGCACTCGACCACAACTAGCCTGTAACGAAAACCTGACCTTTGACCTTATGAAACGTTGAAAGATTTTCTGGAACTGTTTTTGGGCTGTCTTTGTTTAATGGAATATCAACCTTAGTAAGAAATATCATTTTTTTCCTTTTTTCTTTTTCTTTGGGGGTTGAGGGGAAAATGTGTGTTTATAAATCATACAAACGTTCTTGGAGAAGGAAAACTTTGAATTCAAACTAATTGTTGACCTGGAGTAGGATGGGCTTCGCTCGTCTATCATGAGAAGTTTGCTTTGGTGGCATATCAACCATTGTAGGTCATTTAATGCCAAATCCTTTTTATACATATATATTAAATATATGATTTCTAAACACATTTTGTTTATAACATTTTTAAACGAACCTGAGCACATTTTTTTCCGTACAATTAAATAGTTTAACTTATTTCTATCAAATACAAATAATTATATTTACGAATAATCGTGTATTTGCACAAAGTTAAATGTTTTCAAGTATTGCTATTTAACAGTTACAGTTCAATTAAACATCAGATATTTTTACTCGCAGTTAGATATAAAAACAGTTCTATTTATAACAATTCAGTATAGCATATGTACATAGGCTAGACACGACTTGGTAGGCAATGTCATCTACTGGGAATTGTGCAAGAAATTGAAATTTGACCATACGAACAAATGGTATATGCACAACCCAGAATACGTCCTGGTGAATGAGACGCATAAAATTCTCTGGGATTTTGAGATACAAACAGTTCATCTAATCTCGGCCAGGCAACCAGACCAAGAGAGAGAGAGAGAGAGAGAGAGAGAGAGAGAGAGAGAGAGAGAGAGAGAGAACCAGCCGAATCGTAAACTTTTCACTATTGGCTAACCACAGAGTAAAATTGAAAGAAAGTGAAAAGAAAGAAAAGTGTCTGGACCTTGCAAGAGAACTGAAAAAACTATGGAACATGAAAGTGACGATGATACTAATTGTAATTGGTGCACTCGGTACAGTCACCAAAGTATTGATAAAGGGACTGGAAGACTTGGAAATGAGAGGTCGAGTAGAGATCATCCAAACGATATCATTATTAAGTTCGGCCAGAATACTGAGAAGAGTCCTGGAGACTTTAGGAGAATTGTTGTCACTTAAACTCCAGTGGAAGACCATCAGCTAACGCTGGTTTAAAAAAAAAACCTTAATGGAGTGATAATAATAGTTACTTGACGCTATAATGGGTTATTACAGATTATTATTATCATTATAATAATAATTATAATGATAATAATCTTTAGTAAACAATTATAAGTAAAGGAAAGTTAGTGAGCGTACTCGAGGGCGACCAGAAGGCTCCCTTTTCAATAGCTACTACACTGAGGTGTAGGGGAGAGCGATACTCCTTTCCCTGAATTGCTCCACTTTACCCTTGATACGTACTTTATATTGCTGAGTGTTAAGCAAGGAGGTATCAAGTATCATTTTAAAAGTCTTTGGTATGACGCGACCTGGGATTGAACCCAGATCTCCCAGACGATTGGCGAACACTCTACCGACAAGGAGCTTCAAGTAACTATCCTAAATACAGGTAATTTATATACAATTATATGGTTTTAAGTATTCTTATTCAATACGAACAACTTTAAAACGGATCCATTTGATCCATAGATGATACAGTAACATTTTAAATCAGTTTGTACCTTTGAGTAATGGCAATAAAAGTTCACCTACATTCTTCCGTTTTCCTGAATTTGATCTTCACAATCAGATAGAGTTTTTCGAAAGGTCTAAGGCAGATGTTTCAGTAAGCATATTGTAAGCCCTACCGACAGGGTGTTCTGTGTCATACAAATAGTTCATAAACAATTATATTGGTTTCAAGTAATTCTATCAAATACAAATAATTCATAACCCAATGATATGGTTTCAAGTATATTTATGTTATACGAAAAATTCATACCCAATTATATGGTTTCAAGTAATTTCATCTTATACAAATAATTCACTCCTAATTATATGGTTTCAGGTATTTCTATCAAATACAAATAATTCATACCCAATTATATGGTTTCAAGTATTTTTATCTAATACAAATAATTCATACCCAATTATATGGTTTCAAGTATTTTTATCTAATACAAATAATTCATACCCAATTATATAGTTTTAAGTATTTTTATCTGATACAAATAAATCATACCCAATTATATGGTTTCAAGTATTTCTATTAAATACAAATAATTCATACACAAGTATATAGTTTCAAGTATTCTTATGTAATACAAATAATTCATACACAACTATATCCTTTAAATTATCTAATTTAATAATCATTTGTTTGAATACAGTTATACGGTTTCAAACATTCTTATCTAAAACCCAAATTTACCAGCAATTGTATTATTTTAAGTAAATGATAATGATAATTGTTAAGTTTCAAATTTTCCTACAATTAATAATTCTACTTATTAATAATCTTTTTCGCAAGTAAAGGGTTTCGAGTATTCCAATCCAAAGTTAAACATTTTCAACCATTTATATTGGACCCATTGGTGAGACTCTAACTCCCAGTTAGAATGTATCGTAGATACAAGCTACTCACATTAGGAATCTTGATTGCAAGTAACTTCACATCACCAATGTCATCAACAAACGGAATTTTCCATGACTAACCGGATAGGTACCATCACATCCAGATAACCAATTTCGTCATCAAATGAAGATTTCTGTTACAAACCGAATTTTTTTTCGAGAAAATATGCCACAACGGTACCATCGATATAGTATGTACCATAACGGCACCGTCTAGACATTCGTACCTCCAGGTCCCTGTTGTGAGCCAGCCATGGTAAAAGTTGACGAACACAAGAAAGTCTGTTTTACTACCCAAAGGTTTATTTACTACCACAATTTGTAAGTAGTCACCGGGAGAAAGAAAGAAATTATGAAAGCTGAGTCGACCGCGTTAGCTGGGGTAAGAGAAGCAACATAACCTGGCGAGAAAAAGAGATTTGACACAGACCTTGAATTTTCTTCCTGGTTTTCTCTTGTATTTCTAACATGCTGGTTCGTTTTAAGTGTGTAAAGCCTCTTTTGGAGCCAACCCCACAAAATAGGGTACGTAAACTTTCGTCTCCTTACATCTTTGCGTCTGCTGTTCAACTCTGTGTCTTTACCTCATCCCGTCTCTCCATTAACTCCCCTCAAAACGAGTCATCCCTTTCCTTCCACCTTAGGTCGGTGGGAGGAACATCCGCTTCCCTTGGCTCCCCATATGCTTACAAGATCTTGGGACCTCCAGTTTTCTCCAGTTATCCTCAACTAAAGCAGTTATTCACACATAACCGGCTGACCCACAAGTGCTTTAGCCTAAGTCACTAAGTGGTCAACAACCCATCTGATAAACTCTGTTTGCCTTTTTTTCTTATTTTTATCTTATTTCTCTCTCCTTCCTCAGAAAGTAGCCTTTCGTTTTCTTTATAACTTAACATATCATGTTACAAAAATTAATTCTGCGAATCGTATCGGAGGTAGTTTTTGAATGTTAAAAAAAAACAAGTCATGTTAGCAAACTCGGTCGTAGAATGACCTGTTTCCTTATAATCAAATATTAAATAGAAATTTCCAGCCCAAAATTTGCCAAATCCTCAGTAGGGAGAGAAGCGAATAGCTTGGCTATAAAATCAGCAATCAATGACGGCCAAAGGCTGTTACAAACGGGTATTGCTCGACACGAAAGGATTGACTGTTTCTGTCACTGGTTCGAAATCCAGACGACGAGACGCCATTATCTCCCCTTTACCAGTCACAAGCAATGAATGCAATATTCCAGCCCTTCAGTAAACGCAACAGTTAAGCCTTTTTTTTTTAACTACCCTTTTTAGGGCTACCTCAAACAGTCTTTTTAAGGGCAGAAGTCTTATCTTCCCGCTGCTTCTCTTTCAGGGTAGTCAATTACATCTAGATCAACACCATGAAGACGATGCCCTTTATTTATCCCTGCGTCTCACTAGGCAGGATATGACACAAGGTTCTTTTTATAGAGGGGATTTAGGGAAAAGGGATAGTGAGGTGTCAAAGGCTTGTCATAGTTTCGCAAGGCATTGTGAAATATGGCAGTCATTGTTAAATGTCTCAACACGACGCCAGCTGACCTTGTTGGTCATAGGTTTGCTAGACCGGAAGGTATAGTGCAATGATGCCCTATTAGCAGCTAGCCGGATGCAGAGAACGCTAAGGGTAGACCAGCAGTCGACGACCAGACCACGCTGCTAAGATTACCGTCGACTTCTGCAGAATAGTTTCGCTTAGCAAATCTGGCTATATTAACTGTCCTGCGAACTGCTAACTTCAAGATACCAGTCTACGAGCGGTACTGACGAGAATTAACTAATTCCCTTGAATGTCCACACTTTTTAGGTATTTATTGCCAAATAAAAGATAGCTTTGAATTTACTCACTAGTCCTTTTCACCATTGTATTTATTATCTGTGTCACGTCACTCATTCCAAAATGTTTGCGCTATCGATGACCAGTCAATAAGCGAGTAATCTACACTCCCTATATCTCTAAATACAGTATTATCTTATAACCTGGACACCCCTATTTTGTGGGTAGGGGATCATACCCCTCATCAGCGGATAGAGTCAGACTACTTAAGCCCTAATGATTGGCAGTTGTAAATTGGAATTACAAAGAATATTTACATTTTGATTTTAAGGTTTTGTAATGTTCAAAACGATTCCTCATCGCTGCGTTTATGATATTTCATGATTTGGGGGTAATTTAGGCCGTCACTTTATCATTTCATCATTCTTCTACAATCCCAAACACAGAGTATGGAATACTAAACAATACTAATTAAATTTAACATTAATTTTAAACATCTCTCGTCAGACCTTTTGTTTGACTAATTTATATATCCACCACTTCTAGTCACGTGAACTCCTGTAGCTCATTCCATTCCAACAGTTATGTTTGTTGCCTGGAGATCGGTGTTCAAACCACACTGGTCGCTATCGGCACTTTCTTCTATATAACATCAGGTTTTACAAGCATTTTACACTTGTAGATATTTTGAATTCATAATTTAACTATTTACAATTACAAATGGACATAAAAATTTTTTTATGTCATTTTGTTTTGGTTATAGCAACGTTTTATTGGCATCTTCACGATATAAAAAAATTGTATTATCAGAAAATACTGTTCATTACGAACAAGAGACTCGCAAATTAGGCCAGTCTCATAGCGCTCCAGGCCAGGTAAGGTAGGAGAAAATAGTATTTATTCAAATACAGTTTTCCAATGTAGAAAGAAAGGTAAGACCTCCTATTTTGAACATGGGTAGAAAATAGCCTTCCTATATCAATCACATGACCAATATTTTGGTATTGTACCTTAACAGATAAAGTTTAAGATAGATAGATTAACAGGAACGGACTAATATAAAACGATAGATAGATAGATAGATAGATAGATAGATAGATAGATATGAAAAGGCAAGGATCGCTCAATATATAGATAGATGGAAAGGAACAGACTAGATAGATTGATAGAAGGATATATATAAGAATAGACGAATATCGATCGATCGATTTATCGCTCTAAAAAAATAGGATCAATTAATAGTTTGTTTGATAGAAAGGAACATTAAGATTGAGAGATAGATAGGTATGGACAAACTAAGGTATACATATATATATATATATTAAGAGAGAGAGAGAGAGAGAGAAAGAGAGAGAACATATTAAGATTGAGAGATAGATAGGTATGGACAAACTAAGGTATACATATATATATATTAAGAGAAAGAGAGAGAGAGAGAGAAAGAGAGAGTCAATTAAAAGTCTTCATTCAATAACAATCACGAAAAGACAAAATATATATTTTAATGTATACAGCCATTATATGATGTCAGCCATTATTCACTGATTGCTTTACGGCAGGAGCCAAAACAAACAAATAAACAAAAATATCAACAAAAAAAAAAAATAAATAAAAAAAGAAACCTGCATTTCATTTCATCGTTTTAGACTGTAAACGTCCGCAGGAAAAGGGTTTTCATCAATTTATTAGATCGTAAAAGCCGGCACAGCGCGAACATTGAACAAATTTAGGCAAGTAAAAGACGACATGTAATTATTTCAGAGCCAGTGTTTCTTTAAAGTTGTTTTTTTTTTTTTTTTTGTTATTTATACGGTATTGTTAGTCTGATGATTCGAGAGTAGAAAGCCGGAAATATGTGGTGTGCGCATGCGCTGAAGCTCGAAGGAGTACAGCCGTACGGAAGGCACGTCAAAGAAGTCATCGTGACCGGAGACAAAGTTTTAATCACTAAGAAAAGGGTTAATCAATTTCTGTTGATCTACATAAACTTCATGTGTTGGCATTTTAGTTGATGTCATAATTTCAATTGATCGTCTCAATCTCTCATGGTTATGTATATATTCATTTATCTATCTATCTATCTATCTATCTATCTATCTATCTTACTCCATTCGTATCTATCTATCTATCTTAGTCCATTCATATCTATCTATCTATCTGTGTTCCAGTCTTTTGTTATTTATCTATCAATTTATTTAAGTCTCTTTCTTTCTTTCTTTCTTTCTTTCGTCTGTTCCTGTCTATCTAACAATCTTTCTTTCTTTCTTTCTTTCTTTCTAAAAATCTATCTTAGTCTTTTTATTTATTCATTTATTTGTATGTTCAAATCTATCTATCTATCTATCTATCTATCTATCTATCTATCTATCTATCTATCCTTTCTTTAGTCTGAGCTTCTCAACCTTTCTTTCTTTCTTTTATATGGCCTTTTGCCTCATCTGAGCGAAATCACTTTGTAAATTACTTCTCAGGTGTTGCAATGGTTGGCAAGCTTGACTAGCAAACCTTCAAGAGTGAGTTCGAGCCTCATCAGTTGGCCATTCTTTCGCCCTTATGCCACACTTGAACAAAACGCTAAGTAAATTACTGCCCAGGGCACCGCGGGTGGTGTAATATTTAGCAAACCTTCAGAAGTGAGTTCAAGTTTCATTGGGTGCTCCATTCATTCGGCCTTGTGCCACATCTGAACAAAAAGTTTTGTAAATTCTTAAGATACCACACTGTAATTCTAAAAGTATTTACTTATGTAAATCTATAGATTTCTTTAAACTTATTATTTGCTTTTGCCTATTCTCATTTGGGCCTGTTCTATGAGTTTTGGCCTACCAATACCCTACTGTATCTTTGGGAGTCAACTTTTACTGATGGTAACCCAGAATTCCGAGTAAAAATCTTGAGGTTGACTTACGAGGTCCATACGATAAGTTTCCAGACACGTAGACTCTTGAAAATTCAGTATCTTATTGCTATACATCCTATGAGATGACTGACCAATTTTTATGATTTCAGTTTCAAATGAACAGCTACAGCAGCAATTAGAATACACCCTACTAAAGCCTGATTGTCTCAGCTGGTGAATTTCAAAAACGCAATCTGACACTTAGAAGAACGATATGCAATAAAATTCTGTTTTAAACTTGGAAAAAATGTCACAGAAAAACGTATGGAATGCTTCAGACTGCTTTTCGACCATCTTGCATGAATCAAGCATCAGTTTTTGAGTGGCATAAGAGATTCAAGAAAGGTAGGGAGTCTGTGGGGGATGACGAGATGTGTGGAAGTCAATACTCAAGAGTTGATTGGCCAAAGGGTTAGGGTTACTATGTTGAGTTTTTAAGGGAGTTCTGGAAGAGATTCCGTCGGAAGAGGCCAACACTCTTCAAATCGCGTCAGTGGCATTTCCACCAGGACAATGCACCTGTCCACAACTCCATCCTTGTCACAGACTATTTGACCAAGATAGGCATCAAGACAGTTTCACAGCCTTCCTATTGTCCAGACCTTGCTCCCTGTTACTTTTGCTTATTCCCAAAGCTCAGAGGCTGTCATTATGAGACAATTGAGGAGATGAAAGAGGCTGTGACGAAGGTCATTGACATTCTCACACAAGAGGACTTCCATGGGGCCTTTCAGAAGTTGTTGGAACAGTACAAAAAGTGCATTGTAGCCGGAGTAGAATACTTTGAAGGGGACTAGAGTTTCATTTGTGTACTATCAATAAAAGTGCCCATACGAAGAAAGTCTGGAAACTTATTGTATACAGCTCGTATATGACAGGAATTTACGGCAATACTCTGAATTTTGGATACAAGTAGAAAACTTTCCCCACAGACTATCTTAAGCTAGTAACACTAAGTTTTGTTTTGCAAGGACTTTATATTTCAATCATCATCATCATCATCATCAAGTCTCGCTGGCAGCATAGATTTCCCTGACTCTCTCTCCCCATCCGTTCTTTTCTTCCTTCGCTCCTAGCAGGTATTCCAGAAAAAAATACATTCACTAAATTAGTAAATAATGCATTATATACCCTTAAATTAATAATAAATTTTATACCCTTAATAAGTAAATAATGAATTATATACCCCTAATAAGCTAATAAAAATGATTATAACTTTAATCAGTAAGAACAATTATAAATCCGTAATTAGCAAAAAATTGATTTTAAACACTTTATAAATTAATGTTAAAGTTGCGCGTGGTGTAATGGTTATCGTCGTGGGAAATGGACCCGGCGACACGAGTTCAAATCCTGAACGAGACTGATTGCATTTCGCATAGCACTAATACCCTTGGGAAAGGTATGAATCCAATTATTCTCCCTCCAGCTATGGGTAAATAGAAGGAGGGACTGGGTTCTTTAGCCTTGGTGAGGCAACTAGTCTAGCAGAAGGAAAACTCTGAATTCAAACATGTTAAACTCCGCTTAAAAATTGACCTTTTGTCATATCCTGCCCGAACGGAGAGGTTGGTAAAAATGGAGGTGCCCGTGGTGTAATGGTTATCGTCGTAGGAAATGGACCCGGCGACACGAGTTCAAAACCTGGACGAGACTGATTGCATTTCACATAGCACTAATACCCTTGGGAAAGGTATGAATCCAATTATTCTCCCTCCAGCTATAGGTAAATAGTAGGACAGTAGGAAACCCGAAGGCTCCCTTTTCAATAGCTACTACACCGAGGTGTCGGGGAGGGCGCTACTCCTTTCCCTGGATTCCTCCACTTTACCCTTGATACGTTTCTTATATTGCTGGGTGTTAAGCAAGGCGGTATCAAGTACCATTCTTAAACTCTTTGCTATGACGCTACATGAGACTGAATCCAGGTCTCCCAGACCATTGGCGAACACTCTACGCACTTGCCAAGGTAACTTTAAAAAATGATAATGAATTTTATACCTTGAATAAGTCAATGATAAAATTCCAATCCTTTGATAAAGTTCTAGCGCAGTTGAGCTACGAAATGATTTTCATGCGACAATGAATTCCAGGAGAAAGTGTCATATCGATAACTATTTTATCTGTTGTATACTAAGATTTCATTTTATTTGAAAACCAAAGTTTAAGAAAGGCTGATTTCACCGAAAAATTCCCAGAAATTACAGTTTTCAAAAGAAAAAAAAAGGACACGAATGCAAAATTCCAAGAGAAATGACGATCCTGTTCTCCCTTATAGAATGGAAGAAAATTTATGGTAAATATTTAATCTCAAAAAATGAAATCACGATTGTTCGCGCTCGTTTCCTTGTTTAATGGTATATCAACCTTTGTGGGATATCTAATGCAAAAGGAATCCTTTAAGCAGAACAGCAGTGATTCTATTTGCTCCATAGCTGGGAAAAAAAGGAGTTCTTATCTCTCACTCGTGAATGTTATTGTGATAAACTTTGAACTCACATACTTTGAGGGAGAAATTCAACACTTTAGCCATTACTGGGTGGAACGATAAAATTGTCGTCCTAAAGAAAAGAACACTACAGCTTTATTTTAAAACTTTTATTAAAGAAAACCATTCAGGTAACTTGATTATGTAGTAGAGCTGATATTTATTCAATGTAGCCGCCTTCAGCCTCAATCACCGCCACGATACGGATCCGGAACTGGGAGCTCGGCAAATACTCGGCGGATGGTAGCGATCAGACTGGTTTTGGTGTTGTGGGAGGTCATGTTGGTGATGTTCTCAAACGAAGTAGTCCAGCGGGTTCAGGTCGGGGGAGGAGGGGGCTAGTGAGAGAAGGGTTCAAAGTCATAGCACTCCTTCTGAAGCCAAGCCTGGGTCTCTTTGGACTTGTGGGCTGGTGCCGAGTCCTGCTGCTACACCCAGGGTCTGCCACCGGCCAACTGATTCCACCAGGGGATCATCACACTCTTCAACACATCCAGGTACACTTTGGCGTTGACTTTCAAGCCGACTTCGAAGATGTGAGGTGGCATGACGTGGCCCTCACTTGGAACCACACCAAAGATCATAACCGTAGCCGGAAACTTTGTTTCCATCACCATGGGTACGTCCCTTTTATTCGTGGCAATCCAGATTTGCATTTTTAGGGAGCTGGCAATGGTCCTGTTGTCATAACTTTGATCTCGCTCGTTGAACATTGTGTCACTTTCAGACTTGATAGAAGTCTCCTGTCGCTCTTGGGATTTGTACACAACTGGCCAACTAGTATATGGTCTGCAACAAAAAAAAAAAAGAAAAGAAAACCGGTTTTCATTAAAGGGAAATGGAATCATGTCGTCTTTTCTAGGGCGACAATTTTATCGTTCCACCCTGGAGACCACGGGAACATGCTTCTAGTTTTCTTTCAGGTATCCATAATTTTAATCCAGGTCAAGAGTTCTAATTTTCACATAAAGCTGATAGGAAAATAATTCCATATAAAGAGAAGTTACGGCGAAATCTTTCTAATTGCTTGAAATAACAACATTTCGAGATATCAGTAGAGATGGTTAGACAATTCACGGTATGTCTTGTTTTGCTATTTGGTAAAGGTCACCTGGCACAGGTGCATGAGAAGCCGAGCAATCATACCACCCCCCTTTTTTGAGGAATGCCGACGGGACCCAAAGAATTTTTAGAGCTGCCAGGCGTGTCTGCTCTTGAGTCCCACATTAAAAAAAAGCTTTGCGCCATACTCTGGCATGGTGGGATGTCAGACAAAGAACTGTAAGTTACATTATTTAGTTAAATGGCATAGCAACGCTTGTGGGCTATTTAATGCCAAATCCTGTCTATACATGTAAAAAGGATTTGTAAACGAATAGTTTATAGATACTTCATTTTTAAATGAACACGGTTAAATGGTATTGCTATTTAACATTGGTCTAATGGGTAGAGGTTTTCCTGATAGTCCGGGAGACAGGGGTTCAATCCCAGGTCGAGTCATACCAAAGTCTCAAAAATGGTACTTGAAGCCGCCTTGCTTAACACTCAGCATTATAAGATACGATTCAAGGGTATAGTGGAGCAATCCCGAGAATGGAGTAACGCTTCCCTACACCTTGGCGTAGTAGCTATTGAAAAGGAGCCTTCGGGTCCCCCCTCGACTATGGTCGTTGTTTAACATTTGTAATTCTATTCATCTAAATCTTCACTGAAATTAAATTAATCAAGTTTAGTAAAAAGGATAAAATAATTCTATTTGCCTCATAGATGATATTCTAACAGGAACTAGTACTGCAGGTCGAAGTGGACCTGGCAGTAATGGAAATGAAGTAGTACTCCGCATTCTCCAACGCTCCAGACCTGACGCTGTACCATCAAGTAATTTAGTGTCATATCTAGGACACTCGTTGGCAGAGATAGTGCTTTCTATCCTTGGATAGATGCAACTCGCGAATTCTTCAGCCGCATTCCTCGGTATGGAAATTCTTGAGCATGGTAAAAATGAAAATTTGATTATAAAGTGTCTAATTTTCAGTAATATATCGGTAAAATGGCCAATTTTAAAGTGTTTCTCAAGAAAACAGTCAGTACTTAGTGATATTGCCTAAAATAGTTTTTTTAAATGATCCATCTGTATCTACTTCTTATATATAAGTAATACGCTCCCTTCCCGGGGGTTTAACACTCTAGCAAAGGAATTAACGGCTGCCACCCACGTAATGCGAAGCCCTTCTAACGAATTGAGCATTCTGGTGTCCGACAACGCACAAAATCTAAACAAATGAAAACTGATACTAATGTGACACTATGAGGTGGGGTGCGCCAAGCAGACGATCTTTTTGTTTGTTTTGGCGCGAAACCAAACAAAGGCCTGGGCCCGTGATCTTCGACGTGGCCGGAAGTGGGTAAGGGAACGCGAGTCAGTTGTTGGAAAGAGAAACTCGGAGAAGGCAGTTGACGAAGGGAGACGCAGAAGGGCAGTTGGAAGTCGACAACGGACAGCAGAAGAAACCAGTCAGCATGAGATAGGGTCCAGAAGCAGTGAGGGAAGGCCAGTCAAGATGAGTCAGCATTCCTCGTGGCTTGTGGAAATTTCGCAAAAAACTACACATCAGCGATAGTCTACAGATGCACAAGGAATGCAGCGTGTCATAACTTAACCTTTTTGCACTTGAGTTAACCCAAGCCCATATTGTTCATTTGTTCTTTGTTCTTTTTCTCCCACTCCCTTGATTGTATTTCTCGTGGCCATGAAGAAATGTGTGATACCCCTATCGGAACCACTAGATGAACCACTGGCCAAGAAGTGAAATGGTTTTAAGAAATTGATAAGTACAGGGACTGAGGGGGTATTGTTACACTAGTGTGTTATAATTCTTGAGCTAACGTATGTCGTCGAAATGGCTGAGCGGTAGGATAACATGTCTAGCGAAAAGTTAAGCGAGTATCGATCCCAGCTTGAAGCGTCCTACGTTTCTACAGTACCTATGTATCTCTCCATTCTTTTTCGTCTTTTATTACAATGTGGAACCAAAAAAAATAGTTTTCTAAAATGGAAATTTCGCAAAAAACTACACATCAGCGATAGTCTACAGATGCACAAGGAATGCAGCGTGTCATAACTTAACCTTTTTGCACTTGAGTTAACCCAAGCCCATATTGTTCATTTGTTCTTTGTTCTTTTTCTCCCACTCCCTTGATTGTATTTCTCGTGGCCATGAAGAAATGTGTGATACCCCTATCGGAACCACTAGATGAACCACTGGCCAAGAAGTGAAATGGTTTTAAGAAATTGATAAGTACAGGGACTGAGGGGGTATTGTTACACTAGTGTGTTATAATTCTTGAGCTAACGTATGTCGTCGAAATGGCTGAGCGGTAGGATAACATGTCTAGCGAAAAGTTAAGCGAGTATCGATCCCAGCTTGAAGCGTCCTACGTTTCTACAGTACCTATGTATCTCTCCATTCTTTTTCGTCTTTTATTACAATGTGGAACCAAAAAAAATAGTTTTCTAAAATGGAAAGGAAAATGGCCCCTTTAAATAAGACATAACTAATATGATAGGCAAAGAAATAGAAAAAAAACTCAAAAAGATTCCAAAAGAAACATTGTAGAAAGAATGGAAGAAAGAAAAAAAAAGAGGGTGTATAAAGATATCAGCAAGAAAGAAAAGCGAATTTTAAGAAAGAAAGAAAGAAAGAAAGAAAGAAAGCGCTGAAGGAAAATAACAGTTAAAAAATGAGAAAGAAAAGAGAAAAGATAAAAGAGAGAGAAAAGAAAAATGAAAATAGAGAGAAAAAGAAAAGAAATAAAGATGAAAGAAAAAAAGAAGAAGAAAAAATGAGAAAAAATGGTAAAAAAGGCGAGAAGAAAATAAGAAAAAGAAAGAAAAAAGAAAGAAAGGAGAGAGAGACAGAGAGAAAAAAGAAAGAAAGAACACTTTTGAAAGCTGGCTGAAGAATAACAAACACCATGGCAGTATGATTTCGTTTCACATCGAAAATAAAACTACCTGGAAATATAAAAACGCCGTTGTGATTTAAGGTAAAAAAAAAAGCACCTCCCCCCTAAAAAACACAACAACAACACAAACAAAACAAAACCAACAGACAACAACAACAACAAAAACTCAAAAAGAAGATGAGGAAGAAAGAAACAGTGCTGTGAAAGAGATGAAGACCAAAATGAAAAAATGGAAGCGATCGAAGACATTCAGAAGTGAGACAGATTTGATTACCCGGTGTGTCGCAAAGCATTCTGGGTAATAAATAAATGAAGTTTGTGTGAAGTTGTTATCTGTAACGAGTGTAGAACTCAAGTGCTGAGGAGTAGCTGAGGGGAATTCGAGGTCGGAATGAAAAACGTGCTGATCCTGTTCGCACTACTCAGAAAAAGAGGTCCTAGTATGAAAAATCGCAATAGTGGCCTCAGATCTGTGTGTCATATGTTAAATTACACGAAAAGAAAATAAAAGCCATGGAAAAGAATTATTTCATATTAAACTAATGTTTGATTGAAAAAGCTGAAACCATTTACTTGTGTGTGGGTAAACGAGCTGTGGCTTGTTAAGTGTGCTATATATAAAAATGTTTTTACAAATCATATATATCTAACATAATATATGCAAACTAGATTTGGCATTAAATAACCCTGAGTGGTTGATATGCCATAAACACAACCAACCAACCAAGAAAATAAAACATCAAGGAGACTGGAACGTCTTTTTTAGAGAATTAATGTAACTTAAAAAATGCTTAATGCATAAAATTTGAAACGCAGTTCAACGATGAAATCATTATATATATATATATATATATATATATATATATATATATATATACACAAAATGAGGGTGGGAGAGAGAAGAGGTGTGCGCAGTTAGTGACGTTAGACACACTTCATATAGCGCTTGGGAAAGGTATGTAGCCAACTACACCCAAGCCAGTGATAGGTAAATAGTAGGGCAAACTGCACTCTTTAAACTTGGTACAGCAACCAGTCTAAGAGAAGGAATACCTGTTAAACTCCACTTAAAATTTTACCAGTCACGTCCTGCTCGTACGGAGGGGGTTAGAAACACACACACACACACACACACACACACACACACACATATATATATATATATATATATATATATATATATATATATATATATATATATATATATATATTAAGTAGATAAAAGGATTGTTTCGTAAAAAAAAGTGAAATTATTGATTTTCAGAATTTTCTTTCATAAATATAAACTTTGCATTTTTTGGGAATTGTTTTAGAGCAAAAATTATTTCAATCTTGCAAGAATATTTTTGAGGCTGTTTAAAATGGCGGCAAATCAATCTGAGTTCTACAAGCTTGAAAAGAGAGGTCTGTCATAACATTTTTGGTAGTTGACACATGCAAACAGTATGAAATTTACAGAAGAAAGCGTGATGTCTACAAAGAAGTAAATACAAATAAAAAAAATTGACGAATTGGTTAAACATAGATTTATCACTGCGAACCCGAGTCGATTAGATAGTCCATGGACGAGAAGCATACTGACTCTCCGGTAAAGAACCCCACCCCTGGGGGCGCAGTTATTAGGTCATGCTGACAGTGTTCAGGGACAAGAAGAGACTCATTAGCATTAATTTACTTTGAAAAGATGTAACTTCAGATAGTGCTTCCTATTGCCAACTATTTAGGCAAAATTACCCTCGTTTACAGATTGACTGTGCCAGTAGACTGCTCGTTAATGGTCTGGGAGACCCAGGTTCAATCACAGGTCGAGTCATACCAAAGACTAAAAAAAATGGTATTTTATATTGCCTTGTTTTGCACTCAGCATTATAAGGTAGGGGTAAAGTGGAGCAATCCATGAAAAGGAGTGGCACCCGCGGTGTAGTAGCTATTGAAAAGGGAGCCTTCGGGTCACCCTCGACTAAGGTCGCCAACTTTTTTTGAATGACGATCGAATATAAAACTATCGTATTCCTCTCTCTCTCTCTCTCTCTCTCTCTCTCTATATATATATATATATATATATATATATATATATATATATATATATATATCCGAGGATTGTTCAAAGTTTCTAGTCTTTGGCATAATTTTTATTTGTCACACACCTCTTACCTTTGCTCACAGCGGAGAATTTGAGACAAAAATCTAAGTTAGATTTTAAAGAATATATATATATATATATATATATATATATATATATATATATATAGAGAGAGAGAGAGAGAGAGTATCACTCGTCTTCCTTTACAATAATGACTTAAATTACCAACAAAGTTTGACATACCATAAAACGAAGTACCAAAAACCTATGTATAATGTTATATATATATATATATATATATATATATATATATATATATATATATATCAGTTTAACATTCTCACTCTCTCTCTCTCTCTCTCTCTCTATCTATCTATCTATCTATCTATCAGAGAGAGAGAGAAAAAAAAACAACAAATAAACAAGCAGCCCAGAAAACGAAATGAAGAATCGGTAGGAAAAAATAAATCCCCCCACCAAAAAAAAAAAAAGAAAGAAAAAAACGAACAAAAAAAAAAGAGAAAAACGCAAGGAAGAAAATGTTGGAATAGAAAGAAAGAATCGTCTAATAAAATATAACAAATCAGGTGTATAAAAAGAAATAATTCAATAGTCAATTATCGAAGAGGAGTCACGCCAAATTTCTCACCTGAAAAAAAAAGTGCCTCTGCAAAACACGAGAAAGTCAGGTTTCCGATACAAAACGAACAGAGAAGTGACTTCACACTAACATTCACTCGGATGTTGGAAAAGTGATAGAGCTGGACGAATCGACATTTTAAGGTCTTTCAACATCCCACCATCTCATATTCTTTCTTTCTTTATTAGTCGATTCATATCTATCTCATTATTTACTTCTATCTATCTATCTATCTATCTATCTCATTAAGTACATTCTTTCCTTCTTTCTTTCTTTCTTTTCTTTCTTTCTTTTTTCTTTCTTTCTTTCTTTATTAGTCGATTCATATCTATCTCATTATTTACTTCTATCTATCTATCTATCTATCTATCTATCTATCTATCTATCTATCAATCTATCTCATTAAGTACATTCTTTCCTTCTTTCTTTCTTTCTTTTCTTTCTTTCTTTTTTCTTTCTTTCTTTCTTTATTAGTCGATTCATATCTATCTCATTATTTACTTCTATCTATCTATCTATCTATCTATCTCATTAAGTACATTCTTTCCTTCTTTCTTTCTTTCTTTTTTCTTTCTTTTTTCTTTCTTTCTTTCTTTATTAGTCGATTCATATCTATCTCATTATTTACTTCGATCTATCTATCTATCTATCTATCTATCTATCTATCTATCTCATTAAGTACATTCTTTCCTTCTTTCTTTCTTTCTTTCTTTCTTTCTTTCTTTCTTTCTCGGTCTTTTCACAGGCTACAATTATTTGAACGCTCATTGCTGGGATACGCTGTTTTTAGTATCGACCATTCAATTCCAGGTTTCTTCCCACGTTTTCTTTTACAATCCCAGATGTATTTGGATAATAGTCTTGTTCTATTAGCATATCGTTCCTGGAGAGGTGAGGGAGACACTTCACTTTTCATTTTATATTGGAAACCTGATTTTCTCCTGTTTTGCTTATGTAATTAAAAGGCAGTTTTTCAGGTGAGAAATTCTGTGTGCCTCCTCTTCGATAATTGACTATTGAATTAGTTTCTTATAACTGATTTGTAATATTTCATTCTTTGATTCTTTCTTTCTATCTGAGACAAACTGTTTTAATCTGTTTCTTTTAGTTTCACGCTTCTTTATCGAGCACCTGGAAGTTTCACTCCTTGATAATCACACACACACACACACACGGACACACACACACATACACGTACACATACATCAGCCTATTGTCATATGATGGTTAACGTGTTCGGCAATGGTCCAGGAGACCCAGGTTCAATCCTAGGCCGAGTCATACCAAAGACACAAAAAAGGTACTTAATGTCACCTTGCTTAACACAATATTATAAGGTATTTTCTAGGGTAAGTAGGGCAATCCAGGGAAAGGAGTAGTGCCCGTCCCTGAACCTCGCTGTTGAAAAGTGTGCTTTCAGGTCGCCCTCAACAACTGCAAGCCAACTCACAATATACGTAAACAGATTAAAGAAGTTTCTCTGAGATATATATATATATATATATATATATATATATATATATATATATATATATATAATGTGTGTGTGTGTGTGTGTGTGTGTGTGTGTTAACCAAATCTTCTACTATGAGCAGCACGTGACTCAAGATCAATTTGTAAACGGAGTACAACTGGGTGCATACAGAGTTTTCCTTCTTCTAGACTAGTTGCCCAATCAAAGGCTAAATAGGCTAGCTTGCCTCAATACTTATCCATAGCCCCGGTGAAAAAGAACAGATTTGACCCATGCCTTTCTCTGGGGCATTAGCGCGAAGTATAACGGAAACAACTTCGTCCAGGATTTGGACCTGGATCCCCAATTCCAGTTCCTGCGACGATAAACATTACGCCAAGGGCACTATATGTTGATATTAAAGTAATTTTTGTTAGATTGATATATATATATATATATATATATATATATTTGTGTATGTGTGTTTTGTTTAGCTTGGTTTGGCTTGGTTTTATGGCATATCAACCATTATAGGTTATTTAATGCCAAACCCATTTTCATACATACAAACAGTTCTATTTCAAACACTTCAGTTTACCACAACTACACTGTTTAAATGTCAAAAACAGTTCTATTTCAAACAATTCAGTTTAGGATAAGTTCAGTCTTTTGTTTGCACTCAGTCATTGGTTTGAATTCAATTGTTTGTTTACGCACGGTTAAATGATCAAACACTTCTATTTCAAACAATTCAGTTTAGCATGTCAACAAAGTTAAATGGTTCCAAGTATTGCTATGTATCCCTAATAATTCAATTAAACATTAGTCATTTGTTTAATGCGGTTAAATGGTCAAACAGTTCTATTTCAAACAATTTAGTTTAGTTTAAGTACAGAGTTTTTTGTTTAAACGCTGATAAATGTAAGAATAGTTCTATTTCAAATGATTCAATTTAGCGTGATTAAACAGTTTAGTTTTATTTGACCCATAGATAGGACCCTTGCAGATGCTTCCACTTCGAGTCAGAGTGGACCTAGGAGCAATGGTAATGAAGATTGGTTGGTTGGTTGGTTTGGTTTTTGAGGTATATCAACCTTTGTAAGTTATTTAACGCCAAATCCATTTTTATACAAATAATCAGTCCTATTTCAAACAATTCAGTTTAGCATGAGTACACTGTTTAATTGTCAAAAACATTTCTATTTCAAGCTATTCAGTTTAGCATAAGTACTCAGGTTAAATGCAAAAACAGTAAATTTTCGAAACTACTGTTAAGTTCTATTTGACTCATAGATAGAACATTATCGGGTGCTACCACTCCGGGCCAGAGTAGACCTGGAAGTGATGGCAACGAAGGAGTACTCCGTATTCCCCAAAGCTCCAGCAATACTGGAACCTTACCATCAGATTGTTTAGTGTCATATCCAGGACACTCGTTAAGTATGTCTTACCCCTCTGCAGAGGTGCACTTGGTCTATTCTACAGCTCCACCGACTAGGCAAATGGTAAAATAAGTAAAGTTGGTGATTGTCGTCGAAGGTGACCCAAAGGCCCCTTTTCGATAGCTACTACACCAAGGTGTTGGGGAGGCCGCTACTCCTTTCCCTGGATTGCTCCACTTTACCCTTGATCCTTACCTTATAATGCTGAGTGTTTAATTAAGGCAGCATCAAGTACCATTTTGTGGTCTTTGGCATGACTCGTCCTGGGATTCAAACTAGGTCTTCCGGGCCATTGGCGAACACTCAAATGGTAATGAAGGGTTATTCTGCATTCCCCAAATAGGTCTTCGGAGATGAATTTTTAGGTATGGAATCATTAGTGGGTATTAATTGTTGGCTATGAATTGGTTCTTTTGAAATGAATTTGCCTGATGATATCTACGTTTGTTGTGTTTTCGTTTTGGTGCAAAATTAATGTTATAATGTTGTAATAGTAAGCCAATTAAACTTCGTATGATAATTGAATTTTTACTTTAGTCATAGCCACTTAGATAATTCTAATTTGATTTTTAATTGTCTCTCATTAATTGACGCTTGCATACGTATAAATTTCGAAGGAAAAAATTTGATGCTTTCGATAGAAAATTGAATTGTGTATTTTTAATTTGATAACATTTTCAAGTTGTTTTAATTTACGCCTCATGTGATATATTGCAAAATCAATCTATCTATCCCAGTTTATTCATATTTTCTACCTTTCTATGTCAATGGCCAAAGAAAATCTCCAAGAATTTCGTATCTATCTATCTATCTATCTATCTATCTAAGTCAGTCTATTCATATCTATCTATCTATCTATCTATCTATCTATCCCAGTTTATTCATATTTTCTACCTGTCTATGTCTATGGCCAAAGAAAATCTCCCAGAATTTCGTATCTATCTATCTATCTATCTATCTATCTATCTATCTAAGTCAGTCTATTCATATCTATCTATCTATCTATCTATCTATCCCAGTTTATTCATATTTTCTACTTTTCTATGTCAATGGCCAAAGAAAATCTCCAAGAACTTCGTATCTATCTATCTATCTATCTATCTATCTATCTATCTAAGTCAGTCTATTCATATCTATCTATCTATCTATCTATCTATCTATCTCAACGATTTCATATCAGTATGTCTATCTATATCAACCTATTCATATCTATCTATCCCAATCACGTGTAAGGCATGATGAAGAAAGACAAATTACTCTCCCTGCAACACCAAGGGCGAGCTGGAGGCCTAGATCTTGCAGACGTTCGATTTACCCATAGTAATCAATTGAATTACAATCAGGGGACTTAGGAGTCCAGAAACTGGGGCTGGTAAATCGTAAAAATTATCCGATGACAACATCTATCTCTAACTGAAGCAGCAACCGTCCTTAGCAAGGATTTGACCAGTCTCCCAATTGGGAATTGAGCTTAAAGTCCAGTTCTAATATGAGCGGCGTTATGACGTCACCCTCGCTAGAGGTACGACCTAAAGCCATCAAAGTTTGGACAAGGACTTTGCTTTCATGATATGTGGGACACAACACTGTGGGAAAGTGTTTAGTTACTCTCCATCAAGACGATTCAACGTTGCGAGGAAACTAGGACTGCCTCAAGAGGACGCGATAATATGGATCAAATATATATAATTAGTCAACACATTTTTTAGATAATATTTTAAACGAACCTGTGTTCTTTTTTGCACACAGTTAAATGGTTTCAAGTATTCCTATCAAATACGAAAAATTATTTTTCCTATTAATCAGTTGTTTGCCACGCAGTTAAATAGTTTCAAGTATGACAATGTAACACAAACAATTTAATATCGGTAATACACATATAACTGCTCATACATATATGATCTAAAAGTGAATAATTTTTTTTTTTTTGGTAATTTCCGTTTTGAAAGAGTAAGAACTATTTTGTTTCCACTCTAGTATTGCTATTGTTTTTTTTTTAAATGTAACTCATTTGATCATATACAGTTAAATGGTTCCAAGCATTGCTATGTGTCACTAACATTTCAATTAAATATTAGTGAATTATTTGCACACAGTTTAAATGTTAACAGTTCTATTTAACCCATGGATAAGCTCCATCAGATACTACCACTCCGGGTCAGAGTGGACATTGGAGCAGTGGTAGTGAAGGAGTGCTCCACTATCCCCAGAGCTCCAGCACTTGAGCCTCGCCATCAGATGGCTTAGTGTCATATCCAGGACACTGGTTAGGGAAGTCTTAGCCTTCTGCAGAGATGCAGTCGGTGTATTTCTCAGCCCCAGCTGACAGAGATAGCAAGCTTTATGGAGACTATTCTGACATCCATATATAGCACCAAACCCGGACTCCTTTGCTTCGATTTTTCGTTCGATTGCTTGGTTTCGCCGCATGGCATATCAACCATTGTAGGTTATTTAATGCCAATCCCAATTTATACATATATATTCGATATATATGACTTGTAAACATAAGTCAACAAAATGAAATAGTTTAAAGTATTCCTACGTATGTCTAACAATTCAATTAAACATCAGTCATTTGTTTACACACAGTTTAATTATCAAACAATTCTATTTCTAACAATTCATTTTACCGTAAGTATCATGTGTTTGCTTTCAGTCTAAATGTCAAACAGTTCTATTTGACCCATAGATAGAACCCTATCAGGTGCTACCACTTCGGGCCAGAGAGTACCTGAGAGTAATGGCAATGAAGGGGTACTCCGTATTCCCCAAAGCTCCTGCTTACTGGAGCTTCACCATCAGATTGTTTAATGTCATATACAGTAAGCTCATTGAGTGGGGTCTTACTTCTTTGCAGGGGTGCAGTAGCTGTATTCTGCAGCTACATTGAACTGCGCTGCCATCAGATTGTCCTGCAGTTGTTGAATGACTTTGAGATACAAACGAATCACTCAATACAGATCCGAAGACCAGACATTGTATTTTGTTTTGCTAACGGACCACAAAGTGAATCTGAACGAAGGAGATAAAGCTGGATTGATATTTGGAGTTTGTCAGAGAATTTAAAATGGTGATGAAGATGACTGTGGTACCAATCGCAGAGTCCTTGGAATGGTTGTTAAGAAACTGAAAAAGAGACTGGGTCGATAGTGAACAAACTGACATAGATAGATAACTAGATAGCTAGATAGATAGTGTCGATACAAGAACTCGAAGGCGATAGAAAAAACAGCAAAGAAAGATTAATTACGGCGATGAGAAACAGCACTGACAACATAAATATCAATAGAACAACAATAGCTGGGAAACAGAAATGTAAAGAAAAACAACTCTATGGATATTTCAAGCGACAAACTTAACATGGTTTAGAAAGAAAAAACTTAAAAGAGAAACTGAATCTCTTCTAAGAGCAGCACAAAATAACGCCATCAGGACCAACTATGTTGAAGCGAAAAGAGATAAGCCGCAAAATGTAGGTCGTGAGGTGATCGGGGCGAAACAATTAATCCCCTAATAAATGAATAGAACAAACTAGCACAAAAAGAGTATAAGACAAGACATGACTGGGAGGGAATGGAAATCTACAGGGAATCGTGCAAGAAATTGAACTTTGACCATACAACCAAATGGTATATGCACAAGCCAGAATCTGTCTAGGAGAATGAGGCACACAAATTTCTCTGTATTTTGAGACACAAACTGACCATTTTCATCTCGTCCAGACGGCCAGATCCAGTGATAATTAATAAAATAAAACCCGAACCTGCCGTCCGGGCAGAACATAGAGTGAAAATTGAAGAAAGCGAAGAAAGAGACAAGTACTCGGACCTTGCCCGAGAACTAAAAAAGCTTTGGGACATGAAGGTGACGGTAATACCAATGGTAATTAGCGCACTCGGAACAATGCCCATAAGCTTGATAAGACGACTGCCAGAGTTGGAAATTATAGAATGTGCCGAAACCATCAAAGCTACAGTATTATTGAGATCGACCAGAATACCGAGAAAAGTCCTGGAGACTTGAGGAAAATTGCTATCAACCAAACCCCAATGAAAGACTATCAGCAAACGCTGGTCAGAAAAACTCTCAAGGAGTAAAATAATAATAATAATAATAATAATAATGATAATAATATGCGTGACGGTGATACCGATTGCTATTGGCACACTTGGAACGGTCACCGAATTTTGGAAAGGGTGGTGGAAGAATTGGAAATCAGAAGATGAATCGAGACCATCTCAACAACAGCATTGTTACGATCGTCTATGATACTGAGTAGAGTTCTGGAGTCCTGAGGGGATTTGCAGCAACTCGGACTACAGTGAAAACTTTCGGCTAGCTTTATTTTGAGAAGATCGTAAGAGGTATTATTATAACAACAACTTGTCGGATAGAGTAAGATTTCAGCTGAAAATAATATTTTCACGCTTCATCGATACCATTAGCTATACATTTTCACTCGTGAAATTGTAGTTACTCTGTGGAAAAGCTATCAGTAGCATTAATGCTGAGGAGAGTGACAGTATACCGAGAAAACTTACTTTCACTTAACCCCCATTAAAGACCATCAGATACAATTTGTATTAGAATTCATATAGTATTATCCCATCTATTGGTCAGTTGGTAATCTTTCTTGGCTGTTTTTTTTAAATCTCATCAATAGAAGTCACTCTTATAGAGAAGCAGTGGTTTTCTGACAAAACTATTAGACTTTAGCCGTTGACCTGTGGAGTTCTTCCGCCAGAATCAGTTGTTGTTCGCCATTGACCCAACTTTGAATTCATCCACTATTGTTCACATCCACCATGCTACTTCCCATGGCTTCTAGTGATATATGTTTACAGAAGTAAACAGCTCTGCGCAGACGCAGTTGTAGTTTGGAAGACATGGTGGTCGCGATAAATAATAGGGACGGATGGAGGGGAAGCCGGTGCTAGTAGCTCGACTTGATGATGAATCGAATAGATCTGTTTAAAAATTTCTTCATATTCGACGAGACCGTGTGAAAAAAGCACCTCTTAAAAACAACTAGACAAAAATGCAAATATGGATCTGCAATGAATATGATTCTCTAACCTCAAAGCCATTAATTACCCAAAACAGGTTTTCGTGCCGTTAAAATTATTCACTCGTATAATATTAATAATAAAAAAAAGAACACTATTAATCTCAATCAAATATTATTTTGATAATCATCTATTTCTTTAATTGCATTACGAACTTTTTTTTTAAATTCGTGTTGTACCTCTCGTTTTCCAGTACGGGGTGTTTTGTTTTTGATCACCATTCTAAGCAATTTCATAGGGGGTGGGTATTTGATGGTGCCCATCTCAACAAGAGTCCTGGATTATCGTGCAGACTTGCTGTTGCTTGATCTCCAGTGAAAAGAAATGAATGCATCATATGATACGACTGACATGAAGGTGAGGTGTCCTTGTGGTGTAATGGTTAAAGCGATGGGTTGCGGAATCGTCGTAAGCGAGTTCGTACTCCAGTCGCGCTATTACGTTCCCTTTCGGGCAAATACCCTTGGGAAAGGTATGAACCCCCTTATCCTCCCAGCTATGGGTTATTTAGTACCACTACTGTTCTTTTTCGGAGAATAGCTTTGGCATTAAATAACCTACAAAGGTTGATATGCCATTAAAACAAAGGAACCGAACCGACTGATATGAAAACGCAGTGAGTGCTGAAAAATAAGAAAGGATATTTTTTTGGCGGGGGAAGATTATTGAGAAGGCTTGCTGTCAGTTGATCTATGAAACTACTACAACGACTACTACGACTACTACTACTAATAATAATGCTTAGATTGTTCTGAAATATGAGCTTCACATTGCAAAGATTTAGCTTTGGGTTAATAGGAGTAAGGTGATCTTATACCATGATGGATAGAACTTCTTGTTTGGCAGATGATATTTGACACTTCAACGTAAATGGATATTGCAAAAGTCGAATGACAGCTGATTTTTTTGGTATTTTCTCTTGAAAGGAACAGTAACACTTATCGTAGTTGAAAATAAGACCGAAGTTTCAAATCCTGGACGAGGCTCGTTATGATTCAATTCGAAAAAATAGATGAATGAATAAATAGAAATAATTTTTTAAATTGGTAAAGATGTAACGGGAATATTTTAATTCATACAATGATTTTCTTTTTAAAATTCTGATAGAGAAAAGAAAAAAACAAATCAAAACAAAAAATAATAGATTGATAGATAATAACACTGATTTAGATAGATAGATAGATAGATAGATAGATAGATAGATAGATAGATAGATAGATACAAACTGAGATAGATAGATAGATAGATAGATAGATAGATAGATAGAAACAATCTGAGATAGACAGATAAAAACAAACTCAGATACATAGATAGATAGAAAGAAAGAAAGAAAGAAAGAAAGAAAGAAAGAAAGAAAGAAAGAAACCAACTGAGATAGCTAGCTAGCTATCTCAGATAGATAGATAGAAAGAAAGAAAGAAAGAAAGAAAGAAAGAAAGAAACCATAGATAGATTGATAGATAAATAGATAAATAGATAGATAGAAATAAACTGAGCTAGCTAGCTAGCTAGATATTGCAAATTCTTGTACATGATTTCATTTAATCCCCACTAAAAACCATCAGATATGATGTTTGAGAACTCATATAATATTTCCCCGTCTATTTGTTAGTTGGTCATTTTCAATTGAGCAAAAGGCCCTAAGAGATAGATAGATAGATAGATAGATAGATAGATAGATAGATAGATAGATATGAACAAGCTGACAACATTACATTGACAACACAACATTATAATTAACGCCAGGGCCTAGTTTAAGCTATGTGCAGCCATACGTGTCGGACTCTCGTAATATATCAAGTGAATCCAAGTCCATCTGGTTTACAGAGCACTAATAAGCCAATGACGAACATAAGCCAAGCAAGACTCGAACTGCAGCTCGTGCCTGACTTCCCCCTCTCTATATCCTAAGTATAAAACGATCTTGTGTCATAACCTTGTGTCAAATCCTGTCTGGTGAGAAGCATATACAAATATAAAGCTGATAGAGATAGATAGATAGATATGACCGGAATGAGATAGAAAGAAAGAAAGAAAGAAAGAAATGAACAGAAGGAGATAGATAGATAGATTGATAGATAGATAGATATGAACGGAATAAGATAGATAGATAGATAGATAGAAAAAAAAACAAATGAAATGAAGGAGATAGATAGATAGATAGATAGATAGATATTTCAAATGCTTAACTTTGCAATTGAATGTTTTTAAACCTGTGTTCCCTGGAACTCTAGTGTCCCACAAGAGCTCCCTAGAAATAGTTATAAATAGACTAATAAATTTTTGTGTGAATTTTGTTTAATTTCATAGTAATGATTTTACTATACAATTATGGAGTATTGTTGGAAAATCCTTGGTTATAATTTACAAAAACAGAAATATCTTATGTTTATCATGTGAACTGCTATAAATATATGAAAGTGATTGATATTAGTAATGGCATATAATAATTATTATTCAGGGTTTCCCTGTGACATGAAAACTATTTCAAGGGTTCTGCAAGGGGAAAAATGTTGAGAAACGATACCATCAGTGATAGATAGATAGATAGATAGATAGATAGATAGATAGATTTAATAAGTTCATCTGAACGTCGAAACAGCGTTGCTTTATTATTGAGGTCTTGTGTTCGGTAACACGTGTATTTCACGGAAATTCTCTTCGTGTCCACGTTCTGTGTACTGATGTGTCATCATGTCAGTTATTTCAAATCTTACGTCATTGAATTGAGGCGCGTTTAGCGTTATAGTTACCGTCGTAGGAAATGGAATCGTCGACCCGAGTTAAAGTACTGGATGAGGCGCTTATGTGATTACTTTTCACGCTAATTACCTTGTTATCTCGCCAGCTCTGGGTAAATAGTGGGCTCTTTAACCTTAGCATCGCAGGAGGAGGAAAATTCAGAATTAAAACAGGCTGTACTTCGTTTAAAACTGACTTTGTGCCACATCCTGCTCGTGCGGAGGTGTTAGATAAAAAGACACACTTAATTGAATTCATTGCTGTAAAATTACAAGAACTACACTGCTTTTGGACCATCTTGCATGAATCGAGCACCAGTTTTTGAGTAGCATAAGAGATTCAAGAAAGGCAGGGAGTCTGTGAGGGAGGATGAGAGGTGTGAGAGGAGTAGGGAAGTCAATACACTAGAGTTGATTGGCTACAGTAGTAACTAATAGCTGGAAGGATAAAGGGGTTCATACCCAAGGGAATTAGTACAGAAGTGAGTGTAACAACGTGACTGGAGTTCAAGCTGACTTACTACGATGTCACTGTCCAGCATTTTAGCCATTACACCATCTTGATTCCTAAATACTAAACAAGAACACAAAATACGAAAAAGTTTATATATATATAGATGATTCTTATAATTTCAGTTTTTACATAGTTAATTAGATTTCCACGGTATAATTCGAAAGCAGCCTGTCCGTCGGACCCACAATAAGATGACTGTGTCTTTAGCAAAGGGGTAAGCCTTCTCCCCAAAATGGGGCATTCTGGATAAAAACTAAATCTGTTAGTGAGACTCTTGTTCTGTGGATCTATTGATTTGTTGGATTAGGTTTTATGGCATATCAACCGTTGTAGGTTATTTTATACCAAATCCTCTTTATATATATATATATATATATATATATGATTTGATTTTGTTGGGTTTTATATATTCAATATATATATATATATATATATATATAGGATTTAGTTTGGTTGGGTTTTATGGCATATCGACCATTGTAGGTTATTTAATGCCAAATCCTCTTTATACATATATACATATTAGATATATAGGATTAGGTCTGGATGGGTTTTATGGCATATCAACCATTGTAGGTTATTTCATGCCAAACCCTCTTTTATATATATATACTAAATGTATATGATTGGGTTAGGTTTAATGGCATATCAACTATTGTAGATTATTTAATGCCAAATCATCTTTATACATATATACATATTAAATATATAGGATAAGGTCTAGTTTGGTTTTATGACATATCAACCATTGTAGGTTATTTCATGCCAAATCCTCTTTATATATATATAAATATATATATATGATTTATTTTGGTTGGGTTTTATGGAATATCAACCATTCTAGGTTATTTAAAGCCAAATCCTTTTTATGCATATATATAAAATACTTAGGTTTTAATTTGGTTGTGTTTTATGGCATATCAACTATTCTTGGTTATATAATGCCAAATCATCTTTTATACATATATACGTATTAAATATAGAGGATTAGCTCTGGTTGGGTTTTAAGGCTTATCTATTGTCGGTTATTTAATGCCAAATCCTATTTTACACACACACACATACACACACACACACACACACACACACACACACACACACACACACACACATATATATATATATATATATATAATATAGAGGATTTGATTGGGTTGTTTTTGATGGCATATCAACCATTGTAGATTACATAATGCCAAATCCTCTTTATATATATATGTATATTGAATATATAGGATTTGGTCTGGTTGTGTTTTATGGCATATCAACCATTGTAGGTTATTTAATGCCAAGTCTGGTTTAATACATATATTAGATATAAATGATTCGAAACAATAAATCAACATAGTTAAATAGTTGCAAGTATTGTTTTGTATCACTAACAATTGAATATCAATCATTTCTTTACACACCATTAAACGATCAGACTCTTCTGTTTATAACAATTCAATTTTACATAAATTAACAAAGTTAAATAGTTTCAAGTATTTTTATGTATCACTAACTATTCATTTAAACATCAATTATTTGTTTCCAAGTTATCAAACAATTCAATTTAACATTATTCTTTTGGTTTGCACTCAGTCTATATGTTAAACAGTTCTATTTGACCCATTGATAGGACCTTATCGGGTGCTACTGCTCTGCGTCTGAGAGGAACTGGGGGCAATGGCAATGAAGAGTTAGACCACATTCCCCAAAGCTCAAGTATTACTCGAGCCTCACCATCAGATTGTTTAATGTCATATACAGGACACTCTTTAGGAGGAGTCTTACCCCTCTGCAGAGGTGCAGTCGGTGTATTCTACAGTCCCAACCTACTGGGCCGAGATCTGTTAAGTGCTGAATAATTCATCATTGCTATTACTCCCAGGTCCATCCTGAACAGTTGTATTAGTTAGATGCAGTCGGTGTATTCTACAGCCCCAAATACTGGGCCGGGATCTGTTGAGGGTTGAATAATTCTTCATTGCTATTACTCCCAAGTCCACTCTGAACAGTAGCATGAGTTAGATGCGGTCGGTGTATTCTACAGCCCCAACCTACTGGGCTGGGATCTGTTGAGTGATGAATAATTCTTCATGGCTATTACTCCCAGGTCCACTCTGAACAGTTGTATTAGTTAGATACAGTCGGTGTATTCTACAGCTCCAGCCTACTGGGCCGGTATCTGTTAAGTGTCGAACAATTCTTCATTGCTATTACCCCCAGGTCCACTCTGAACAGTAGTATGAGTATCTGTTACCTTTGATCAATTTGAAATTTTTTAGTATTGGGTTAAAGCAATCTAAACCTTAAATATGTATACAAAGGAATGATTATTGTTTTAAAAAATAAATACAACCCAGTTTGCTGTCTTGAATATGACACTAAACCATTTGATGGTGAGGCTCGAGTTCTGGATAATTTGGAGTACCCTTTCATTGCCATTACTCTCAGTTCCACTCTTATCTGGAGTCATAGTACTGGTTGGGGTCCTTTCTATGGGCCAAATAGGAATATATAATTATTTTATAAACTTCAAAACATTTAACAGAGTTGAAATGAATGATAGATGTTAAATTGTAAGTATTACATAGCATCACTATAAACCATTTTGCTCTCTGTAAGAAGAACTATCATTATTAGATAGCAATACTTGAAAAAATCTAATTATGCCGGTCTAATTGGCCTAGTGGGTAGAGCGTTCGCCAATGATCCGGGAGACTTGGGTTCAATCTTAGGTTGAGTCAAGCCAAAAAATTTTTAAATGGTACTTGATATCTCCTTGCTTGACACTTAGCAATATAAGGTATGTATCAAGGGAAAAGTGGAGCAATCAAGGAAAAGGAGTAGCGTCCTCCCCTACACTTCGGTGTAGTAGCTATTGAAAAGGGAGCCTCCTGGTCACCCTCGACTACGGTCGCTAACGTTACTTACTTTTATTTAACTAAATAATTTTGAACGGAGGAATTGATATATTATGTTAGAATTTAAAATGACGAGAAAATCCGGCAAACACCAACATGCAGAGCACTGAACAGCTATTTCGACCTAATTAGGTCTCATCTGCAGTGCACACCGTGATCTCCACTGGAGACGAAACCAACAACCACAGTATGCAGAAGCCGAAACTCTACCACTGGGCCACCGGTTCATGCCACATATAAGCGATGCCGAATTAACAAGTCATTGTAAATTGCGCGACCATGAGGATTATGTTATGAGGACTCATAACTCCCACTTGGGAAGATGTAGCCCTGGAGGTGGTCGTGTCCGCTGTAGGGAATACGTACCTATAAAAAAGACACATTAGGTCAAGTGGTCGCGCAATTTACCATAACTTGTTAATGCAGCACAGCTTATACGAGGCATGAAACGGTGGCCCAGTAATAGAGTTTTGGCTTCTGCGTACTGTGGTTGTTGGTTCGATTTCCAGTTGGGGAGTCACAGTGTGCACTGCTGATGAGACCTAATAAGGTCGAAACAGGTGTTCAGTGCTCCGTAAGTCATGTGTCGATGTGTGCCGGATTTTCTTGTCATGGTAATTTCTAACATTTTATTTAACTGTATGCAAACAAATGAGTTCTAGCTCGTTTTAAAATTATGTAACCCATTCGTTTACAAATTATATATATATATATATATATATATATATATGTGTGTGTGTGTGTGTGTGTGTGTGTGTGTGTGTATGGTGTATATATATAAACAAGATTAGGAATTAAATAACCGGCAAGTGTTTATGCTTTACAAAATGCAACCAGCCAACCGAACAAATAGTTACTTGAAAACATGTAAGTGTGTTTATGTGATTAGTTTCGTTTGTTTAATGACATATCAAACCTTCATGGGTTATTTAATGCCAAAGCCATCCTAATTGAAGAACAGCAAGGATACAACTTAACCCATAGCTGGAGGAAAAAGGGTATCACTTCGAAAGGGAACTTAACAGCTCGACTGGAATTCGAACCCGCTTTCTTCGAAGCCGAAATCTAGCACGTTGACCATTACACCAGGATGAATTCCCCATAAGTCTTAGTATAAGATCAGAATATTTGATTAGCTCTAACTGTGTGAAAACAAATAAGCATTATAGACATGAGTCAAAACATGTCTGAAACCCGTTAACTGAGTCGCCGAGGCTAAGAATATTTTGACAGTATCACCTACAGTAGTATAAAAACCACCATCTTACCCAGACAGACTAGTCGGCAGGGGTTGAAGCCCAAAAAGTGTCCTCGAGATGACTCTTAAATTACTGGCTAGGCTCGAGTCCTGGAGCTTAGGGGAATGTAGAGAACTCATTTATTGCCATTACTCCCAGGTTAACTTTGACCTGGAGTGGTAGCACTTGAAAGGTCCTATCTATGGGTCAAGTAGAACTGAGGGCAAAATCGAATTGTTAGAAATAGAACTGTTTGATCTTTTAACTGTGTGTAAACAAATTCCTGTTTAATTGAACTTCTATTGTTATATAGTAATAATCGGAACCATTTGACTTCGTTGACTTATACGAAATTGAATCGTTTGAAATAGAACTGTTTGATCCCTTAACTGTATATAAACAAATGACTAATTTTTAATTAAATTGTTAGTGATACATAGTAATACTTGGAACCATTTAACTGTGTGTAAACAAATGAGTAATGTTGAATTGATTAATTATTGTTAAATAGCAATACTTGTAACCACTTCACAATGTGCAAACAAATGGTTAATATTGAATAGACTTATTAGTTTTAGATTGCAATGATTGAAGCCATTTGACTGTGGAGAAACAATAGCAATACAAGTGTGCAAACAAATTAGTTGTAACTCATTTAAAAATGAAAATACCGGCAAACTATTCACAGACATACGTGGTGCATTCAATAAGTTTCCAGACTCTTTTGTACAGGCACACACACACACACATATATACACACACACACACACACACAAACACACACACACACACACACTCTCTCTCTCTCTCTCTCTCTCTCTCTCTCTCTCTCTCACACACACACACATACACACACACACATATATATACGAAGTGCATACGATAAGTTTCCAGACTTTTTTCGTATGGGCATTTAAAATTGTCGTAGACTCTTGAAAATTCAGTATGTTATTGCTATGCATGTTATGAGATAACTGACCAACACCAGAGTTAATTGTCCAAAGGGTTAGGGTTAGGGTTAGTGTTACTATGTTGAGGTTTTAAGGGAGTTCAGGAAGAGATTCCTTGGGAAGAGGCCAGCACTCTTCAAATCGGGTCAGTGGCATATCCACCAGGACAATGCACCAGTCCACAACTCCATCCTTGTCACTGACTATTTGACCAAGATGGGCATCAAGACAGTTCCTCACCCTCCCTATAGTCCATACCTTGCTCCCTGTGGCTTTTGGTTATTCCCTAAGCTCAGAGGCTGTCGTTATGAGACAATTGAGGAGACGAAAGAGGCTGTGACGAAGGTCATTGACACGCACACACAAGAGGACTTCTATGGGGCCTTCCAGAAGTTTTTGGAACGATACAACAAGTGCATTGCAGTCGGAGGAGATTACTTCGAAGGGGACTAGAGTTCTATGTGTGTACTATCAATAAAAGTGCCCATACGAAAAAAGTCTTGAAACTTATTTAATGATCCTCGTAGTGCGCTTAAAAACTAACGTGTCGAATCCTTAACAAATCAGCGTTTAACATTATTCAAAATACAAAAAAATAGCATTTAAAATTAAATTATTCTTAAAGAATTAAGAGTTGATTTGTCAGCACCATTAAATGGTTTCGAGCATTGCTTATTTAACATTAGTAATTCTATTTATCAAGCATTCATACCTCATCCGAATAACTTGCACACAGTTGTATAGTTTCACATAACTAATTATAATAATCTCAAGTAAAAGATTAAACAGTTCTATTCAGCCTACAAATGAGACCATCACAGGTTCGATCACTCCGGTTCAGAGTGGATCTGAGAGCAATGCTAATGAAAGGGTACTCCACATTCCCCAAATTCCACAACTGGAGTCTCACCATCGGATGCAGTTTAATCCCATACCCAAGACACTAAATGGTTTCAATTTCGTTTATTTGTTATTTTTGTTATCTTGGGTTATTTAATGCCAAATCCACCCTTTTTAGAAGGTATTATTTAACCCATAGCTGGGAGGATAAGGGGATTCTTACCTTTCCCAAGGAAAGTGAACTTAATAGCACGACTGGAGTTTGAACTCGTATACTACAATTCCACAGTCCAGCACTTTAACCATTACACCACGAGGACAGCTCCGCTGAATGGTTTCAAGTATTGCTATCTAACACTAACATTCTTGGGTTATTTAATGCCAAATCCATCCTTTTTAGAAGGTAGTATTTAACCCATAGCTTGAAAGGTTAAGAGGATTCATACCTTTCACCAAGGGGATTTGTCCGAAAGTGAACGCAATAGCGCGACTGGAGTTCGAACTCGCATGCAACGTTTCCGCAGTTTAACTCTTTAACCATTACACCACGAGGACAGCCAACTAAATGATTTCAAGTACTGCTATCTAACTCGAATAATTCTATTCAACACTATTCTTTTGTTTGCATCCAATTAAATGGTTTCAAGTAATATCTAATTCTCATAATTCAATTTGATACTAATCATTTGTTTGCACATAGTTAAATGGTTTCAAGTATAGTAAATGATTGAACAATTCTATTTGACCTACAGATAGGACTGTAACAGGTGTTAGCACTCTAGATCATAGTAGACCTGGGAGTAATGACAATGAATAGGTACTCCTCTTTTCCCAAAGCTTCACAGTCTGATGCAGTTCTAAGACATATCCAGGATACTCGTTGGGGTGGGTACCTTACACCCCAGCAGAGGGGCAGTCGGTTTATTCTACTGCCACAGTTGACAGGGCGGAAATTGGGGAGGTTTATTTTAATGAGATATCGTTCGTATTCGCTCACTCATATGTAGATGTCTCAGTGGGTTTACAATTCTGCAGTCATTTTGGTGCATGCGCAGTAAGGAAATGTTTGCTGATGTGATTGACATAACATAACGCTGACGTAAATGGAAATTGCAAAGTTGAATGACAGGTGATCTTTCTCTTGAAGGAATGGCAGGCAAATGACACTTTTTTTCTTGTTGATGCTCAATGGAAAGATGTAGCTCTTGATTGAAGATTGAAAATAAGAGAAACCAAGTGAGTGACATTGGCTTATTTTTCTTCTTTTCGTGATTTTCAATAAATTTCTACTGTAAAATCATTAGCAACGAATTTCCGCAGTAAAATAATTGTCAACACATTTCTATTATAGAATTATTTGGAACACATTTCTAAAGTAATATCATTTGCAATGAATTTCTATAGTAAAATCATTAGCAATGCTTTTCTGTTGTAACGTCTATACCAACACATTTCTATGATAAAAACCTTACCAATGTATTACAGAAGTAAGGTATTTCTGTAGTAAAACCATTAACAACTGATTTCTGTGGTAACATAATTAGCAACGTATTTCTGTCATAACATCATTACCAACGCATTTCTAATGTAAAATCATTAGCAACGCATTTATAGATGAAAGGAATTTGCGGCACATTTCTATAGGAAAACCATAAGCAAAGCGTTTCTATAATAAAACAATTATTAACGCATTCTTACAGAAAACAATTAGCAACATATTTGCATAGAAAAAGATTTCTGCAGAAAAATGATTAGTTACGGTTTTTTGTTGCTAACGTATTTCTATTGTAAAATACCAAGGCATATCTGTAGTAAAACCCTTAGCAATGAATTTCTATAAAAATCCGTTAGTGATGCTTTTCTACTGTTGAGACAACTTAGTATGGCCATGCATTCTGATAGAAAACCATAAACAACATGTTTGTATGGAAAATTATTAGTTAGACATTTCAATAGTAAAATCATAAGTCAAGGTTTTCTGTAGTAACCAGTAAAAACAAATGAAAATCAACTTTGATTTTTTAGAGAACTCAGACGTGTTATTCTACGCTAAAAAATTGGCCTTGGGTCACCTCCTGCTCGTACGGATGGGTTGGGTAGATATTTATGTGTGCATTTGTTTGTTAGTTTGTTTGTGTTTATGGCATATCAACTCTTGTAGGTTATGTAATGTCAAATCCATTTTATACAAACAGTTTTATTTCAAACAATTCAGTTTAGAATAAGTACACAGTTTAACAATCAAAAACATTTCTATTTCAAGCTATTCAGTTTAGTCAAACAATTCTAATTCAAACAATTTATTTTAGAATAATTATAGTTTTTTTTACACTCAGTTAAATGTCAAAACAGTTCAATTTCGAACAATTCAGTTAAGCGTAGTACAGTTTCAATATCATAAACAGCTCAGTTTACAAGTTTACAGGTCAAAACAGTTCTTATTCAAGCAATTCAGTTTAGCATAAGTACGCAGTTTAGTTCTATTTGACCCATATATAGAACCCTATCAGGTGATACCACTCTGTGCCAGAGTGAACCTGGGAGCGATGCCAATGAAAGGGTGCTCAGCATTCCCCAAAGCTCCAGCATTACTGGAACCACACCCTCAGATTGTTTAGTGTTATATCCGAACACTCATTTGGAGGGGGTCTTACCCCTCTGCTGAGGTACAGTCGGTGTATTCTTCTGCCCCAGCTGACTGGGCCACAGAACACTCGTTGGGGCTGTCTTGCTCCTCTGCTGAGGTGCAGTCCGAGTATTCTACACCCACCAGCCGACTGAACAATTATATTGGGACAAAAACCTCTTAAGAAACAACACAAAAGATGGGAATATAAATATAGGATGAACGCGATTACCTAACCTCAAGGCATAAAATCAATCGATCAATCAATCAAGGAACGTTTGGATTGTTTTATTTTATTTATTTATTTATTTTTGTACTGGAGTACCACCTGTTCAGAGAAGAGGAGAGGGAACTTGAGATCTTATAACCCACTTGAACTCCACGAAATCAAAAGAACAGAAAAAAAAACGATGGGAAAAGCGAGTAAATTGTCAGAATAATGTTGATGAGCAAGAGCAAGCAAGTCGGCCATATTCAATAATCTACTTATGTAGGTAAATAGACAGAAGTCACATTTACAAGCATATCTCATCAGGCAGAAATCACCAACGCATTTAGATGTTTTGTTTTCTTAGAAGGTTATGGGCATTTTTTTTAAAAGAATAAAAACAAAAAGACGTAGAACTGATTGATAGATCTAGCAGAATCGATAAGATGAGGCCTTCTAACAGGAGGGGCGGTACCGAGTGATTATTGAACTTTGTTGGATTTTTGCATTCATATACCCAATCCCTCCTCACGAGTGAGATGTGACACAAGGTCAATTTTAACGAGGAGTTTAACAGGTTTGAATTCAGAGTTTTCTTTCTTTTATATATATTTATCTAACCCTCTCCATGGGGAAGACGTGACACAAGGTTAGTTTTTAAGGGGAGTTTAACAGGTTTGAATTTAGAGTTTTCTTTCTTTTTTATATATTTATCTAACACTCTCCACGGGGAGAACGTGACACAAGGTCAGTTTTTAAGAGGAGTTTAACAGGTTTGAATTTAGAGTCTTCTTTCTTTTATATATATTTATCTAACTCCTTTCCACAAGGGGGACGTGACACTAGGTCAGTTTTTAAGGGGAATATAAAAGGTTTGAATTCAGTTTTTTTTCCTTTTCCTTGACTGGTTGCCATAAGAAGATTAGAGAGCTCTTTCTACTCTTCTATGTATTGCACAGTCAACAGACTGCATCTCTGCAGAGGAGCAAGACTCCCCCGACGAGTTTCCTGGATATTACAGAAAACAATCTGACGTTGAGGCTCCACTAATACTGGAGCTTTGGAAAAAAAAACTATACTTATACTAAACTGAACAGTTTGAAATTTAATTCGGGGTTAAATGACCCGAAAAGGGTTGACATGCCGTAAAACAAAACAACCAAACAACTATTTACTCAGAGCTGGAGGGAAATAGTAGGGTTCATGCCTTTCTTAAGGGCATTATACTTATAAAAATCCAAACAGATTTGTCCTCAATTTGAACTTGCGTCTCCATATCCATTTCCTACGACGATAACCGTTACATCCTGAGTGCCTCCTACTATTTACCCACACTGGGGTGAGAAAAGGTTTATGATTTTCTCAAAGATTTAATTGCCATGACCGGAAAATCTGACAAACAGTCTGTGTGAAATATTAACTTACAAGATACATCAGGTTAATTGACTGCTTAATTCGGCATTGCTTGTGTGCGATGTTGGTCATGGCTCAATGGTGGAGTTTCAGCTCTGCATTCTGTGGTTGGTGCTTCGATCTCCAGAGGGGGAGATCACGGTATACTGCTGATGAAACCTAATAAGGTCGAAACAGCTCTCCAGTGGTTCCGCATGTCCTACACGGTGTTTCCCGGATTTTCTGGTCATGGTTATTCAATTTATAATATCATTCCTCAACAAACAAAAAAAAAAAAATGTACATCTTTCTCAAAGGCATTAACTCAAACAGACTCGTCCAGGAATTGAATTGAGGTCACATTGTTCATTTACTAAAAATACCTCAAATAACGAGTGAGGCTTTGCGGACGTGCCACACGCTTGCGGACTGGCTCGTGGGATCTTGTTCTGTCGTGTGACCTGAGGCTGGCACTCCTTGGACTCAGACGTCCGTCACCCCATCGGCTTTTGTCTGCTTCAGCAGAACTAAATTTATTGCTTAGTACCGAAGGCTCTCCAGTTGTGGAATGCCGACGGATTAAGATTCCTGCTGCCAGAAACCCTTAAGATTTGGAGAACAGGTTTTACTTACTTTTTCTGAAGAAAGTCATGGAGCTCGCTTTACCTCCGACTCTTTAATCTTTTGCTTTTATTGCTAACTGTTGTGGCTCATTTTAACTCTAAACCGGCTTATTGAACTAATGAGCAGAGTGTTCGCTAATGGTTCAGGAGACCGGGGTTCAATCCCAGGTCGTGTCATATCAAAATCTTTAAAAATGGTACTTGATGCCGCCTTGCTTAATATTCAGCATTATAAGGCGCATATCAAGGGTAAACTGGGACAATCCAGGGGAAGTAGTAGCGCCCTTCCATACACCTCAGTGTAGTGAATTAAAGGGAGCTTTCGGGTCACCCTTGACTAAAGGGAGACAACTTTACTTTTTATAACTCTGAATTTTACCTGCCTGATTTTTTTTCAAATCAATAACCAACAATCGGTCTCATTAAATGATAAATTTATTTCCATCCTGTTAAAAAGCAATGCTCTAAAAAATTAACAGGTCTTCTTCAGATAAAAAAAAGAAAAGGGCTTAAAATAACTTTTTTCTTACATTTTCAACCAGACTTTTAAAAAAATGTTGTGTTCTGGTTAGTGAACACAAGTAGTAGTAATAATAAGACAAACCACGATATGTGAGGAAATAGTTATATTTACAGGAAGAGTATTTACAAGAGAGAGACTGTTAGTAATAAGAACATATGATTAGTGATAGAGTAATGATATACTTCAACAATAGAAACGGCTCTTCTGGTCTGACTTGTAGACTGATCTCAGACTGATATCAGACTGATCTGGACAGGAACCTCTTGGTATTAGAACTACTGCCATATATGGTAGATGGCCTACTCTTTATGCTGAAAAGGTAGGTGATACCCAACAAAAAACTCTTATTTCGCCTACATAACCCTTCCAAACCAAGTAGAAATAAGTTGTAACTTACTTTAGCATGTAAAGAACATTCCTTTTCATCATACTTCAAATTTAACAAAGGAAAAATTGTCCTACTTCGAATTGATACCAACTCAGGATTTACTGGATTAAATACTGTCTTATATATATATATATATAAATGGTGGTTTGCAGAAATAGTGGGGACAAGTTAACATATCTCGATCGCAGCGTCTCATCGACTGAAAGTGACATCAGTATTCGCCTAGTGAAGGTATTGACAACTATCGATAGGATATTGATCATAAGTAATGGTGTAATGGTTATCGTCACAGGAAATGGACACGGCGACACGAGTTCAAATCCTGGACGAGACTGATTGCATTTCACATAGCACTAATACCCTTGGTAAAGGTATGAATCCAATTATTCTTCCTCCAGCTATGGGTAAATAGTGGGACAGACTGTGTCCTTCAGCCCTGGTTAGGAAACTAGTCTAGAAGAAGAAAAACTTTGAATTCAAACCTGTTAAACTACACTTGAAAATTGACCTTGTGTCATATCCTGCCCGAGCGGAGGGGTTAGTGAATATGGATATCGATAATAAGGAAGTCTAACCTATCCCATAAAAATAAACGCAAATTCTTCCAAGCTGCGGTTGTGTCAATTCTACTACATAGATGCATCACATGGACGGTTTTTAAGCGTTTAGGGAAAAAGCAAGACGGGAATCTCACTGGAAATACCATGACCTATATTGACCAAATCCAGGAAGTAATATCCCTCGAAACAACAACTGTACAGCCACTTACCACTTATCTCTAAAACCATCCCAAGAAGACGGACAAGATATACTGGACACTGCTGGAGAAGCAGGAATGAACTTATAAGTGACCTTCTCTAATTAACCCCTTCACTCAGACGTGCAAGTGTTGGCCGACCAAGAACATAGCTACAACTACTCGGTATGGACACGGGATGCAGTCTAGATGACCAGCCATAATCGAAGGATGATGGGGACGAATAGAGAGAGAGAGAGAGAGAGAGAGAGAAAGAGAGAGAGAGAGAGAGTCAGTTGAAATCCGTGCAAGCTGTTCGACTTCATGATGATATATGTGTGTGTGTGTGTTGTAGATCACTAAATCGGTAACAAGGCACATGAGTAAGCAGATCAATTTTCTACTGAAATGTTCAACAATGAATGAAGGGAATTACCAAACAAGCACCCTACAAAACAGCAGCTGTACGGCCACTCACCTTCAATCTCGCAAACCACCCAAGTATGTATTTACCCAACCCCTCTGCACGAGCAAGATGTGACGCAAGGTCAATTTAAAGCGGTGTTTAGTAGGTTTGACTTCAGACTTTTCCTTCTCCTAGACTGGTTGCCAAACTCCACTAAAGAACCGAGTCTACCCGACTACTTATTCACATCTTCAGGGATGATAGCCGGATACATACTTTTCCGAAGGGTATTAGTACTATGTGAAAAACAATCAGCCTCGTCCAGGGTTTGAACTCAGTTGACCATGTCTGTTTCCTACGGCGATAACCATTACACTACATACACCTCCCAAAACATCCAAATAAAACGAGCAAGGCATGCTGGGAACTGTTGAGAAAGTTAGGACGAACTCATAAGCAACGTTTCAGGATAGACTCATACAAATGGGCCGCAAGAAATTACATTAATCAAATTGGGAGAGAGTGAAAGAGAGAGAGAGACGAATAACAAGAAAGAGAGAGACAGAGAGAGAGAGAGAGAGAGGAATAACAAGAAAGAGAGAGAGAGAGTGACGAATAACAAGAAAGAGAGGGAGAGACGAATAACAAAAAGAGAGAGAGAGAGACGAATAACAAGAAAGAGAGAGAGGGACGAATAACAAGAAAGAGTGTGTGAGAGAGAGACGAATAACAAGAAAGAGAAAGAGAGAGAGAGAAAGAGAGAAACGAATAACAAGAAAGAAAGAGAGAGAGAGAGCGAGAGAAGAATAACAAGAAAGAGAGAGAGAGAGACGAATAACAAAAGAGAGAGAGAGAGAGAGACGAATAACAAGAAAGAGAGATAGAGAGAGAGAGAGAGAGACGAATAACAAGAAAGATAGAGAGAGAAATCACAAGAAAGAGAGAGAGAGAGAGAGAGACGAATAACAAGAAAGAGACAGAGAGAGAGAGACGAATAACAAGAAAGAGACAGTGACAAAGACAGAGAGAGAGAGAGAGAGAGACTGAGAGTGACCACGCATTGTTGTTGTTGATGATGATGATGATGATGATGATGATCCCGTTTCTTGTTTTCTTTGTTTTTCCATTCAAATTTTTGTAAAACCCTCTCTTCTTTTTTACGTGTCTCACTCACGTTGATGTTTTTAAGAAAGCATAATTCTTACAGTTTTTAAAAGATGATTCATAGGAAAAATGAATTTTTTTCCATTTTTTTAATCTAAAACAAAAAACGATTGCACTTTTTCGTAAAAGTACTTATTTAATTATCATTGAGAATATAACGTAAATTATTGAAGGAATTCTGACGTCGGTGGAGACTTAGTTTCGGTTTCAGAGAGACATAGGAACTCCCTTGTGATATAATGAAGTATTAAATATCGGACAAAATAAAAAGAAAAAAAGATTATAAAAAATAATATCTAATATCATTTAGAATGGATTTATTACGTTAAAATAATTTGAAACAGAGAGGGTGGAATCAAAGATATAAGTCTGGATGCTAACTTTTCCTATCACTCCTGGCTTTAATTGCCAAACTTTTCATAATTTACCTAAATTTCTCAAAGAATTTATTTTAAGTTTATACGTTTGCTCAAATTAATTAAAATGAAACTAAATAATCAAAAATCAACAAGACCAAGCAGATATTTATCAAAAACAATTTTTTAAGATCACTATTTAAATTAGTCTTTTCATTCACATTCTAAACCGCTTGTAAATGTATATATAGATACAATTACATATTATTTCTATGTCGATCAGCTCAACAGTTTCGGTCAGTTGGTGCCGATTTGATATTTGGCTGATTGGATCCGATCGAGGCCATCTGGTATTCGTGCTGGGTGGGGGAGATCAATGTACCCTTGACTACAGGGGCCATCCCCCAGGCTTCTACCTACTTTGCTGGACTAGGTTTATTACTCGGTGCTTTAGGCGCCCTATTTGGGAAATACCAACGAGGTCAAGAATTTTTGTACCTGCTTCGTATAACTTTCGGCCTGTACACAGCCCCACTCTAAAACGGCATTGTGCCACATTTGGGCTTGATGATAAATCTAATAAATACCGATAAGGTCAACAGTATTGATAATATTAAACAATTTTCTTGATAATTGAGATTTGAATACAAATAAGATCATGGAGACAATGACGTAAATAATCTCGGACATTATGAGGTTGGTGGTGAGGTGGTATCGATTACTGTCAGACAGACAGACAAATAATCTCTATCTTAATAATATGTTTGAGACATGACCCCTTCCTAATGCCATAAAAATATTCCTGAACGGATAAGAAATGAAAGGTAAAACATTGTTTTTAATTTTTAACGAACGGTACTAGAACCGGTGAAAAATACCAAACAGTAGCTGTTGATACCAATTGTTATCAAAATATTTCTATAAAACAGTACATTTTTGCGTGAGAGGCACTGAACTTATAAAATTAGCATCTTGTCACATCTTGCCTATATATATATATATATATGTATTTGTGTGTTTCTGTCTATCTGTCTGCCTTTGTGTGTGTGTGTGTGTGTAGATAGATAGATAGATAGATATGAAACGGTTGAGATAGATAGATAGATAGATACATACATACATATGTGAACAAACTGAGATAGATAGATAGACACATAGATAGATACATACATACAAAGATTCTCTTTATTTATTGACTAACCCTTGTAGATAGATAGATAGATAGATAGATAGATAGGTTCTCCTTGGTGTAATGGTTATCATCGTAGGAAATGGACACGGTGACACGAGTTTAAATCCTGGACGAGACTGATTGCATTTCACATAGCACTAATACCCTTGGGAAAGGAATGAATCCAATTATTCGCCCTCCAGCTATGAGTAAAATAGTAGGGTGGACTGGGTTCTTCCGTCTTCGTGAGGCAACTAGTCTAGGAGAAGGAAAACTTTGAATTCAAACCAGTTAAACTCCTCTTAAAAATTGACCTTGTGTCATATCCTGCCCGAGCCGAGGGGTTGGTAAATATGAATAGGTCCCCCTTATTAATTGAATGACCCTCGTAGATAGATAGATAGATAGATATACATACATACGTACATACATATATACATACATGCATGTATTCTCTTAGTTATTGAATGACCACAGAGATAGATAGATAGATAGATAGATAGATAGATAGATAGATAGATAGATAGATAGATAGATATGAATTAACCGGGATGGATAATTATAAACAGACAGTGACCGATATTCACAAACGAAGATAGATAGATAGATAGATAGATATTAATTGAATATGATGAATATATTTGAAGAGATAGATAGATAGATAGATAGATAGATTGATAGATAGATATGACTTAACCGGGATTGATAGATAGATAGATAGATAGATAGATAGATATAAACAGGCAGTGGCCGATAATCCCAAACTAAGATAGATAGATAGATAGATAGATAGATAGATAGGAACAGAATGAGATATATATATATATAAGTAAAGTTAGCGACCATAGTCGAGGGTGACCCGAAGGCTCCCATTTCGATAGCTACTACACCAAGGTGTAGGGGAGGGCGCTACTCCATTCCCAGGATTGCTCCACTTTACCCTTGTACCGTACCTTATAATGCTGAGTGTTAAGCAAGGTGGTATCAAGTTCCATTTTTAAAGTCTTTGGTATGACTCGACCTGGGATTGAAATATATATATATTAATTGAATATGATGAATATATTTGAATAGATAGATAGATAGATAGATATGAATTAACCGGGATAGATAGATAGATAGATAGATAGATAGATAGATAGATATAAACAGGCAGTGGCCGATAATCCCAAACTAAGATAGATAGATAGATAGATAGGAACATAATGAGATAGATAGATAGATAGATAGATAGATAGATAGATAGATAGCCCGAGAGCGAGCGTGATAGGTAGATATGAATAAAAAAAAAAGAAACAAGGAAAGAACGAAAGAAAGGAAGAAAAAAGAAAGAAAAAAGAACGAAAATCACACGCTTTATTGATTGAATCTTTTCTTTCTATCTTTTGAGATTTTTTTTTATTTCAATATAAGTGACTGAATTTTGCTTTTATCCTTCTCAGCGTTATTGTCACACTCTAAAGATATTCATCCCGATTGTATTCCAGTAATTGTGTGTGCACCTTGAGTAGATTTCATTCACGCCATTTTGAATAACAGCAACATTGGAAAGGAAAACTAATTCACAATAGAAACTTTCTGATAAGTTAATCATTATTTAAGATCTTTGCCGAGAGTAGAAGTCGATGATGAAATCAAAATAGAAAATAGGAAATGAGAAAAAAAAAATAATATCAGGGGTAGGGGAAGGAATTGGAGGAGTAGGCAGAAGGAAAACTAGTGGTTAACAGATGTGCGGAATGTTGAAGAAAACGAAAATTTATTTTTAATCAAGAGAAAAAGAAGAAAAAATAGAAATAGTAAGGAAAGATTAAATCAAATAAATACATAAAAGGAATGAGATTAAAAGAAAGAAAGGCAGAAAAAAGAAAGAGAGAAAGAAAGAAAGAAAGAAAATGAAGGTACCACAATCAGGAAGAAAGAAAGAAAGAAAGAAAGAAACAACAAGTAGTGATAAAGAAGAAAGAAGGAAAGGAAGAAGTAAAAAATGAAGAAACAACAATTAGTGAAAAGAAAGAAAGAAAGAAAGAAAGAAAAAGAACGTACTACAATCAGAAAGAAAGAAAGAAAGAATAAGTAGTGATAGAGAAAAAAGAAGGAAAGAAAGAAAGAAGGAAAAAATGAAGAAACAACAATTAGTGAAAAGAAAAAAAAAGAAAGAAAAAAAGAAAAAGAAAATGAAGGTACCACAATCAGTGAGAAAGAAAGAAAGAAAGAAAGAAAGAAAGAAGCACCATCGGGGACAAAAAGAAAGAAAGAAAGAAAGAGAGATAAATTAGTAAGAAAGAAAGAAAGAAGGAAAGAAAGAGAGAAAGAAAGAAAGAAAGAAAGAAACAACAAGTAGTGATAAATAAAAAAGAAGGTAAGAAAGAAGGAAAAAATGAAGAAACAACAATTAGGGAAAAAAAAGAAAGAAAGAAAGAAAGAAAGAAAATGAAGGTACCACAATCAAAAAGAAAGAAAGAAAGAAAGAAAGAAAGAAAAAGAAATGAAAGAAGCACAATCAGGGACAAAGAAAGAAAGAAAGAAAGAAAGAAGGAAAGAAAGAAAAATTAGTAAGAAGGAAAGAAAGAAAGAAGGAAAGAAAGAAAGAAGAAAAGAAAGAAAGAATGAAAGATGAAGAAACAATAATTAGTGAAAAGAAAGAAAGAAAGAAAGAAAGAAAGAAAGAAAGAAAGAAAAATTAATAAGAAAGAAAGAAAGAAGGAAAGAAAGAAAGAATGAAAGATGAAGAAACAATAATTAGTGAAAAGAAAGAAAGAAAGAAAGAAAGAATGAAAGATGAAGAAACAATAATTAGTGAAAAGAAAGAAAGAAAGAAAGAAAGAAAGAAAAATTAATAAGAAAGAAAGAAAGAAGGAAAGAAAGAAAGAATGAAAGATGAAGAAACAATAATTAGTGAAAAGAAAGAAAGAAAGAAAGAAAGAACGAAACAAAATGAGGAAACTGTATGCAGTGAGATTAAAAGAAAGAAATAAAGAAAGAAAGAGAATAAGAACGTACCAATGAACAATGAGAATTAATTGGGAAGGAAAGAAAGAAAGAAAGAAAAACGAGAAAAAGTAAGTAAGAAAGAAAGGGGAAATAAGAAATGATTATATATATATATATATATATATATATATATATATATATATATATATATATATAAGGGCCTATATCTTATATACTGCCCATGAATTCAAGTTAAAAGGAACATGATATATATATATAGAGAGAGAGAGAGTGAAAGAAAAGACAGGCAGACAGGCAGAAACTGAGACAGAATGTTGGAAATGCCCTTAATACATAGTCAAGGAAAAAATTCATGTCAAAATATCTATCTATCTATCTATCTATCTATTTTCGTTTACGGTCGGAACGACAACGGTATCTAATCGTCTTCGAACCTCCGACTTCCGCTCTTGATCGAGGAAAACATGCTTGCCACACGCCATCGCTGCAGTTCGTCTTGCGACGATCCAATAATTTCACCTCTAACGTCGCAATACGAGTGGCCCCGACCGCTCCCTTCAATCATTGCCTCGCTGTAGACGGAGATCGACAGACGTAGACGAGGCCCTCTTCCATCATTCAATGCTTATCGTAAGCAAGCTTAAACAGTCCGCTCTGAGCACTCTAATTTTTTCAAAGTGAACGTACCGGCCGCCGCGTACACTCAGTCAAGAGCACCCTTGGAGGAGAAACCACCCGACCGCAAACACGCGCGTGTGACAAAACATTGCCCGGAAAATAGCGGTTAAACGGAGAGGGAAATGGAATGGTGTCGGAAGATTGAATAATACGTTGACTGCATCTATGTAGAGAAGTAAGATTCCTCCCTCACCAAAGAGTATCCTGGATATGACACTAAACAATCTGATGGAGAGATTCCAGTGCTGGAGTTTGAAGAAGGTTCAGAACCATTTCATTGCCATTACTCCCAGGCCCACTGTAACCTGTGAGGACCCATATCTATGATTCAAATGGAACTATTTAACCATTTAAAAGTCTGCAAAGAAATGACTGATATTAAACCGAATTGTTAGTTTTACAAAGAAATACATGCAACCATTGAATATATATGTATAAAGAGGATTTGGCATTAAATAACCTACAAGGGATGATATGCCATAAAATCCAAACAACTGAATCGTATTTATCTAATATATATATATATATATATACACGAGGATCATTAAATAAGTTTCCAAACTTTTTTCTTATGGCACTTTCATTGATAGTACACACATGAAACTCTAGTCCCCTTCGAAGTAATCTCCTCCGGCTGCAATGCACTTGTACCGTTCCAACAACTTCTGGAAGGCCCCATGGAAGTCCTCTTATTTGAGCGTGTCAATGACCTTTGTCACAGCCTCTTTCATCGCCTTAATTATCTCATAACGACAGCCTCTGAGCTTAGGGAATAACCAAAAGTCACAGGGAGCAAGGTCTGGACTATAGGGAGGGTGAGAAACTGTCTTGATGCCCATCTTGGTCAAATAGTCTGTGACAAGGATGGAGTTGTGGACTGGTGCATTGTCCTGGTGGAAATGCCACTGATCCGATTTGAAGAGTGGTGGCCTCTTCTGGCGGAATCTCTTTCTGAACTCCCTTAAAACCTCAACATAGTAACCCTAAGCCTAACCCTTTGGCCAATCAACTCTGGTGTATTGACTTCCTTACTCTTCCCACGCCTCTCATCATCCCTCACAGACTTCCTGCCTTTCTTGAATCTCTTATTCCACTCAAAAACTGATGCTCGATTCATGCAAAAGGATCCAAAAGCAGTATTAAGTATTCCATACATTTCTGTGGCATTTTTTCCTAGTTTAAAACAGAATTTTATTGCATATCGTTCTTCCTCACGTCCAGATTGGATTTTTAAAATTCCCCAGCTGTGACACTCAGGCTTTAGTAGGGTGTATTCCAATTGCTGCTGTAGCCGTTCATTTGAAACTGAAATCCTAAAAATTTGTCAGTCATCTCATAAGAAGTTTAGCAATAACATACTGAATATTCAAGTATCTACAATTTTAAATACCTGTGCAAAAAAAGTCTGGAAACTTATTGAAGGCCCCACGTACAAAGAGGATTTGGCATTAAATAACCTACAATGGTTGATATGGCATAAAAACCAATTAAACCAAATCATATATATTTGATCTATTAGTAGGAAGAGGATTTGGTATTAAATAACCTAAAAGACTTGATATGCCATAAAATCCAACTCAACTAAATTATATATATTTAATGAATATCTTTGAAACGGAATTTGGCATTAAATAACCAACAATGGTTGATATGCTGTAAAGCTCAACCAACCCAACCCAACCAAATCATATATATTCAATATATATGTATAAAGAGGATTTGGCATAAAAGAATTTATAGGGGCTCATAAGCCATAAAATCCAACCAACCAACCAACCGACCGACCAAACAGCTAACTTTTTTCCATATACAAAACTGTTTTCACATGTATCGACTCCTCGATCGATGAATATCGACCTCTTGTCTAATGAATACGAATGTTTAAAATCAATGGGGTTCAATATCCAAGGACAATTAAATATCAAACAGTGTTGCGTTAAGCTCTGTTCGATTGATGTCGAATAGTGAAACACCTACAGGGTTTTCCGGCAAGTGACAAGTCTGTTCATTTATTCCACGCCATCCAATTGATTCTTAACAGTCCTTGTCGTGTTTTTACTGATGTAGTGACTTCATCAGTTTGCAAGGACATCCAATTATTTCATTGACATAATTGCATTTTATTGCATCAAATATTCAGACGAAAATAATCAATTTTGGTGACGAGCAGGTAGTTCATCTTTTATAAGTATTTCAGTGTGGTAGAATATTGCGCTATCTATCTTTCTATCTATCTCCGCTTGACCATTACGTGTCTATTGCTCCATCTTATCAATCAATACATCTACATATATATATATATATATATATATATATATATATATATAATCATGTTGTGCCGCTAGCATGGATATCCCTGACCCTCTCTCGCCACTTCTCCCTATCGTTCATCGCCTCTGGCAGGTCTTCAGGGCCACATCTCGTATCCTCACATAGCTGCTGTATGTATGTTCGAGCTGGTCGTCCTGCTTTTGCTCGGCTATATGTGGGGGTTCACAGGAGTACATCATTTATGAGCTCGTCGCTGCTTCTCCAGCCGTGTCCGGCTTATCTGGTTCACGGATATATATATATATATATATATATATATATATATATATATATATATATCCGTCTGTTGATTATATATATATATATATAAAGATATAAATCTGTTCATCTCTTTCTCTTTCTCTCTCCCCCTCATCCTCTCTCTCTCTTTATATATACATATATATATATACATACATTCATATATATATATATATATATATATATATATATATATATATAAATAATTTCATACTTCTATTATACTTCGATGTTGTAGTATATTTCCCTATTCTATATCTATCTATTTATCTATCTATCTATATTTTGTTGATATCACGACAAATCAAGATCAATCGGAAATTAATTGGGTTATTATATAAATAAAAGCAAACGAATCTATCTATCTATCTATCTATCTATCTATCTATCTAGATAGATAGATAGATAGATAGATAGATAGATAGATAGATAGATAGATTTGTTCGTTTTTATCTGTATAATAACCCAATTATTTTTCAATTGATTTTGATTTTTCGTGATATCAACAAAATCTTGATCGATTCATTTTTAGTGGTTTTTTTTCTTATTTTCCTCAGTGAGCAAAGCTGTGCAGTATCTTTTTTTAAAACATGATATCATTCCTCAAATTCTTCAGATTCTCATCCTGTTTTTGTCATTTTAATTTTTTTATACACTGGAGTGTCTCTACTTTTTAATTGGTCTAAGTTTCTTGAAAATTACCCGAATCTCCGGCACTTAGTCAACGACGCCAGGGACATTTTCTGCTGAGATGGGTATGACACTTGACAACACCCCGTCGTGATACTGGATTATTCTTGGTATAAGCCATAGACAAGTTCCTGTCTGAGATATATAGTAATTAATGTTGCAGTCGCAGAGTGCATAAATCTTCTAATTACAATAAAATAACAAACCCATGAAAGCCATTTAATTAAAAGTTTGCCAGCAGGAAGAAACCCTCTGGCTGAATCTGGATGTAATTTTGAAACTGGGTGTGAATGATAATACTAATTCGGGTCAGATGAACCTGGCGGTAATATCAACGAAGGGATTACTTCCCACTCAAAGCTGGAGTCTTCTCCGTTGGATGTTTTGACATAAGGAAGGAAAATACAGAAAATAGACTTTAAAGTCACAAATGGTTAGTGTCGAATCTTGAGTTTTTATTGGTATTACTCCCAGGCTCACCCAGACTCAGAGTGGTATTAACAATAGGATCACATCTGTAGTTCAAATTCATCTGTTTGAAACATCGTTCAAAATGACAACATCAACAGATGGTCTCTTAAATCATTGAGAATACTACAAACTATTTATCACCAAATTGGGAGATTGGACTAATGAATAGAATGTTCGCAAATGGTCCGGGAGACCGGAGTTCAATCCCAGTCATGCCAAAGACCCAAAAAGTGGTGCTGTTTTGCTTTACATTCAGTATTATAAGTTACGTATTAAGGGTAAAAAGGAGCAATCGAAGAGAAGCAGTAACACCCTACCCTATACCTCGGTGTAGTAGCTGTTAAAAAGGGAGCCTTCGGGTCACCCTCGACTAAGGTCGCTAAATTTACTTCCTTTTACCTATTATTTACCTGTTTAAAATGAGAGAAAAGATGAATGTTTCTACCGTGGAAAATTAGGAGAGATAATTATTTGAATGAATTTGGCATTAGATAAGAATGCTTGACGGGCACTTTATCCGATTAACCAACCAATTTTGAATAGACAATAAACAAATATTTTTGTGTGACAAATTCTTTTTTTTATACAGATTTTCCATTTATAGGAAAAATTTCCGAAGAAAAAAAAAGAATTCTCCTCATCAATTGAGTGAAGCTCGCAGATAGATAGATAGATAGATAGGAGCAGAGTGTAATAGATAGATAGATAGATAGATAGATAGATAGATAGATAGATAGATAGATAGATAGAATGATAGAATCTGAGATAGACAGGTAAAAACAAACTCAGATAGATAGATAGATAGATAGATAGATAGAAACAAACAAACTTAGATAGATAGATAGATAGATACAAACAAACTCAGATAGATAGATAGATAGATAGGAGCAGAGTGTAATAGATAGATAGATAGATAGATAGGAACCGATTGTGATATATATATATATATATATATATATATATATATATATATATATATATATATAGGAACAGTGTGATAGATAGATAGATAGATAGATAGATAATTTGCTTTTATTTATTGAATGAATCTCGTAGATAGAGATAAATAGAAAAGTTGCTTTTATTTCTTGAATAACATTTGTATTTACATAGATAAATAGATAGATAGACAAAGAGAGAGATAAATTCCTTTGGTTTATTGAATGAGCCTAGTTAATAGATAGATAGATAGATAGATAGATAGATAGATGAAAATAATTTGCTATTTATTTCTGGAATGAATCTCCTAGATAGGTAAATAAATCCATCGGTTGATCGATTGATAGATGATTTCCTTTTAATTCTTATATGACCTACGTAGATAGATAGATAGATAGAGAGAGAGAGAGAGAGAGAGAGAGAGAGAGAGAGAGAGAGAGATTTCCTTTTGGTTATTGTTAGATCGATAGGTAGATAAATAGATCATTTTCAGTTATAAATTGCGTGACCCTCAATCGATTGATAGATAGGTGGATCATTTCCCTTTAATAATGGCATAACCCTTATCGATCGATAGTTTGATAGATAGATCATATCCTTTTATTAATCACATGACCCTTGACGATTGATTGATCAATACATAGATAGATCCTTTTCCTTCATCAATTGCATTACACTCGTAGATAGATAGATAGATAGATAGGAACAGAGTTTTATATAAATATATATATATATATATATACATATATATATATATACATATATATACATATATATATATATATATATGTATATCGATATATATATACATACATACACACATATATATATAGATAGATAGATAGATAGGAACAGTGTGATAGATAGATAGATAGATTATTTCGCTTTATTAATTGTATGAACCTCGTCGATTTATCGACCGATAGATTGATTGATCATTTCCTTTTATCGATTTCATGACCTTCGTTGATTCATCGATTGATAGATAGATGGATCATTTCCTTTTATCGATCTCATGACCAGTGTCGATTGATCGATCGATAGATAGATGAATCATTTCCCTTTATTGACTTCATGACCCTCGTCGATCGATTGATTATTTGATGTATTATTTCCCTTTATTAATGACATGACTCTCGTCCATTTATCGATCGATAGATAGATGGATCATTTCCCTTTATCGATTTCATGACCCTTGTCGATCGATTGATTGAAAGATAGAGCATTTTCCTTTATTAATGGCATGACCCTCGTCCATTTATTGATCGATAGATAGATAGATAGATCATTTCCCTTTATCAATTGAGTGACCCTCGTCATTCGAGTGATAGATAAATATATAATTTCCCTTTATTATGGAATGACTAACGTCCATCTATCGATCGATAGATAGATAGATCATTTCCCTTTGTCAATTGCATGACCCTCGTCGATGGCCGAATAAAATTTACGTAGTGTATTCGATGACGACTATAAATAGGAGCCAACTTCAACAAACTACTGCACAGATAATTTATCAATTATGTTGAAGTCTTGCATGATAACACTCCTTGGGTTTTTCCTTCACTTAGATTCGTTGTCCTATCATCGCTAGAGAGCCGAGTCTGCCCGATTAATTTACTTATTGATAGAAGAAGAGTAACACGTGCCTTTCAAAGGATTATCAGCACAGAGCGAAATATAAACTGCTTCGTGCAGGGTTTGAACTTGGCTCTTTCACCAGTATCTCTTACCGTTTTTATCTGCGTAGAAGACATTCTGTGTTTCCATTTTTTTTTTCTTTTTCAGGTCAAAATTTCGGGGTGCGTATTATACTGCGTATTAACTTTCTTGTCGACCACGTGCGTTGCTATTTTGGGATAGACGTTACCAAACGGAAATTATATTTAAGGTCCAATATTACTAAAGTGTTTCAAAGACTTTCGTTAAATGCCGCAACAGAAAAATAGCCACTGAAAATCATAGTTGTTTATATGTTATATAATTAAGGAATGATTTTTTTCATATTAATCATTTTTCGTTAATAATATTTTATCATTCAGTTTGGTTAGGCTTTGAACTATTCGGCTCTTAATTCAGGCGCACAGTCATTGGGTACAGTTTTACGCTCGTGCGCAAAGATATGACAATGGTGATTGTCATAATAAACCCCAGACAGGAAATGTTGCTGGAGTGTGGATGACGTCATGCCCAGACGAAATGAGCTGAGAATTTGAGGATTTTGAAAAAGAGTCAGTTGGGAGTTGACATTGGACCATGCAGGCAGATAGTTGAGTTTCTGCCATTGGGCGCAGAGAAGTGAGTTTCTGCCGCGAAGTTGAGAATTGGATTTTGACCATTGAAGATGTAGTGGGTTTTTTTTTCTTAAACATCACAGGATGCGCTGCGCGTTTGTGGGGTAAAATAGTGTGGATAGCATAGTAAGAATTGTGTCTCTTTCCTCGTGTCGAAGAACCAAAGTCAGAAGTTAATAAAACCGTTCGTACCTGAACAACAGAGTCTACCTGCGTTTTGAATTTGCTTGTATTACAGTTGTGATTGGCTATACAACATATAAATTGTTTCTCATAGGCCCCTGCTCTTGGCAATAGCAGGGATATTGATGAGGGTATTTTTATTGAAATTAATAACATTTAATTGAGTAGTTGATATCATTTTTATATGTAAAGGAGGAGATTCTATGAAATCGGGATGTTAATTTAAAAAAAAGATACCCTTGGGAAAGGTATCAACCCCCTTATCCTCCCAGCTATGGGTTAAATAGTACCACTACTGTTCTTCTAGGAGAATAGCTTTGGCATTAAATAACCTACAAAGGTTGATATGCCATTAAACAAAGAAACCAAACCAAACCAAAAGAAAGGTTTTGATTTCTGGAGTAGTTAATTCCCCTTGACCATTTTTGGGGTTTATTAAAGGCACCTGGTGGCTGCCGAATTTTTTTTTTCTATTTTTATCTTGATTTTATTCTATTTTATTTTAAGGAGAAGGTCTAAGACCACATCAGTCGAGAGAATTAACATATATATTAGAAGTAAACGAAGACTATATAGGAAAGCTGCAGGGCTGGACGAGTTTCCCCCAGAAGTATGGAAGACCAGACAATTCGACGACATACTGCTCCGACACTGCAACGCAGTATATAATCAAAATCCGATAGATAGATAGATGGATGAAGGGATGCATACTCCCTTTCCCTAAAAAGGGTGACATCGGATTAGCCAAAAACTACCGAGGCATAACACTTACATCCATAGCAGCCAAAATCTACAATGCCCTACTAAGAAACCGCATAGAACCCAAAATCGACAACATACTAAGTAAAAACCAAAATGACTTACGAAGAAATAGATCCACGACCTCACAAATATTAACCATACGTAGAATCCTTGAAGGTGTACGGGCAAAAAACCTACAAGCGACATTAATATTTGTCGACTTTACCAAGGCCTTCGATTCCATTCACAGAGGAAAGATGGCACAAATCCTACTAGCATACGGCATACCTAAAGAAACCGTAGCAGCAATAACGATTCTCTATAGAAACACCATAGTAAAAGTACGATCACCAGATGGAGACACAGAATACTTCGACATTGTAGCAGGAGTACTACAAGGGGACACGCTAGCTCCATACCTCTTTATCATTTGTCTAGACTACGTACTTAGAAGATCGATTGACAAAATCGCAGAGAACGGCTTCGAGCTGACAAAGAAAAGAAGCAGAAGGTACCCCGCAAAAACAATTACCGTAGCCGACTACGCCGATGACATAGCGATACTGGCAAATACACCCAACCAAGCCGAAACAATACTGTACAGTTTGGAACGAGCAGCTGCAGGCATAGGCCTCTATGTCAATGCACACAAAACGGAATATATGTGCTATAATCAAACGGGGGACATCTCCACTCTAGACGGAACCCCTCTTAAACTAGTAGACAAATTCACTTACCTAGGAAGCATCGTCACATCAACCGAAAAGGACATCGACTCGAGGTTAACGAAAGCATGGACAGCTATCAATAGGCTATCGATTATATGGAAATCAGACCTAACTGATAAAATGAAACGCAGTTTCTTCCAGGCTGCGGTCACATCGATACTGCTATATGGATGCACTACATGGACTCTAACAAAACGACTGGAGAAGAAGCTAGATTGCAATTACACAAGAATGCTGCGAGCAATCTTGAACAAGTCCTGGCGGCAACACCCCACAAGACACCAACTGTACGGCCACCTGCCTCCTATCACAAAAAACTATTTAAGTTAGACGAACTAGACATGCAGGACACTGCTGGAGAAACAGGGACGAACTCATAAGCGATGTACTCTTATGGACCCCCACACATGGCCGTGCAAAAGCAGGACGACCAGCACGAACATACATTCAGCGACTATGTGAGGATACGGGATGTTGTCCAGAAGACCTGCCTGAGACGATGAACAATAGGGAAAAGTGGCGAGAGAGGGTCATGGATATCCGTGCTACCACCACGACATGATGATGATGATGATGTTGATGATATGGGATGATCATTTAATTTAAAAGCTTAGATTATTTAGAAGTTTCCACCTGCTATGGAAGATCTGGCATGTGTTCAAGTTGGGATAGGTCGAATTAAAGGAACACCCTGTTCTGGTTTCTTAATGTTTCTAACCCCTTATTGTTTTGACCCCCTTTGACCTCGTTTGAGAATTTAGAATTTATATAGGTCTTCCCATTTTTTGAATTAACACATAAACTATTATCCACATTTGCTGTTTGGCAACCTCAAGTCAAACAAGTATAGTTATATGAGGAGACGGAGAATATAATGATATTCTCCGGGGAAATAAATTTATAAGGACAAGTTAACCAGGTTTGAGTTTCCTTCTAATTGTTATATATATATATATATATATATATACATTGTGCCTACAATAAGTTTCCAGACTTTTTATACAGGCATTTAAAATTGTCGTAGATTCTTGAAAATTCAGTATGTTATTGCTAGACTTCTTATTAGATGACTGACCAATTTTCATGATTTCAGGTTCAAAAGGACATCTACAGCAGCAATTGGATTACACCCTACTAAAGCCTGATTGTCACAGCTGGTGATTTTCAAAAATGCAATCTGGACGCGAGGACACTTTAGAAGAACGATATAGTAAAATTCTGTTTTAAACTTGGAAAAAATGCCACAGAAACTAATAGAATGCTTTAGACTGCTTTTCGATCATCTTGCATGAATTGAGCATCAATTTTTGAGTGGCATAAGGGATTCAAGGAAGACAGGGAGTCTGTGAGGGATGATGAGAGGTGTGGGAGGAATAAGAAAGTCAATACACCAGAGTTGATTGGCCAAAGGTTTCGAGTTAGGGTTAGGGTTACTATGTTGACGTTTTAAGGGAGTTCAGAAAGAGATTCCGTCAGAAGAGGCCACCACTCTTCAAATCGGGTCAGTGGCATTTCCACTAGGACAATGCACCAGTCTACAACTCCATACTTGTCATAGACTATTTGACCAAGATGTGCATCAACACAGTTCCTCCACCTCCCTATAGCCCAAACCTTGCTCTCTGTGACTTTTGGTTATTCCCTAAACTTAGAGGCTGTCGTTATGAGATAATTGAGGCAATGAAAGGGGCTGTGACGAAGGTCATTGACACGCTCACACGAGAGGCCTTCCATGGGGCCTTCCGGAAGTTGTTGGAACGGTACAACAAGTGTATTGCAACCGGAGGAGATTACTTCGAAGGGGACTAGAGTTTCATGTCTGTACTATTAATAAAAGTGCCCATACAAAAAATCTGATAAATTATTTAATGATCCTCGTATTTATCTATGATTTGTATATGAGTAGCTGTAATAACATTTTTTCTAAACAAGCTAGAGCTCATTTGTTTGCACACAGTTAAATGCTTCCAAGTATTGCAATACAGCACAAATAGTTTTACTTGCACACAGTTAAATGGTTCCAAATATTGCAATACAACACTAATATTTCTACTTGCACTCAGGGAAATGGATTCAAGTATTGTTATTAAACCTTAATAATTTTATTCAACATTATTTAACACCGTTAATGGTTCCAACTCTTGTTATTTAATACTAACAATCTGTCATTCATTTGTACACAGTTAAATTTTTTCAAGAATAGCAAATGATTAATTATATCTATTTAATCATATTTACCCGACCCCTCAGCTCGGACAGGATATGACACAAGGTCAGTTTTTAATCGGAGTTTAACTGGTTTGAATTCAGAGTTTTCCTTCTCCTAGACTAGTTGCCTCACGAAGGCTAAAGAAATCAGTCTGCCCTACTATTTTACCCATAGCTAGAGGGAGAATAAGTGGATTCATACCTTTCCCAAGGGTATTAGTGCTATGTGAAAATGCAGTCAATCTCGGCCAGGATTTGAACTCGTGTCGCTGTATCCATTTCCTACGACGATAACCATTACACCACGGGTACCTCCAAAATTATATCTATTTAATGCTAATATGGAATCCTAACAATTACTACGACTCCGGATCTGAGTGGACCTGGGAGTAATGGCACTGAAGAAGTGTTCCACTTTCCGCAAAGCTTCAGGACTAGAACCTCACCGTTTGATGGTTTGGTCCTATATCCAGGACACTGAGACATGACTTAAAGATATTTATGAGCTTAAACTATATTCATGAGCTAGTCCAATGAGTAATGGCACATCAACTCTTATTGACTATTTAATACCAAAGCCTCGTAGAAAAACAGTTGCGTAACTATTCAAACCAGAGCTGGAGGATAAGAGAGTTCATTCCTTTTGCTAGGGTATTAGTCTGAAAGTGGACGTAATAGAGCGACTGGAGTTCGAACTCGCTTACTACGCTGTTGCAGTAGAGCACGTTAGCTACAACACCATCACGTTAACCACTACGCCCCTCAACGTAATTGGCGTATAAATCGTACAATGTATAAAAGATGAATTTAATGCGAGTCGACAATATTGTGTTTGGTTGAATCTGGGATTTTGGGATAAAGAATTTTATCTTTTTTTTTAATTTTCTATTTTTTATTTTCTAAATTTGATTAAATTTCTATAAATCATCTTAAAGGAAGTCATGACGATGTCTCTCGTTTCACTCCTGTAAAAGGGCATTTGAAATTTATAAAAAAAAAGGAGAGAAAGTTTTCTATTTTAAGCTTCTATATCTCTTCCGCTTTTGGGGATAACACTCTGGAGCGACTATAAATCCCATCGACAGAACATTTGTTATGTAATACAAAATATGATTCTTCGTTTGCAGCTTTCAAACCTTCTCAGATTGATCAGCCATAATTTAGATCAACTGCTTGTACGACTAAAACAAAAGACGTTCGCAGGAGATGTTCTTAGGAGAATAGTTAAAAAAAAGTTCGAAATCTTGTCTATTCACACTGGAAAAACTGGTGTAGCTTCTTCCAAAACGAAGATTTTATCAAATTAGAAAAAATAAATTTATATCGGGAAATTACGAGAATAATGCCAAATAGATTCAATGCATGTGTATAACCAAAAAATAAACAGATCTATCTATCTATCTATCTATCTATCCCATTTTGTTCATATCTATCTATCTATCTATCTATCTATCTGTCTTTGAGAGGCATTCAATGGACAAAATAAAATTACTACCCGAGTTATAATTTCCTTTATAGCAACAAGTCTATTTTCATCTATCTATCTATCTATCTATTTTTTGAGAGTCCTTCAATGGAAAAAAGAAAATTATCTCTCCAGTTATAATTTCCTTTATAGCATTAAGTCTATTTTCATGCATGCATGTATCCTTTTATATATATATATATATATATATATATATATATATATATATATATATATATATACATAAATTTGTGAAAAATGGAAATAAATCCGAAGCTATGTAAATATCTAATTGGGGAAAATATTCAGAGGATGTATTTTTATATATGATATGTAGTTTGTTTAGGTTTTAATTCTTTTTTTATTTTTCAAATGAAACCTATAGAACACTTAGCATCTATTAGACAACCCAGAAGATAGTTTAGAAAATCGGGACATTGATATATATATATATATATATATATATATATATATATATATATATATATAAACATCCATCGTTAACTTAAAATTATTAATATCACCCCTCATGGTCCTGATGATGGTTCAGTAGAACCGAAACGCTATAGTGTCGACCTGTTAATAAATCATTCCTTACACTTGGATCGTTGTAATCAGTTTTTCTACACATTGTCGGATTACAATCCTTTATTTACTCTTCATATATATATATATATATATATATATACTCAAAAAATAAAAAAAAATCGTATTAAGATCGAACCCTGACTTTTGACACTGTCAGCCTTCAAAAATATTTCTTCAACATGAAGAGAAAACATTCATACACTTATCAATACTTTCAAAAATGTTGCAATATGTTCAAAATCAATGGAATGCAGTAAATAAACATTGTAGTCTCGACCTTGAAGTCGCCTGCCTGATTTATTTGGATATTAAAAGCATACTAAAAACCCAACATTAATATACAATAGCATTGATGTTATAATAATTACGAAAGTAGTTGATTATCTACGCTAGTGAGCCATTATTTCCTTTTTTTTTCTCTTATAAACAAAATCCCAAGGTATCTTCTCCAAAGATTTAAGAGGTGCCTGTGGTGTAATCGTTATCGTCGTAGGAAGTAGACACGGCGACACGATTTCAAATCCTGGACGAGACTGATTGCATTTCACATAGCACTAATACCCTTGGGAAAGGTATGAATCCAATTATTTTCCCTCCACCTATGGGTAAGTAGTAGGACAGACTGGGTTCTTCAGCCTTGGTAAGGCAACTAGTCTAGGAGAAGGAAATCTCTGAATTCAAACCTGTTAAACTCCGCTTAAAAAATTGACCATGTATCATATCCTGCCCGAGCGGAGGGGGTTGGGTAAATAGGGTCTACAAAGATTTAAATAAATCTCAGCAGATAAGGAAGTTTTACGTACGAGGTGCATTCGATAAGTTTCCTGACATTTTTCGTATGGGCATTTTTATTGATACTACACGCATGAAACTCTAGCTAACTTTTAGTGGTAGCAGATAAGCATCCATCCAATTAAATATATATATATATATATTGTCATCCACAGACAGACTGTTTCGTTCTGTCAGAACTCTTCAGTGTGGCTAGACCCGCAGGACGCTCGAAGCCGGGATCGAAACCCGTCTAACTTTACGATAGATTAAGGTTTCAGACCACACAGCTACAAGCGGACTACGTTGGCTAAGGGAATTTTAAGGTATTTTATTTTTAGCAACAGCAGCAGCAGCCTTTGTTTACATTTTTAATACCCTATCGGCTACCAGAGTGCTCAATTCTTACGAAGAGCTTTGCATTACGCTAGGGGCGGCCGACAATTCCTTCGCCAGAGTGCTCAACCCCCATGGGGGAGCTAATTTATATTTATTTATCATAATGCTATATATATATATATATATATATACATACATATATATATATATATATATATATATATATATATATCATTAACATCGAGTAAAGTTCAACGTATATTATGGCATTACAAATTTATTTCAACAGTTCGGTCAATACGAATGGACTCATCAGACGGCAAACAATTTCATTGAAGAAATAATTGATTTATATAAATTATATATATATATAGAGAGAGAGAAAGAGACAGAGGGAGACAAATAGAGAGAGAGAGAGAGAGAGAGAGAGAGAGAGAAAGAGATCTGTCTGACGTAGAGTTAGTCAGGCTCTCAATCCGAGTTTGAAGCTTCTTACGTGTCAAACCGCAGTGAAAAATTGTGATACAACGGAACAGTCTGTCTGGATTACAATATATATGCCCCACTTACCCGGAGATTGAGCACTTTGACGAAGGAAGTAACGGTTGCCACTCCCATACTGTAAAGCACTTCTAACGAATTCAGCACTTCGGTATCCGATTGCGTAAAATGAAAACAATGAAAGTTAATGCGTGTAGTTAAAATTCCCAAGCTGGCTTTTGTGTGGCTGCTGGCTGAGAAGTATGTTATCGGTCAGACGTAAATTTAAGCGGGTTTCGATAGCAGCTTCAATAGTCTCGTGTGTCTAGCAATACTGAGGAGCTGTGATAAAACGAAACCGTCTGTCTGTGGATATATATATATATATATATATATATATATATATATATATATATATATATATATATTTCTATATATGGAACATTATTAAACATAATAAAATTATATAGAAAAATGTGTCTTTATATATATTCACTTACAAAAGACCTTACCGAATTAAAATGTCCTCAAATACTGGCCATCATCCCTTCTTATCATTTTTTAATTTCCAAAAGGTTCCTTGTTCCTTTGTAGATTAGAATACGCAAGTTATATATTTATATCTATAACTATCTCTTTCTCTCTCTTAGCACACACACACATATATATATATATATATATATATTATCGTTTCATTTCTATAAGTTTTATTTCTATAAGTTTCATTGCCCCTCTATAGACTGAAGACGCTGTCATCATAGAAAACGTTGTGTATTATATCGTACATATATATGTATATACATATGTATATGTATATATACATATATATAGATATATATATATACATGCATATACATATGTCTATTTATATACATTTATATATATATGTATATGGATATATAAGCAAACACGCATACACACACATATATATTTGTATATGTTTGTATGCGTATATATATAAATACACACACACACACACACACACATATATATATATATATATATTTGAGATGTACATACATATACATACATACATGGAGGCATAGATGCATATGTTCATAATGGTAATCCTCGAAGGATATGGACTTTGTGACTCGATTCCAAATCGTGAACGAGGTTGTTTATTCAAACGAGTATAGTAAAGGCATGAATCCGTCTATTCGCCTCCTCCCTCCATTGAATAAATAAAAAGCTGTTAAACAGCCTCTAATACCATGTATAGCTCAGACACTTACCTTGAGGGGTTAAAAAGCATTCCAAACATCTTTCTCTACAACAATTTCAGAGATATCCAGATTTATTTCGACGGTTGATTCATCTATTTCTTCTTATTATTATTATTCTTTGTTGGCTTCTCTTTCTTTATTTTTTCATCTTTGGTGTTTTTTTTCTTTTTCTTTCTACTTCTTCTTTTTTCCTTCTCTTTCTTCTTTTTATTTCTTCTTCTTTTACACCTTCTTTAAAGTTTCTTCTTCTTCTTCTTCTTCTTCTTCTTCTTCTTCTTCTTCTTCTTCTTCTTTGCTGGCTTCTCCTTTTTTTCATCTTTGTTTTTTTTCTTTTTCTTTCTACGTCTTTTTTCCTTCTTTTTGTTTCTTCTTTTACACCTTCTTAAAGTTTCTTCTTCTTCTTCTTCTTCTTCTTCTTCTTCTTCTTCTTCTTCTTCTTCTTCTTCTTCTTCTTCTTTGTGGCTTCCTCCTTCTTTTTTTTTCTTCTATGGTGTTTAATTTTTCTTTTTCTTTCGTTTGTTTCTACTTCTTTTTTCTTTCTCTTTTTTCTATTTGTTTCTTCTTCTTTTACACCTTTTTAAAGTTTCTTCTTCTTCTTCTTCTTCTTCTTCTTCTTCTTCTTCACAGCGATCGATTGGATATAAAAAGGAACCGCCCCACCCACTGCCACTCGCACCATGTGCACCTGACAGATTTTGTGTGTCACAGAATCCTATTGCCTTGCACTTCATTCTTCTTTTGTCTTGCACCAAACACCTCCACCACCACCTGCAACGTATCTCTGGCGGTCGTAAAAATACGTGGGGGGTGAGGACGTGTCTCATTTGTGTTCATCTTCTTAAAAGATCCAACCTCCGGCACACTTGACAACACATACGAAACCAAAATTTATTAGATTTTACTTTTTGAGAGGAATGGTGGTGGTGATGTGGAAGTGGATTACTTATATATATATATATATATATATATATATATATACTATAACCTGCTCATTGGTCTAATTGGTAGAGTGTTCGCCAGTGGTCCGGGAGACTGGGCTTCAATCCCAGGTCGAGTCATACCAAAGACTTTAAAAATGGTACTTGTTACCTCTTTGCTTAACACTCAGCATTATTAGGTACGTATCAAGGGTTAAGTGGAGTAATACAGGAAAAAGAGTAGCACCCTCCCTTACACCTTGGTGTAGTAGCTATTGAAAAGGGAGCCTTTATATATAGATTGACGTTTGTGAAAGTAAACAATTTTCAAAGACATGTTTTATCGACGTGTCATCGACTCAGACGAGTGTACATGGTCTAAAAAAATATTGGGAAGACTGGGAGAAACGCTTTGCTTTAGAAAGCTAAAGAATTCGTGATCTCAATCAAGTGTCGGTTTATTCACATGTTCGACTTTTACACGAGTGTGTATGGTGTTTTGATATACCCGGAAGAAAGGAAGCAACACATAGCTTCAAAAACTAACTTCATAGATAAATGATTGCGTGATTTTCAATCAAGAGGTCGACCTATACACAGGTATCAGCTTAAACACGAGTATATATAATGATTGATTTTTATTAATAAGAAGGATTTTCCTCTAAGTAGTTTCACCGAATATTTTGTTTTTTTTCGACAGGCAACCCTATTTCGTATTATATGTGTGGAGGTGTATATATATATATACCCTCAAGAAAAAAACAAAATTCGGTCACATTAGGATTATAAAGCTATTTCCATCCTGTTAAGAGCATTGATATGAATCAATAACTCCAAAAAGAATTTAACAGGACTTCTTCAGATCCAACATGGAGATAATGAATACAGCCAGAATGAGGGTGGTCGCTGGAGAGAAGGGAAGGGAACCTTCTCCCATTAAAGATTAACTCCGTTCTCGGTTGAGACAATAACCAACATATGAGTTTTAATTTAATTTTTACTATGATTTAAACTTCCTTTTAAAGTAACTCTTTGGGTTCAATGATAAAATAAGGAATTACAAATCATTTCAAATCAATATGAAAAGTAAAGAAAACAATCTAATCAATTACAGTAATACATATCTCAAGCTCCAACCTTCCCTAACGTCATTTACTGTTGTGACCCCGGAAAGGGTCATTAATGAAAACGCAAACACGGGTATTAGATAAAAGATTATACTACACAAGATAAAGTTACATAGATAAGGTAAGAAGTCTCGTACTGTTCGTATAACACCGATATTGATCTGCCTCTCTGGCAGCGAAATCTCTCAGTACTAATAACGGTGAGAAGAGTCCATTATGGTGAGATGGGTAAGGCTCCCACAACATTTACTCCCCACCCTCTTTTTTCTTTTTGAAATGTACATCCTCCTCTTTTAATTAGTTTACATCATCTATCCCAATTAAATTATATTTTTTATAGTTAATAAATTATTATCTTAGATTTTCGGCTGTAGTTTAAATTTATTTCTATGCCTACATCTAGCTATTAAATCACATCTCTGATTTAATAATTTAGCTGGATCAGGGTATGATATAATTTGTATCTTTTCTTCAAGACATAAGTTACATCTACTATCAAAGCAGTTTGGAGAATTCGACCTTTTCAATATACTCCATTGAATTTCAGGGGCTAAACCCTTATTTTTCAATTTCCAAAAGTGTTTAAATAAGGCTGTTTGATTTTTCAAATGCTCATGAGAGAATGAATGATTGTGGTTATTAAACCTTAGCTTCCATTTCGTCGATGAGATACCTGTGATATCATTGACATTAAGCACTTAACCAGGAATATTTGAATATTCGAATTTTGAATAATTTAATTGTCCAGTCGAAATTGTTCCCCACTCCGGGTTTACTAGATTGAAGAATACCTCAAAACCATATACACACACACACACACATATATATATATATATATACCTCTTCACAGATTATAATTAACATATTTTTAATTGTACTGTGTTTGTCTGCTGTGTGTCTCTTTGTCCCATTTTTCCCCCCAAAAAAAACAGTCTGTCACTTAAGAATAATAAATTTATTTCCATCCTATTAAAAACATTGATATAAATCAATGCTCTAAAAAATTTAACGGGACTTCATCAGATCCAACACGAAATGGAAATCAATTGATTTTTACATATTTACAACCAGACAGAAAAAAAGAACTATTTCTCCAATCTATCAAAGCTAGCCTAAACCATCAAGCAACAATAAGTAGCAAGAAGTTTCACATGTAAGACTACATCCGGTGTCATCCTACTTCGGATCAAACAGAGACAACAATAACATTTAATGTAACATATGTGTGTGTGTGTGTGTGTGTGTGTGTGTGTGTGTGTGTGTGTGTGTGTGTGTGTGTGTGTGTGTGTGTGTTGGCATAAAGTTGAATAAATAAATAAATCGTTTAAAATTTTTCTTCATAAATTAAAAAAAAATGCTGTCCATGTTATATATCCCTCTGTGTTGGGCTCATTACTTATCTATCTATCTATCTATCTCATTCCTCACCCAGTCAGCTAAGAATATCCCCCCAACAACAAGATACGACACTAGACAACTTGATGGTAAGGCTCCAGTAATTCTGGATCTCTGTTGAATGTGGAGTACCCCTTCATTGCCATCGCTCCTCGGTCCACTCTGCTCCGATATGGCAGTAACTGATAGGGTCCTATTTACGGGTCAAATAGAGCTGTTTGAAATCTAACTGTTTTTGTATTTAACTTTGTGTAAACTGACTAATGTTTAATTGAATTGTTAGCGATACATAGCAATTCTTGAAACCATTCAACTTAGTTGATTTATGCAAAAATGAATCGTTTGAAATAGAATGGTTAATTCATTTAACTGTGAAAAAAGAAATGATGAATGTTTAATTCAATTGTTAGTGTTAAATAGCAATACTTGGAATCATTTAATTGTGTGCAAAAAATGTTTAAAGGTAAATAAAATTATTCATATTTGATAGAAATAAGTGAAACCATTTAATAGTGTGGAGAAAAATTAACTCAGGGTCGTTTAAAGATATTATCTACAAAATGTGTAAACAAATCATATCTTTAATGTATATGTATAAAAAGGATTTGGCATAAAATTACCTACAATGGTTTATATGCCATAAAACCAAATCAAATCAAATCATATCTATTTAATATATATATATATATATATATATATATATATATATATATATATATATATATAAAGAGAATTTGGCATTAAATAACCTACAATGGTTGATATACCATAAAACCCACCCCAACCAAATCATATATATTTAGTATATATGTATAAAGAGGAATTGGTATTAAATAACCTACAATGGTTGATATGCCATAAAACCAAACCAAATCAAATCATATGTATTTGATATATATATATATATATATATATATATATATATATATATATATATATATATAAAGAGGAATTGGTATTAAATAACTTAGAATGGTTGATATGCCATAAAATTCAACGCAACCAAATCATATACATTCAATATAAATGTATAAAGAGGATTTGGCATTAAATAACCTACGATGGTTGATATGCCATAAAACCAAACCAAAGCAAACAAAATCATATCTATTTAATATATATATATATATATATATATATATATATATATATATATATATATATATATATATATAAAGGAATTGGCATTAAATAACCTACAATGGTTAATATGCCATAAACCCAATCGAACCAACGCATATATATATATATATATATATAAAGTAGATTTGGCTTTAAGTAAGCTACAATGGTTGATATGCCCTAAAACAAAACCAAGCCAAACCAAAACAAAAACAAAACTATTTCACTCCGTTCATATATATATATATATATATATATATATATATATATATATATATCACAATCGGTTCCTATCTATCTATCAATCTATCTATCTATCACACTGTTCCTATCTATCTATCTATCTATCTATCTAAGTTGGTGACTGTAGTAGTGGGCAACCTAAAGGCTCCCTTTTCATTAGCTACTACAACGAGGTGTAGGGAAGGGCACTACTCCTTTCCCTGATATATATATATATATATATATATATATAATTATATATATATATATATATATATATATGCCCACTACTACAGTCACCAACTTATATAGATAGATATATAGATAGATAGGAACAGTGTGATAGATAGATAGATTGATAGGAACCGATTGTGATATATATATATATATATATATATATATATATATATATATATATATATATATAGCTACTACAACGAGGTGTAGGGAAGGGCGCTACTCCTTTCCTTGATATGTATATATATATATATATCAGGGAAAAGAGTAGCGCCCTAATGAAAAGGGAGGGAACTGATTGAGATATATATATATATATATATATATATATATATATATATATATATATATATATATATATCACAATCAGTTCCTATCTGTCTATCTATCTATCACACAGTTCCTATCTATCTATCTATCTATCTATCTATCGCTATATATATATATATATATATATATATATATATATACATATCACAATCGGTTCTAATCTATCTATCTATCTATCAAACTGTTTCTATCTATCTATCTATCTATCTATCTATCTATCTATCAAACTGTTTCTATCTATCTATCTATCTATCTATCTATCTATCTATCTATCAAACTGTTTCTATCTATCTATCTATCTATCTATCTATCTATCTATCTATCTATCTATCTGTCGCTATATATATATATATATATATATATATATATATATATATATATATATATAAAGAGGAATTGGCATTAAATAACCTACAATGGTTGATATACCATAAAACCAAACCAAACCAAATCTTATATATTTAATATATATGTCTAAAGAGAATTTGGCATTAAATAACCTACAATGGTTGATATACCATAAAACCCACCCCAACCAAATCATATATAATTAATATATATGTATAAAGAGGAATTGGTATTAAATAACCTACAATGGTTGATATGCCATAAAACCAAACCAAATCAAATCATATCTATTTGATATATATATATATATATATATATATATATATATATATATATATATATATATATATATAAAAGACGAATTGGCATTAAATAACTTAGAATGGTTGATATGCCATAAAATTCAACGCAACCAAATCATATATATTCAATATAAATGTATAAAGAGGATTTGGCATTAAATAACCTACGATGGTTGATATGCCATAAAACCAAACAAAAGCAATATATATATATATATATAAAGAGGAATTGGCATTAAATAACCAACAATGGTTAATATGCCATAAACCCAATCGAACCAACGCATATATATATATATATATATATATATATATAAAGTAGATTTGGCTTTAAGTAAGCTACAATGGTTGATATGCCCTAAAACAAAACCAAGCCAAACCAAAACAAAAACAAAACTATTTCACTCCGTTCATATATATATATATATATATATATATATATCACAATCAGTTCCTATCTATCTATCACACAGTTCCTATCTATCTATCTATCTATCTATCGCTATAGATATATATATATATACATATCACAATCGGTTCTTATCTATCAATCTATCTATGTATCTATCAAACTGTTTCTATCTATCTATCTATCTATCAAACTGTTTCTATCTATCTATCTATCTATCTATTGCTATATATATATATATATATATATATACATATCACAATCGGTTCTTATCTATCTATCTATCAATCAAACTGTTTCTATCTATCTATCTATCTATCTATCTATCTATCAAACTGTTTCTATCTATCTATCTATCTATCTATCTATCTATCAAACTGTTTCTATCTATCTATCGCTATATATATATATATATATATATATATACATATCACAATCGGTTCTTATCTATCTATCTATCTATCTATCTCTCTATCGCTATATATATATATATATATATATATATATATATATATATACATATCACAATCGGTTCTTATCTATTTATCTATCTATCAAACTGTTTCTATCTATCTATCTATCTATCTATATATATATATATATATATATATATATATATATACATATATCAATCGGTTCTTATCTATCTATCTATCTATCTATCTATCTATCAAACTGTTTCTATCTATCTATCTATCTATTTATCTATCAAACTGTTTCTATCTATCTATCTATCTATCTATCAAACTGTTTCTATCTATCTATCTATCGCTATATATATATATATATATATATATATATATATACATATCACAATCGGTTCTTATCTATCTATCTATCTATCTATCTATCTATCTATCGCTATATATATATATATATATATATATATATACATATCACAATCGGTTCTTATATATTTATCTATCTATCAAACTGTTTCTATCTATCTATCTATCTATCTATCTATATATATATATATATATATATACATATCACAATCGGTTCTTATCTATCTATCTATCTATCAAACTGTTTCTATCAATCTATCTATCTATCTATCTATCTATCTATCTATCTCTCTCTATATATATATATATATACATATCACAATCGGTTCTTATCTATCTATCTATCAAACTGTTTCTATCTATCTATCTATCTATCTATCGCTATATATATATATATATATATATATATATATATATATATATATATACATATCACAATCGGTTCTTATCTATCTATCTATCTATCAAACTGTTTCTATCTATCTATCTATCTATCTATCTATCTATCTATCTATCACACTGTTCCTATCTATCTATCTATCGCTATATATATGTATATATACATATCACAATCGGTTCTTATCTATCTATCTATCTATCTATCAAACTGTTTCTATCTATCTATCTATCTATCTATCTATCTATCTATCGCTATATATATATATATATATATATATATATATATATATATATATATATATACATATCACAATCGGTTCTTATCTATCTATCTATCAAACTGTATCTATCTATCTATCGCTATATATATATATACATATCACAATCGGTTCTTATCTATCTATCTATCTATCTATCTATCTATCTATCTATCAAACTGTTTCTATCTATCTATCTATCTATCTATCACACTGTTCCTATCTATCTATTGCTATATATATATATATATATATATATATATATATATATATATACATATCACAATCGGTTCTTATCTATCTATCTATCTATCTATCTATCTATCAAACTGTTTCTATCTATCTATCTATCTGTCTATCGCTATATATATATATACATATCACAATCGGTTCTTATCTATCTATCTATCTATCTATCTATCAAACTGTTTCTATCTATCTATCTATCTATCTATCTATCGCTATATATATATACATATCACAATCGGTTCTTATCTATCTATATATCTTTCAAACTGTTTCTATCTATCTATCTATCTATCACAATCGGTTCCTATCACATTCTTTTCCTATCTCTCGATTTACAGCAATATGTCTCATCATAAAAATCTCGTATTTCGTATAACGTTAACATTTACAACATGAATTCTTTCCTTTTGAAAACGTTAGAATTTTGTATTTTGCTTCCATAATTTTATCTTTGTCAGCCTGAGAACTTTTTCAGCCAGCATTTGAAAACTGTCAAAACTGACATAGTTTTTTTTTGGCAATCATTATTATTATTAATTTTGCCTTGCGTCATGCATCGTCTTCCTAATTCTACTTGCTATATATCACATTCACCAGTTTCCATGGTCAGAATTCATTTTACACCATTTTTCGAATTTCTGTCGACAAAGACACCCTCCCTATCGCAAAAAAACAAAAAAAAAATTGAATAAAAAAAAAAATAGAAAAGAAATAAGCAAACTAAAAAAATAGAAAGAAAGATCTCGAACGAACAAAATGGCTGCCTTTCTTATCCAATCACAGTTCAATACAACACAATAAATTTCACATACGTATTCTACATTTTTTAAATCTTGTATAATTCATAATGCGTTTCTATTCTTTTCTTTCTATTTTTATTTTACTTTTTTTATGAAATTTTTATTTTTTTTTAAATGGTCGGAAATTAGAATTTGCCGACTTACTGTCGTTTTGTCCCTGGTTATAAAGAATGAAAAAAAAATTCTATTGTTTTATTTCTCTTTTCGTCATTATTTTTTTTTTATTCCTTTTTTCTTTTTGTTTCCTTCTCTATCTTTTCTTCTTTATTTCTCTTTCAATTTTTCAACGCCACATTAAATAAATAAAACATTTCCTGATTCGTTTGTTCAAGCGTTCCGAATTTCATGTTTTTTTTTCAGTTCATTTTATACATCTTTTTAAAAATTTTAACCGTTGGAACATTACAGATAATTTTCCTTCTCCATTCGAGAAAATATTGTTTTCATTTTAATGTAGGAATTCGCATTATGTTTTACAGGTATTTCGCTCTGTTCCGAATTTTTTTAACTAACATATATATGCATCTCACCAGTAGAGAAATCATATCCACATTGTCTTGACGAAAGCAGATTTTTGATATATCACTGAACATCACTTTCATCCAATCAGCCACAGGATGGGATGGTTTCTCTTTTGTCAATTTCAACAGATTTCTTCTTTTTGTGAGTTTTTGTTGATTTCCTTTAGCTTTTATCTAAGTAAATTCGATTTCATTCAGTTTATTTCTTACAGTTATATCACAAACACTGACTCCTGTTTGGTTTTCAGATTTTTTGTCGTAAATTTTCTATTTTTAAAGTATATAGCTTCCACTTTTCAATACAGACGTTTCATGGCCCGCCAGCTAAGGCTGCAGAATTCACCGACTTCTTCTCTGCAGAGGAGTAAGACCCCGCTATGAGTGTCTTGATAGGACTATAAACAATCTGATTGTGAAGTTCCAGTAATGCTGCAGCTTTGGGGAATGAGATGTACTCCTTTATTATCATGACTCCAAGGTCCACTCTGACCCGGAATTGTAACATCTGACAGAGTTTTATCGATGAGTCAAATAGAACGAAGCTGTTGCGAACGTATGCTAAACTGAATTGTTTGAAATAGAACTGTTTTGACATTTAACTGTGTTTAAACAAAAAAAGAAATATACTAAACTGAATTGTTTGAAAATTTTATCAAAATGATTGATTCGGCGTTAATGACCCGCCGTAAAAGGGGGGTGTCCTCGTTGTGTAATGGTTAAAGCGATGGACTGCGGAATTGTAGTACGCGAGTTCGTACTCCAGTCGCGCTATTACGTTCACTTTCGGGCAAATACCCATGGGGAAAGGTATGAATCCCCTTATCCTCTCAGCTATGGGTTAAATAGTACCACTACTGTTCTTCTAGGAGAATGGCTTTGGCATTAAATAACCTAAAAAGAGTTGATATGCCATTAAACAAAGAAACCAACCGCCGTAAAACAAAACAACCTACTATATATTGACCCTCGACCGAGCCATCAATCAAGAGATGCACCTGTGTGAATAAGCGGAAGAACAACGGAAGCAGGTGGACATTAGAAAATAATATAACCAGGTGCCCGGATGGTTTGAGACAGTTGGAGATAGGATGCCGAAGTGAGAACCAGCTCCAGACAGAGGGCTTTGGGCCCTCAGTGACCCACGGTTGAGCAACCCAGGCAAAATGAGGAAGAAGTGCTGCTGTGGTCTAGGAAGAACTTGGGTCAATATAGCAGTCCGTCCTTGTCTCCACTCATTTCTTACAAATATCAACATCATTTCAAACAAACATCACCCTCTCGAAAATAAAGTGTGATAGATATATCTTTATAAAGAAGTGTATTCGTTCGTTTATTGAAGTCGTCATTACAGTTGATTATGTTCCCGTGAATATTTGTATACGTACAGTTGTATGTGGCTATACAACCAACCAACCAGATACTTTGATGTTTTTCACGGTTTTCAAGTTTCTTTTCCTTTTTAACCAACCAATTTCTTTTATATGTGCACTAAATATGAAAAAACAGATGACTAAAGAAAAACTAACATCTTTCGCCACACTCCATTGTGGATTGTCTTTTTGAATGTTACCTAGTCAGTTGGGGATATAGAATACACCGACCGCATCTCTGCAGAGAGGTAAGACTCATCCGCCAAAGAGTGTCCTGGATATGACACTAAGCAATCTGATGGTGAGGTTTTATTAATGCTGGAGCTTTGGGGAATATGGAGCACCCTTCTCATTGCTATCGCTCTCAGGTTCACTCTGGCTCGGATTGGTAGCACTTGATAGGGTCCTATCTATGGGTCAGATAGAACTAAACTGTGGACTCATGCTCAACTGAATTGTTTGAAATAAAACTGTTCTGATATTTAAGTGTGTGAGCAGAATCTATGATTATACTAAACTGAATTGGTTGAATTAGAACTGTTTGACAAAACTGAATAGTTTGAAATAGAAATGTTTCCGACAATTAAATTGTGTACTTATTCAAAACTGAATTTTTTGAAATAAAACTGATTGTTTGTATAAAAATGGATTTGGCATTAAATGACCTACAAAGGTTAATATGCCATAAAACCTAAACAACCAACCAACCAACAAATCTTTTTGAATAAATTTTAGAATCCTTTCCATTGTTTCAATAGACAGTTCTTCCGTTGACGCTAATTCTTTCTTTTTAATTTGGTAATCTTAACTGTTTGTTGAGGTCTGCAAGAAATATCTTTTAATCGAAGACCGATTTGCAGATTTGATTTTTTTTTTTTTTTGGTATTTATCTGAGGAATGAAAATTTCAAAATCATTCCATCATATTTTCCCTCGGCATAGTTTGAAAAAATACAAAGTTAATTTTAATGATTTAAAAATTCGCAGAATTATTAGATAGAAACAGTTTTGTATTTTATCTATGATTAATGTTTTTAATCATGAGTCAAAATCCCAAAATCAAAAATAAACTAAGGAAATATCTAAATGCAATAATTCCATAATCTTCGTAATATACAAAGGTCGGCTGAAAAGTTCTCGGGCTAACTAAAATGCTCTCACGGAATGTGTTTTTTCTCCACCATGGTTCCTTTTGTGGTCCATACTCTTCTTCCATCAGTGTTTCCGTAATTGGATCCAATTGGTAAAAAGAATTCATCAACAGCAGATATGACGCTACAATATGAACTTTTCAGCCTAAGAAATTTCACCTAAATATATATATATATATATATATATATACGTTTTTTTTGTTTTTTTTTGTTTTGTAATATCTATTTCTTGGAATTCCTCCCCTGATAATTACATTTCTTCCGCTTTGAAGCCGAGTTTCAGTTTTTATCGAAATTTTTACCACGAATAAACGTAAATTTCACTTATTCGTCCGACAATATAACTCTAAATAAGCCTCATCCTGGTGCCCGTGGTGTAATGGTTATCGTCGTAGGAAATGGAGACGGCGATACTGGTTCAAATCCTGGACGAGGCTGATTGCATTTCACATAGCACTAATACCCTTGGGAAAGGTATGAATCCAATCATTCTCCCTCCAGCTATGGGTAAATAGTAGGACAGACTGGTTTTTCGGCATCGGGGAGGCAACTAGTCTGGGGGAAGGAAAACTCCGAATTGAAAACTGTTAAACTCCGCTAAAAAAATTGACCTTGTTTCATATCCTGCCCGAGCGGAGGGGTTGGGTAAATATGGATAAGCCTCATACTGGAAGATATGTATCAAACTATTCTTCCTCTAGCTCGGAACACTTTTATTTCACTCAACTCAATTTTACACAAGTACACAGCTTCGTTCTATTTGACTCATAGATAAAACTCTGTCAGATGTTACAATTCCGGGTCAGAGTGGACCTTGGAGTCATGATAATAAAGGAGTACACCTCATTCCCCAAAGCTGCAGCATTACTGGAGCTTCACAATCAGATTGTTTATTGTCCTATCAAGACATTCACAGCGGGGTCTTACTCCTCTGCAGAGATGCAGACACAATTGGAATTTACGAACATGACCTTATCATCACATGAAATTTAGTGTTGCAGGGGTGTCTTACCCGTCTGCTGAGATGCAGATAGTGTATTCTACTGGACTGAATGGGCGCTGTTATCCACTCAGAGGACAAAAGAGCAAGTGATGCTTTAGCCACCTTCTTGGGGGCCTTCCTGGTATACATTTCTCCCTTTCAAAAGTCAGCTATTTCGACTGAGTGCTGTTTCTACAGTTTTCGTGGGCATCCTGTCAGGAACCCCATGGGTTTGACTAAAACTGTTCATTCCAGCCCATAAACTTACCCATATTACTGTTATTCCTATAATGACTCTATTGGGAAAATATTAGTTGTTATCGGAGCCGCATGTTTTACGCCGAGTTTTCCTTCTTTTAGATTGTCTTACAGTGAGCACACATATAGTACTCAAACCCTTGGGAAAGATATGAATCTAATTATCCTCTTCCCAGCTATGGATAAATAGTAGGGCAGGTTGGGCTCTTTAGTCTTGGTTAGGTAACCAGTCTTGGAAAAGGAAGACTCTGAATTGAAACCTGTTAAACTCAACTTAAAATTGACTTTGTGCCACACCCAACGCGTGCATAGGGGTTTATAAATACACGCACACACTCATATAAACGGGTGGAGACCCCTGAGAGTTGTGGTTAATTAGCTGAACTGAGACATCGCAGTGAGTTCGTCTCCAGTCTGGCATTTGTGTTTACTTTGGACTTATGCCCTTGGGAAAGGTTTGAACTCTTTTATCCACCTCCGTTATCGGTTTAATTATGCCATTACTCTTGTTGTACAAGGATGGCCTTAAATTAAATAACCCACGAAGACTGATCTGTCATTAAACAAAGAATCCAATATATATATATATATATATATATATATATATATATATATATATATACCAGAGTGATCAGAAAATGCTATTTAGTTTTTCGTTGTTCTTAAATAACTTCGACCCAACGTATAAGTCAGGAGAAAAGGATTATGTGAAAAAAAGATGTCCGATCAGACAACATTCTTCATTAAACTAATGGATATGCTACACAATAAATATATATATATATATATATATATATATATATATATATATATGGAGAAATGGTAGACTTTGGTAAATCAGATATGATGATCAAAATAAGTGGAAAAATGGATAAACCAACTCTGACAACGGATTCAGCAATCATATTTCGTTCTTTGTTGGAAATAGAACTTTATCAGAATGAAAAAGAGCATTTCTAAAGTTTAGCAATTGAGGAAATGAATGAAATAATGATAAAAATATGAAAATATAAAAGGAAGGAAGGGTCTGTGACCATCTTGACAGATTACCAATATATATATATATATATATATAGGTATGAACTTTCTTATACTCCAAGCTATTGCTCAAATAGTATGACAGTTCTTCTCCAAAGATGGTTATGGCATTAAATAACTCCAAAAGGTATATGTGCCATGAAGTAAACCAAAGCGCTCTCTCTCTCTCTCTCTCTCTCTCTCTCTCTCTCTCTCTCTCTCTCTGAGAGAGTGGGACGTTTTTTAGTATTTTACTTGCGAAGAGAATTGTAACGACGATCTTACAGTTATTTGAATCCCAAATGAAATCTGATTCACACATTTCTGCTGACACTTGGACCAAAACAAGCCTTACACATCGTGGCTGACCCTTGTCAACTGTCCGACTGGCTGAATTCCCACAATCTTTTATTAGCATTTCATAGTTATTTCGGTTGTATCGAGAATATGGTTGATTATAAAATGAAATTCAGCACAGACAAAATCATATTTTAGTCGAAAATTGTACTGGAAAATGATTCATGTTTTATGTTCGAATATTTTAAGTGAATTGATTTTTACGGAATTGTGTGATTATGACGTGTCATCACTTGGTTTGCAGTTGCAATTTCAGTATGCATATTATCCACCTACGTGACACACACATAAACACATACACACACGAACATACACACACACACACACACACACACACTCACAAACACGCATCTACACACATACATACACGTGCACACTCACACACACAAACATAGACATCTACACACCCACAGAAAGACACACACACACACACAAACACGTGCACAGACAGAATTACGCATAAAACACACACACACACGTACTCAGACACACAAACATAGCCGTGCACACATACATACTCACACACGAACACAAACACGCGCACACACGTACAGACAGACACACACACACTCGCTAACACTTACACGCACTGGCAAACACACACAAACGCATGCAAACACACCCACAATACGTGTCGACTATACCGACTGTATCTCTGCAGGGGGGGTAACCCCCTTCAACGAGTGTCCAGGATATAACACTAAACAATCTGATGGTGAGGTTCCTGTAATGCTAGAGCTTTGGACAATGTAGAGTACCCCTTCATTACCATCGCTCCCAGGTTCACTCTGACCCGGAGTGGTAGTACCTGATAGGATCCTATTTATGAGTCAAATAGAACTAAACTCCGTACTATAATTATACTAAACTGAATTGTTTGAATTAGAACTGTTTGAGTCAACAGATTTTTTTGAAATAGAAATGCTTTTAACAATTAAACTGTGTACTCATGCTAAACTAAAATTGTTTGAAATATTTTTTTTTATATAAAAATGGATTTGGCCTTAAATAACCTATAATGGTTGATATGCCATAAAACCCAAATAACCAAGGAACAGATAAACACGTGCTTATACAAACGCACGCCTATAAATATATATATGTGTGTGTGTAAATGTATGTGGGCGTGTGTGTGTGTGTGAGAGAGAGAGAGAGAGAGAGAGAGAGAGATGTGTTCCACTGACCTACACATTGAGCAGTTAACATCCTAGATTCTAGTGACAACTGATACAGGTACTTACCCAGGGGTCAAAGAAATAGTAAAATCCGACAAATAACAAAATTTTAAAAGGGTAAATTAAATAAGAAATGAGTCAGTCAGGAATAAAATATCAGTGGCACTATAGGAATCGATCGATAGATTCTCAAAAAAAAAAAAAAGAAAATATGGTACATATCTTTGAACCAGTGAGCAAGTGAGTAGAGTGTTCAGCGATAGTCGAGGACCGAGGTTCAATCCCAGATCGAGTCAAACCAAAGAGTCAAAAATGGTACTTGATGCCGTTTTACTTAACACTCAGCTTTATAAGGAAAGGATCAAGAGTAAAGTGGAGCCATCCAAGGAATAGAGTAGCGCCCTTCCCTACACCTTGGTTTAGTAGATATTGAAAAGGGGGCCTTCGGGTCGCCCTCGACTATTGTTGCCAATTTACATATATATATATATACATATATATATATATATATGGTGGTTGTCCATCGGATCCGATGATGACGTTTGTGTTCTACAACTCATCTATGAACATGGAGGTAGCAACGCAGCGCGAGCTCAGAGGCACAGAGTCTTGAACTGTGGGGGCACTGGAAGTCAGCTGTGATCACTGCCGAGGCTGCTCTGCGGTGTCTCTCTCTCTGGCAGCAGTGAGTTTTTGGCATCAAGCCTCTTCAAAGTTGACAGCAGCTCTGTGAACCGAGCCTTGCCATTTGGTCTGTCCATGGCATATCCCTCCAGGTCTCTCGGAGTGATATAGCATTGGCTTTGACCGTGTCTTTATACCGTAGTTTTGGTCTAACTTGATATTTATATATTGGAACGAGTAATAAGAAACTTCCATTTTTCAAAAGCAAGTTCTAATTATCTATTTCAAAATTCCAACTGGAAATTATCTGATTAAAAGTTTTTTTCATTTGTCATTCTGAAATCAGTTGTGAAAGAGTACATATTATAATTTAATCTATGATCTTATGTCCCTAAAATGGAGAAACTGAAAGGGAATATTCGATATGTAATATAGGGGGGTGTAGGAGTAACAAAAACGCAACAAGAATTTCTTTGACCAAAGTGTCAACACAGACCGCCAAGTTCAAACTGGTTTTCAAAGTTTCAATTTGGCGATTCGTTATTCGCAATACGTCGTTGAGAGATGAATCTAATCCAGTACGCTCATCAGACCTTAATCAAGATACTGTAAGATGATTGGTGGAATGCAATCCACCGAAAAGTATACAAGAATCCGTACTTAATCTCAACACATCCAAATCTACAATCTGCTGTCACTTGAAAAAGAGAGAAAAATTGAGATAACTGGTTATTTGGCTTCCTCATTGTTTTAATAAGAATAAGAAAGATTACCGTGTTGATAGAATGCACAAAACTCAACCACACCAGGAAAAAGTTGTATACGGTGAACAGCATGAAGGAACTATTTAAAAAAGAATTGCTCTCAAAAAAATTATCAACTTCTTAAAAACAATTGGCCTCCTATCAAAGATATAGACTATGTTACCAACACCTTCGACCATCAAATGTATACAAATAAAAAGATTTGACCAATTTTAAAACACTAACTCCGGACTATTCATTTACAATTAATCTATATATATATATATAAGAATTTGCCACTCAATGACCCTTAAGAGATTAATTTGCCATAAAAGACAACCATCACCAACCTAAAAATATGCGTTTACAAATCATATATAAAATATATTGTTATGGGACCGTTACCTACTCATTGATGGACTCTTCCAAATCCTATATTAATCGAGAGACATGGACTCTAGAGGTTGGGATGAATGATCAGCCGGTCGTAGAGATTGGATATTCCACTGACCAGTAAGCCTAGCGCACGCCGCCACTTTTCTCTGTATCTTGTTACTTCAATAATCCTTAAACTTAGACAGTGTTCCGAATTCTCTTTCCGTGGACCCAAATTGGGTCCACATCATATATGTATAAAAAGGCTCTGGCATCAAATAGCCAATAGAGGCTGATATGCCATTAAATCCAACCAACCGACCAAGAGAGATTACATATCCAGAGTGGCAAGTCTTTTTTCAAAACAGAGAAATGGCCCATTTTTCAAAGATATATGGGACATTAACATCCATAATAAACTCTTCCAAATTCAACCAACCCTGGGAGAAGGGAGACCAGCTTTTAGAAAATCAAGAAGAGAACAAGTTGTTATATCCCAATTGCGCATTGGTCATACAAGGCTTACTCCCTCTTTCATACTAAAACAGAAACCACAACAACAGTGTTTGACCTGTCAGACAACTTGCACCGTTAAACACATTCTTAGAGAATGCAGAGCTTTCGCTGTCATCAGAAAGCGATTTTTCAAAGTGACTAGTCTAACCGAATTGTTCGAAAACGTCACAATAGATGACGTTCTGTCCTTCTTGCGAGAGACAGGGTTGTACGAAAAAAATATGACGAATTAAAAATGGTTAATCATGTGCAGACAAATGAAATCCTGCTTATAGAAAATTTTATTTAGTAAATATTCGTTTAGAAATCTTTGGTTGAATGTATATACATATAGACAGAATTTGGCGTTAAATAAACTACAATGGTTGATACGACATAAAACACAACCAACCAACCAACCAACCAAATCAAAGATATACGAACAGGTAACGAAAATGGGTCTTTCATAACAATGATCAACGTAAAAGGCAGTAGATTGACCAGAATGAATCTCCGCAGCCTACCCCAAAAAAGTGGAGCTTCATAGAAAAAATGTTCAGCTGTGTGTTTAGTAGGATCATCGAGGTATTATTTATTTTGAATTTTAAAACAGTAATCAGATACTTAATGAATACTTACATTCTCAAAAGCTGCAAGGTGTGCGTGAAAACCTAAGAAAACACCCAGCTCTTATCAATAGGAGTAATGTTGTGTTTCTTTAGAATAATACAAGTTGATTTTCAGCAAGAATCACACAAGAAAAATATTGGATTTAAATTGGTCTGTTTTTGCCCATCCATTATATTGAACAGACGTTGCACCAAGTGATTGAAAACTTTTTCGTTCTCAACAAAATGGAACTGTTTCGACATTAAATCTGCGAAACTTAATTTATATGTATAAAAATGGATTTGACATTAAATAACCTACAATGGTTGATATGACATAAAACCCAACCCAACCAAATCCTATATATTTATTATATATGCATAAAGAGGATTTGGCATTAAATAACGTATAATGGTTGATATGCCATAAAACTCAACTAAACCAAATCCTATATATTTAATATATATGTATAAAGAGGATTTGACATTAAATAACCTACAATGGTTGATAGGCCATAAAACCCAACCAAACCAAACCAAATCCTATATATTTATTATATATGTATAAAGTGGATATGGCATTAAATAACCTATAACGGTTGATATGCCATAAAACCCAACCAAACCAAATCCTATATATATATGTTATATATGCATAAAGAGGATTTGGCATTAAATAACCTGCAATGGTTGATAGGCCATAAAACCCAACCAAACCAAATCATATATATTTAATATATATGTATAAAGAGGATTCGGCATTAAATAACCAACAATGGTTGATATGCTGGAGTTTTTGGGAATGCAGAGTAACCCTTCATTGCCAATACTGCCAAGTCCACTATGGCCCTGAGTGGTATCTCTTGATAGGGTCCTATCTTTGGGTCCAATAGAATTAAACAGTATACTTATACTAAATTGAATTATTTGAAATGGAACTGTTTTTGACTTTTAAACTGCGTACTTATGTTAAACTGAATTATTTGAAATAGAACTGTTAAGATGTATAAAAATGAATTCGTTATTTAATAACCTACAAGGGTTTATATGCAAGGAAACCCAACCAAACCAAATCATATATGTTTGATATATATGTTGAAAGAGGATCTAGCATTAGAAAACCTACAAAGGTTGATATGTCATAAAACCCAACCAAACCAAGTCATATATATTTGATATATATGTATAAAGACAATTTAGCACTAGATAACCTACAATAGTTGATATGCCATAAAACCCAACCAAACCAAATCATATATATTTAATACGAGGATCATTAAATAAGTTTCCAGACTTTTTTAGTATGGGCACTTCTAGTGATAGTACACACATGAAACTCTAGTCCCCTTCGAAGTAATCTCCTCCGGCTGCAATGCACTTGTTCTACCGTTCCAACAACTTCTGGAAGGCCTCATGGAAGTCATTTTATGTGAGTATGTCAATGACCTTCGTCACAGCGTCTTTCATCTCCTCAATTGTCTCATAACGACAGCCCGTGAACTTAAGGAATAACCAAAAGTCACAGAAGCAAGGTCTGGACTATGGGGAGGCTGAGGAACTGTCTTGATGCCCATCTTAGTCAAATAGTCTGTGACAAGGATGGAGTTGTGGACTGGTGCACTGTCCTGCAGGAAATGCCACTGACCCGATTTGAAGAGTGCTGGCCTCTTCCCAAGGAATCTCTTCCTGAACTCCCTTAAAACTTCAGCATCGTAAAACTAACCCTAACCCAAACCTTTTGGCTAATCAACTCTAGTGTATTGACTTCCTTAATCCTCCCACACCTCTCATCATCCCTCACAGACTCCCTGCCTTCCTTGAATCTCTTATGCCACTTAAAAACTGATGCTCGATTCATGCAAGAGGGTCCAAAAGCAGTTTGAAGCATTCCATACGTTTCTGTAGCATTTTTCCCCAGTTTAAAACAGAATTTTATTGCATATCGTTCTTCTAAAGAGTCCTCACGTCCAGATTTCATTTTTGAACATCAGCAGCAGTGAAAATCAGAAGGGTGTATTCCAATTGCTGCTGTAGCTGTTCATTTGAAGCTGAAATTATAAAAATTGGTCTCATAGAATGTATAGCAATAGCATACTACGACAGTTTTAAATGCCTGTACAAAAATGTCTGGAAACTTATTGAAGGCACCACGTATATATATATATATATATATATAAACAGGATTTGGCTTACGCAGTCGGCTTGGGCTGTAGAATACACCGACTGCATCTTTGCAAAGGGATAAAAAAACCTACCCCAATGAATGTCCTAGATTATGATACTAAAGTGCGTACTTATACTAAACTGTATTCCAATTCCTGCTGTAGCTGTTAATTTTAACCTGGAATCATAAAAATTGGTCAATCATCTCATAAGATGTATAACAGTAATATACTGAATTTTCAAGAGTCTATGACAATTTAATTGCCTGTACAAGAAAAGTCTGGAAACTTATTGAAGGCACCACGTATATATGTATAAAGACGATTTAGAATTAGATAACCTACAATGGTTGATATGCCATAAAACCTAACCAAACCAAAGAAAAACTCTACAAAGTGAAGTTAATGACCAAAAAAATTTCATAGGGAGATCAGGTGAAAACGTTTGTAGAAAATTTGTACTCGATAACAGAGGCATCAACAAGATATTGTGGTTTCGCTTAGAATTCGAGGCACAGATTACAATATTAACCATTAAACTTGTATGATATACTACAAATGGAAGTTATTGTTAAATTATTCACGAATAAATTCCAGGGGTCGCAGACAAAATTCCATGGCATCAATTATATAAATCGTTTAAATATTTATTTATTATTATTATATAATAGCTCTATCTTATATATTGGGCACTCTCCATATTATATTGCACTTGGTTCGCCACAAACCCATAAAGCGATTTAGTGACAACAACCAACATTGGCATAATATATATATATATATATATATATATATATATATATATATATATATATATATATATATAGGGTATTCTTCAATCCAGTAAATCCGGAAAAAGGAACAATTCAATCAGGACAAATGAATTATTCAAATTTACAATATTTAAATATTCCTGGTAAAGAGCTCATTGAAAAAAAATCCGCAAATAATATTAATTCTAGAAAAACCCAGTATTCAGTCACGTTAGGACAATAAATTTATTTCCATCCTGTTTAGAGTATTGATATGAATCAAAGACTCTAAAATAATTTTATTTTCTTGTTGGATCTGATGAAGTCCTGTTAAATTTCTTTCGAAGTGTTGATTCCTATCAATTCTCTTAACAGGATAGAAATAAAAAAGAAATTATATATACATATATATATATATATATATATGTGTGTAATATATATATATATATATATATATATATATATATATGTATATATATATATATTAACTGTGAAGTTGAGGATGAGCTAGTAGTCTGCAAGATGAGTCCGATGAACAGCGCTAACAAAGAACAAATTGAAAAGGGTTAACATTTCAAGGACATTTCTGACTCTTCAACCCGTTCTTGGTGAGGCTTAGATCTTTTTGAACTTCTGAACGATCCTTATATATATATATAATAACTAAGTTAAATAAGTTAGCCGACCGTTGTCAAGGTGACCAAAAGCTTCCTTTTTCAGCAGCTACTACACCGAGGTGGTGAGTAGGTCACCACCCATTTCCCTCGTTTGCTCCACTTTACCCTTGATCTGTACGTTATAATGCTTAGTATTAAGCAAGGGGGATCAAATACCATGCGACTTTGATTAAATCCCGGTCTCCCTAGAATTGTAAGTATATATACTTTAGAATAATGAGAAGTGGCGTCAGCTACTATGGCATGTTATTTCGCTTTTACCTTCCTCTTGAATTGATTAGTTTTGGGGGGCCTTTTTTACCTGTATTTATATAACCTTTTCTTTCCATTATGTGATGGACGAGCTGAAACAAATATACTATAACCAAATGACAGTTTGTTGAGTTTTTCTTCCAATTACATATATATATATATATATATATATATATATATATATATATAGGTAAATAATGGAGTGAAATCCGGCAATATATAGAGAAGAATTGATAACAAGCTAATCCGAATAGAAGGAGAGATTTATTGAGAAGCAAAATCGACTGTGAGGGATGATATTGATAATGTTAAATCAACGATGGATGTTTTAAAGTACAAAATACAAGAACCATGAGAAAATTTGTAAGACATGAAAAAGTTGGCCGTTTAATTAATGAATTACCTTGTTACCAATATATATATATATATATATATATATATATATATATATATATATATGTATATATATATATATATGAGAAATGAGACTTTTATATAAATACAAATAACTCGAAATTGGGTGTCATTTGATTATTCGCGCCTTTCCAAAAATGGCTCCTGTTGAAAACATACGGCGCCTTCCTAAATTTATTTAATCCAAAATTCAAATAACTCATATAAAAACTAGAATGGATCAAAAACAATATATATATATATATATATATATATATATATATATATATAAGTGAAGTAAAGCTGGCGACCGAAGTCTAGGGTGACCCGAAGGCTCCCTTTCCAATAGCTACAACACCGAGGTTTAGGGGACGATGCTACTTCATTCCCTGGATGGCTCCACTTATCCTTGATCCATACCTTATAATGCTGAGTGTTAAGCAAGGAGGGATCAAGTATCATTTTTGTGTCTTTGGTATGACTCGACCTGGGATTGAAGCCTAGTCTCCCGGACCATTGACGAAACGTAATATTCGTTGTTGATTAATCAAAAATAAATTCCAGAATTGTTACCTGTTTTTTTTTTCTTTTTCTTCTTCTTCATCACCTTTCGGCCAGTGACCGTGGGCCAGTCTTAACAAGTTTGTGTTCCGAAGACTTTTTTGAGTCTTTGGTATGACTTGACCTGGAATCGAACCCCGGTTTCCCGGGCCAATTATCTATTCAGAGTAAGCGTAACGATAGGATTACTTCTCATTCCCCAGATCTCTTCATTTGTTGCCTGATTTCATAGTTTAATACCAAGGACCCCCCTTTCATAGGGGGTATTCGTATTCTTCTGGGGGGGTCTGCAGTTGCCGTTTCTTACGCTTTGCCGACATCGTCAGGAATCAAGAAATTAACAGTATCAACACACACACACATACACACACACATGTATATATATATATATATATATATATATATAATCATCCTCCCCCCGTAGGGTGAGTACTCAAGTGGGAAGTTGGCTAACTGTCATATATGCTACAATACAATAACTTGTCTCATGAACTGAGAACTCCGGTCACGGATAACGTATATGTGTAAAAAAATATACGCAAAATTTTCTTCTCTTAAGCTGAGAATGAAGATACGTCTGAAGTAAGATATCTGACTGGCGTTAAGTCCGCTGGGTTCCGATATCAGCTTGAAACGTCACGTGGGTCTAGCCACACAGAATAGTTGTGATACAACGAAACGGTTTGTCTGTGAATGACTATATATATATATATATATATATATATATATATATACTGCTTATGTGAATCATCAACTTTAAGTGTCTTAGAGTAACCGACCACTTATAGAAAAGTGAATGTAATATAGTTGAGTGTGTCAATAAGGCTGAACCTTCGGGCCGATACCATTACGACAAATCTATATGTGTAAGTTAAGTGAAGCGAATTGAAGAGCGAAACAACAACGGAATGGATTTGAAAAAAAAAAAGCTAGGAAAGAACAGAAACAAAGAAGATGAACAGAGGAATAAAAGATTAAACTGAATGAACGAGGAAAATAAAAATGCGAACGAAGAAATACGTGGCAGTTTCATTGATCAGAAGAAGATGGTCGTTTATGATGTTCGGTAGGAGGAGTGATTTGTTTACAAATAACTTAATTCTTTTTTTATATTTATGTTAAAGCTTTATTCGTTTTATTTTTTTTCTGTTCTTTTTATTTATCTGTTTGTTATTTTTATTCTTTTATTTATGCTTTTCTTTTATTTATTTAATTATTTTTTTTTAATATCTGAGTAAAAGAAAGAAATACCGGTTGGAAAATGAATATATAACAGACACCAAGCTACTGATAAAGGTTATTTAGTGCCTATAGATATATAATTACAAAAAATGGAGTGGTTGGCATATATAATTTGATTCTTTTAAAAATGTATGTCTTTAAGATAAGACTTGCGTGCATATAAAGATTGCTCAAGCACTAGGTCGCAGATAAATACTTTAATTGTCAGCATTTATATCGACAAAAGATTTATTTTTCTCTCCCGAGAATATGAAAAAGATCCATTTAAAATATGGTATATATATATATATATATATATATATGATGGCTGTCCTCTCGGTTTCGAGCGTGACCAACTCTTTTGTCTCCCCCCTTAAATTCTCTGTGTGTGTAGGTGACTCCCCCACTTAAATTCTATGTGTTTGTATGTGACTCCCTCCTTAAATTCTATGTGTTCGTAGGTAACTCATCAGGCCAGCCAAGTTGCGACAGAATTTACCACAGAATTGGCACAACCGTTCAGTTTTGCTTGCAGTGACATTATTTGGGTGCAAGATAGATTTTGCCCATTTACGCAGACGGCTTTTGAGACCAGCAAGACTTAGGCACAATTTCCCACATATGTCACAGTTAGCGTGGGGACTTTGTGGACCCGCTGCTGGACCCTGTTCGCCTTTGCGAATCAAACGTTTGTAAGCGCGGTACTGCATACGGCTATTCTCAAAGGTCTGTATGCTTTGGTGATATATATATATATATATATATATACACACTATTTTTCATGGATATAGTGGTTGTCTCAAAATAGATGCAACCTATTAATATGATAATGATTTATAATTAAGACAAGCGCAATGGCGGTCATTTGGAACACGTCCAGTAAAAAATGCAACCTTTGAGTCAGAGACATTGTTTTTTTTTTATATCAGCTTCCAGGACATGCACTTTTTTTTAGTTTCTTGTCCCAGTAATAAATTATTATCATATTCATGGATTGCATCTATTTTGGTTGGTTGGTTGGTTGGGTTTAATGGCATATCAACCTCTATAGGTTATTTGATGCCAAAGCCTGTTTACACATATGTACAGTTTGTAAACACATAATCTAATGATATCATACTAAAACCAAACGACTCATTTACTCACATAGGAGTAAATATTTTCAAGTTTTTCTATATGACATTAGTTTATTTAGTGATGATGTTTTTTTTATTATTAATTCTTACTACAGTTTCAACTAACACAAACATAATGGTATTTCTATTCAGCAATAATTTGCTTTCAGTTGATTAGTTCGTTGTGTTTTCAGGATTGTAACAAAGTCTATATTTTCTGGTACAACCCGGTCTCTTTCAAGAACGACAAAACATTATCCATGTGGACGTTCTCAAATAAGTCCTTCATGTTATTTACGTGGAAATAGTGCTTTCTGGTGTTATCAAAAACTTTACACTCAAGGAGAACGTGTTTGATTGTGCAGGGCGTTTGGCATGTCGAGCACTGTGGTTGCTGTTCTTGCATCTATTTTGAGACAGTTTTAAAGGATGACAGTTATGAAAAGAAATCGCATAGGCGGGCTTGACTGAAAATATGGGACAAGGTAAAATCTCATGGTACAGTCATAGACTGATTCACCGGAAGAGAGTGACCTGTGAACTGCATGACAGTTATTTCCGCTTGATGACGATCAAACATGCCATTCCAAAGATTGAGTGGGCGATTTAACTATCATATAACTCGGTGTCGACAGGAAGTCAGTTAGTTGGAGATCAGAAGAGTTAGAGACAAGATGTGTTAGAGAAAGCCACACCCGACAGAAGGGGCCCTAGGGACCCCCGATTGAGTTTGGAGACCAGTTGGTGAGAAGATGTTGGGATGAGAACACGTTCCAGAGAGGCTGGGCCCCAAGGCCCCCGGTTGAGAACGACACACGGCGATATCCGGAGGGGCTGGGAGGTCAATATATTGCAGTCTTTGTTCAGTCTTCAACTCCCTCTCACACACACAACCCTTTCAAATAAAGTGAGAGGTATATCTTTTTTAAAGAAGTCTTCTCTCGTCTTATTCATTGCGTCAATATGTATTCTGCATGTGTATATGTATTATTTGTTTGTATAGTTAATCATGGCCATGGCTATACAACACAAGGCATTCTGATCAATCATTAAGATTTGTTATGGTATATTATTTTCAAATTTGAACCAAAAAAAAACGAAAAATTATTATCGGACGAGTTATCAACAGTCACAAGTGTTCCATGTATATTGAGACCCCTGTATATATATATATATATATACACACATACATATATATATATATATATATACTTATTATAAGTGTGTTGGTTGTTACTAAATCACTTTGTGGTTATGTATAATATGGAGAGTATATTGCGACCCCTATATATATATACACACACACACACACAAACACACGCAGAATATTTTCCATGGATTAAATGTATATATATATATATTATATATTTATTTATTATCATCATATATATATATATAAATTACCCACCCCTGACATGAGCAGGATGTGACACAAGGTCAGTTTTAAGCGGAGTTCTCATTCTGCTATCCCAGTTGCAATACCAAGGATAAAAAGCCCGATCTGTCCTACCATTTACCCATAGCTAGAAAAAAAATAACCGTATTCATAACTAAATCATTTGCAAACGTTAAATGTTTCGATTTTTACATTGCATACTCTGATAGATGAATATCCGTCTGATAATCGTGATAACACGTGAAACTTGGAGCTTTCGATTTAAGTCTGCTGTGTCCAAGTCTTATTGAGTGGTTTTAAATTACTTTTCTGAAAAAAATATTTTGATTATTTCATTCCTTTTGAGTTTTTCGCATCAGCGTCAGATGAACTTTTATTCAATCTGAGTGTTAGCAAATCTCATCAGGTCTCCAGGACACTTCTCACTATCCAAATTGATCTTAACAATGGTGTGGTCTGTGTTCCCTTGATCCGGCCCTTTATCTCCAAATTCTGCAGTTTTCTTTCCGAGGTTTTGGGAATCGTTCCAAGTGCGACATTTAGTATAGGTATCACTACTACATTCATGTTCAAAAGATCTTGCACCAGTATTTTTCACTGTTTCATTTTCTTCTATTTTTACGAGGATCATTAAATAAGTTTCCAGGTTTTTTTTCGTATGGGCACTTTTATTGATGGTACACACATGAAACTCTAGTCCCTTTCCAAGTAATCTCCTCCAGCTGCAATGCACTTGTTGTACCGTTCCAACAACTTCTGGAAGGTTCCATGGAAGTCCTCTTGTTTGAGCGTGTCATTGACCTTCGTCACAGCCTCTTTCATCTCCTCAGTCGTCTCATAACGACAGCCTCTAAGCTTAGGGAATAGCCAAAAGTCACAGGAAGCAAGGTCTGGATAATAGGGAGGGTGAAGAACTGTCTTGATGCTCATCTTGGTCAAATAGTCGGTGACAAGGATGGAGTTGTGGACTGGTGCATTGTCCAACTGGAAATGCCACTGAGTCAATTTGAAGAGTGCTGGCCTCTTCCGACAGAATCTCTTCCTGAACCCCCTTAAAACCTTAACATAATAACCCTAACCCTAATCCTTTGGCCCATCAAATCTGGTGTATTGACTTGCTTACTCCTCCCACACTTCTCATCATCCCTCACAGACTCCCTGCCTTCCTTGAATCTCTTATGCCACTTAAAAACTGATGCTCGATTCATGCAAGAGGGTCCAAAAGCAGTTTGAAGCATTCCATACGTTTCTGTGACATTTTTTCCAAATTTAAAACACAATTTTATTGCATATCGTTCTTCTAAAGTGTCCTCACGTCCAGATTGCATTTTTGAAATTGACCAGCTGTGACAATCAGGCTTTAGTAGGGTGTATTCCAATTGCTGCTGTAGCTGTTCATTTGAACCTGAAATCATGAAAATTGGTCAGTCATCTTATAAGATGTATAGCAATAACATAGTGAATTTTCAAGAGTCTACGACAATTTTAAATGCCTGTACAAAAACGTCTGTTAACTTATTGAAGGCACTACGTAATTTAGCAAAATCCATTAAACCACAAATTTTCTGTTCATTTGAGTTAATATCCATGTGTTTTTTTTATATCTATCTATCTAGCAAACTAATTGACGCCAAAGCCATCCCTACAAAAGAGGAGTAGAGGTACTATCTAACCCATTGTTAAAGATGTATCGGTGTTCATATCTTTCCCAAGGACATTAATTTAAAAGTAAACGTAATAACACAATTGGAGTTCGAACTTGCTTACTACATCACTTTGGAGGTGCCCTTGGTGTAATGGTTACCGTCCTAGGAAATGGACACGGCAACACGAGTTCAAATCCCGGCCGAGACTGATTGCATTTCACATTGCACTAATACCCTTGGGAAAGGTATGAATCCAATTATTCTCCCTCCAGTTATTGGTAAATAATAGGGCAGACTAGGTTCTTCAGCCTTTGTGAAGCAACTAGTTTAGAAGAAGGAAAACTCGCTCTCTCTCTCTCTCGATATATATATATATATACACACACACACACACATATATATATATATATATATATATATAAAATATACATGCACATGTACAGCTATATATATATATACATATACACACATGCATATATATATATATATATATATTAAATTATGTGGAGGTGCCCGTTGTGTAATGGTTACCGTCCTAGGAAATGGACACGGCGACACGAGTTCAAATCCTGGCCGAGACTAATTGCATTTCACACAGCACTAATACCCTTGGGAAAGGTATGAATCCAATCATTCTCCCTCCAGCTATGGGTAAATAGTAGGTCAGACTAGGTTCTTCAGCTTTGGTGATGCAACTAGTCTAGGAGAAGGAAAACTATAATTTCAAACCTGTTAAACTTCGCTTAAAAATTGACCTTGTGTCACATCCTGCCCGAGCGGAGAGGTTGGGTAAATATGACTACATCACTCTCCAGTACATTAGCCACTATACCACTGTGAGATCTAGATAGATATCAATGTATAGATAGATAGAAATGATCATATTGATTAGAGTTTTCGCCAATGGTCCGGCAGATCGAGTTTCAAACTCAGGTCGAGTCATACCAAAAACTAAAAACATGGTACTTGATGCCTCCTTGCTTAACACAGCATTATAAGGTGCGTATCAAGGGTAAAGTGGAGCAAATCCGTGGAAAGAAGTAACACATGCACACAAAAATAAATATACGAGCAAATAGATACTAACAAACATTTATAGACAACCACCCTCCATATATATATATATATATATATACTTACACAAATCCTTACATATGTATATGTATAATTTTATATGAGTTTGGGACCTCAGTCGAAAGTGACCTGAAAGCTCCCTTTTCAATAGCTACTACACCGAGGTGTAGGGGAGGATACCACTCCATTCCCTACATTTTACATAAAGACATACATATATACAAACATATTCGCAGACATTTACAAGCAAACGTGGACACGCACATACATTCACACAAACACACACAGACACACAGACACACGCATATATATATATATATATATATATATATATATATATATATATAAATACAAACACGCACACAATGAATGTATAAGCACACACGTATACACACATACTAATACATATGTAAATATGCATACACACACATATATACATACGGTTAGGAGGGTTTCCTCATGGTGTAATAGTTAAAGCAATGGACTGCGGAATCGTAGCAACATGTTAGAACTCCGGTTGCCCTATAACGTTCACTTTCGTATAAAGAACTACGGATTAATTTGAAAAGAGAATGGTAGAAAATATCCATCGATGAATACAAGCCATTAATTCGCTGATGTAACAAAAGATGCCATGCTGTTAGTGAAAATAAAGGTTTACACATCAAGTACTTATTGAATTATGAAGGCTGATTTCATTTAGATATGATGCATCCATTATAATAGTATGATTTTGTTAATCGTTCTGATGTTTTTGATCACCTAGTTTTTTTTTCCAAATGTTAAATAATTCTTCTTCTAACTTTATAAAAATAAGTTTATTGAGCTTTTTATTTTGAAATTATATAATTTACCTTTATATCCTTATTTTTCCTTGATAAAATGTTCTATGAAACTTTAGAATAAAAAGTTATTTCGCATTTAGTCTTTTCTTAACATCGTCCTGATCTTTATGCTCGCTACTAAATATATATATATATATATATGTGTGTGTGTGTGTGTGTGTGTTTGTGTGTGTGAACAAATACGCCAATATATGTACCACTGTCTATGTATTTAATGGCATATCAACCATCATTGGTTATTTAATGCAAAATCCTCTTTATACATATATCAAATAATTAAATATATATGATTTGTTTGGGTTGGGTTTAATGGCATATCAACCATTGTAGGCTATTTAATACCAAATCCTCTTTATACTTATGTACTAAATATGTATGATTTGGATGGGTTGGGTTTTTATGGCATATCAACCATTGTAGGTTATTAAATGCCAAATCCTCTTTATACATATATATCAAATATATATGATTTGGTTGAGTTGGGTTTTATGGCATATCAACCATTGTAGGTTTTTTAACGGTGAATCCTTTTTATTCATACATATAAGATATATATGATTTGGTTTGGGTTGGTTACGTTTCATGGCAGTTCAACCATTGTAGGTTTTTTAATGCCAAATCCTTTTTATACATATATATTAAATAAATAATTTGTAAACACATATTTTTAATAACATTTTAAAATGAGTCAGACCGCATTCTTTTTTACTCAGTTAAATGGTTTCTCTTATTTTTATCTAATATATCTGTTTGCTATTAATCATTTGTTTGCAAACAGTTAAATGGTTTCAAGCATTGCTATATATCACTAACAATTCAATTAAACATCAGTCCTTTGCTTACACACAATTAAATGATCAAACAGCTCTATTTCAAGCAATTCAATTTAGCATGTCAAAAAAGTTCAATGTTTTCAAGTATTCCAATTCAACACTAACAATTCAATTACATATCACTGATTTGTTTACACACTGTTAAATGATTAAACAGTTCAATCTCGAGCAATTCAGTTTTGCATAAGTCATTTGTTGGCACTCAATGAAGGAGTATCTGCATTTCCCAAAGCTCCAGTATTACTCGTTGCAGGAGTTTTACCCTTCTGCAGAGATGCAGTTAGTGTTTGTTTATTTGTTTGGGTTTTATGACATATCAACCTTTGTAGGTCATTTAATGCCAAATCTATTTATATATATATATAAACAATCAAACTACTTCAAACAATTCAGTTTAGCATAAGTACACAGTTTTATCGTCAAAAATAGTTTTGTTCCAAACTATCCAGTTTAGTCAAACATTTCTAATCAAAATTATTCAGTTTACTATAAGTATAGTTTTGTTTACACAGTTAAATATCAAAACTGTTCTATTTCAAACAATTCTGATTAGCATACAAAAACGGTCCTATTTCAAACAACACAGTTTAGGATAAGTGCGCAGTTTAAATGTCAAAATAGTTCTATTTCAAGCAATTCAGTTTAGTATAAGTACAGAGTTTAGTTCTATTTAACCCATAAATAGAACCTTATCAGGTGCTACCACTCCGATCCAGAACAGACCTGGGAGCGACTGCATTACAGGAATCTCACCATCACACTGTTTAGTGTCATTAACAGGACACTCGTTGGTGGGGTCTTACAGAGAAGCAGCCAGTGTATCCTACTGCCCCAGCCGACTTGTCTAGTTACGGCAAGAGTTCGAACTCTTTCATAACTATTTTACAGTCCCTCAGGATAGCCAGTTTATATATATATATAAATATATATATATATACTTGTCGTCGTAGGAAATGGACACAGCGACACGAGTTCAAATCCTGACCGAGACTGATTGCATTTTACATGGCACTAATACCCTTAGGAAAGGAATGAATCTAATTATTTTCCCACCAGCTACGGGTAAATAGTAGGGCAGACTGGGTTCTTCAGCCTTGATGAGGCAACTAGTCTAGGAGAAGGAAAACTCTGAATTCAAACCTGTTAATCTCCGCTTAAATATTGATCTTGTGTCATATCCTGCCCGAGCAGAGGGGTTGGTAAACACACACACACACACACACACACACACATATATATATATATAAATCTAAAAAAATCAGTTGTTCTATTGATTGATGCAAATCTGTTGAAGTGTTTTCTTTTTAAATCAAAATTAATTTCCATTCACAATCAGGAATAATTTTTTTTTTAATTAAGAATTCTCTTTTTATTTCATCAGCTGTATTTTCTCTCACTCTGTCGAAATGAAGTGTGTAATGTAACGGCGTATTCTGACACACTTTTAGTGATAACTCGAGTGAAAATAAAAACAAATACCAACAAACGAAGAAGATCATGTTAAAAATCTAAAAAAAAAAAAAAAAAAAAGGAAAGATTATTAGTTTAAAACAAACACTCTGATCATTCAGTATTTTAGGTATTAGATCAGAATCGAGCAAGTTCGATTATCAGGAAGGCAATAATCCTTTCCAAGAATATGTCTTCCCCACCCCCAGTCCGCTAAACTAAAAAAAAAAGAGCTAAATATAACGAAACAAAAAAAAACACTTCATCGATCTCGGTACTTCTTCTCATGGTCACGTGCAAGTAGAATCCAATGAGAATTAAGGTCACGAATTTGGTTTCGGGATTTAAAAAAAAACCAAAACGCCAAACACAACATTATCTAAATTAATTAAATGCCCAGATGAAATATAAACTTAAGGTTTGGTATGGTTGAGTTTTATGGCATATCAACCATTGCAGGTTATTTAATGCTAAATCCTCTTTCTGTACCTATATTAAATATATAGGATATGATTTGGTTGGGTTTTAAGGCATATCAACCATTGTAGGTTATTTTAAGCCAAATCCTTTTTATGCATATATTAGATATATATGATTTGTTTTAGTTGGGTTTTATGACATATCAACCATTGTAGGTTATTTAATACCAAGTCCCCTTTATGCATATATATTAGATATGATTTCGTTTGGTTGGGTTTTATGGCATATCAACGATTGTAGGTTATTTAATGCCAAATCCTTTTTACGCAAATATTAGATATATATGATTTGTTTGGTTGGGTTTTATGGCATACCAACCATTGTAGGTTATTTAATGCCAAATCCTCTCTACACATATATATTAAATATATGATTTGTAAACACATTTTGTGGATAACATTTTAAAATGGGTCTAATCATTTTTTGCCTACACTTAAATTGTTTCAAGTGTTGCTATATAAGTTATCTTTTAACATGAATTATTCATTGGTAATTTCATTTTTTATGAGATAAAACTAATTTGTTTGCACACGAGTATGGCCATTCTTTCTACACAGTTAAATCGCTTCTATTATAGCTATCTAAAACTAATAATTCAATTCAGTATTAATCATTGTGTGCTGACAATAAAGTGGTTACACGTATTGCTATTTTCATACTAATATTTCAATGTAGACACACAGTTAAAGAGTTAAAAAAAATCTTAATATGAGCACAGGTAAAAAATCATACATAATAGTAGTAATTCTAGCCAAAGTGAGAACATTAAGTTTATAATAGACAAAAATTCACTCTGAATTGTTCAGCAGGACACATGGAATAACGGTTATAGGCGTTGGTTCCCTGAGCTTCAAAGGAGACAATCATTTGCGGGTTCAATCCTCACTACAGGCGAGTAACAATACAGGACTACTTAACACTTGTACCCGGTTATGGCTAACGGAATCAGAACAGGTGACCCCCGTGGTTTCAATAAAGGTCGAAGTTCCGTGAAGGTTCCCGAGTTCGGCAAATGCCTGAAGAAGGCCGGAGGACATATCGGCCGAAACGTTGTGGAAATAACAATAAAGATGAATACAATAGTCCGAAAAACCTAAATGATAAAAAAAAGAGTTTTAAGTATTGCTATTTAATACTAATTACTCAATTCAACATTCCTCATTCGTTATCGCACAGTCAAATGGTTGTAAGTATATATATATCCCTACCAACTCAATTAAACATCAGTCATTTGTTTATACACAGTTAAATGATCAAACAGATTTAATTTATAACAATTCAGTTTAGTATGTCATTTGTTTGCCCACAGTTTAAATGTCAAACAGTTCTTTCTGAACAATAGATAGGACCCCATCAGGGGCTCCCAGTCTGAGTCAGGCTTGACCTGGGAGCAATTTCAATGAAGGAGTATTCTACCCTCCGTCAAAACTCCGAGACAGGAGCCTCATCTTCAGACTATTTAGCGTCATATCCAGGGCACTCGTTGGTGGAGTCTTATCCCAATGCAGAGATGCAGTCGGTGTATTCTACAGCCCCTGCCGAGAGGGCAATTCGAACTCTAAACCGTGTCGGCGATTCATGCAACCATGTATTAATTACTAAAACCATGTATTAATTACTAAAAAGTCAATATATATATATATATGTGTGTGTGTGTGTGTGTGTGTGTATATATATATACATTTTTTTCTTTGATCCATTCAAATTTTCGTTTGAGTCGTTTGACTTTTGGATGAAATGGATTTAGGAATGCACCTTATGTCTCCAATGGGACCATATCTTTCTTTTTTTTTTTTTTTTGCGGGGGTGAATAATCAAATGACACAGAATGACGTGTCATATACATTTATCTACAAGGTAGGTGGAAGAAGTGGAAAGGAAATCAACGGAAGATAAGTAATTTTACTCAAGGTAAAAGAAAGAATGTGCTATAGTCAATTTCGAATGTAACTGTTATATTCGAAGTTGATCTTGTTTAAGGAAGATGCGTTAATCTTTACAGGGAGAGCTTCAAGATTTTACGGTTCTTTTATTCTTTTCCTTATGTAATATAGAAGTGTTTTCAGTTAGAATTTTTTGGTATTTAGATGTGGGGAACAAATGTTTTTTAAGATACTTAGAAATGGAAATATATATAAACATATATATATTTACTAATCAAATATCTACCAGTATTCACGGTACCAGAAAAAAACAAAAAAAAAACCTGGCCAGGAACAAGAGAAAAAAGTATCTTGAATCACCGCCCTGGGGAAAAAGAAAAAAATTTGGGGTCAAAAAGAAAGAAAAGGCCAACCTCGTCCGACCCCTTGAAAAAAATCAAGGGATACGCAGTCAGTGGTCAAAAGAAAACCAAAAAACCCTCCACGAATCCTGCAATGCTACAATTACTAAAGTGCTCAAAACAAGACAATGGAGCCAATTATAAAATTAACCTAATTCGCGAGTCGAAAATCTTCTACTAAAGTTTCACCTTAACGGATCATCAGGAAGGCTAACTTCGACAAACGGTTTTTTTTTATATTTATATATATATATATTGTCATCCACAGACAGACTGTTTCGTTATATTACAATTCTTCAGTGGGGCTAGACAAGTAGGACGCTTGAAGCTGGGATTGAAACCCGCCCAACTTTACGTTAGACTTAGTATCAGATATATATATATATATATACACACGCTTGTTGGCCGAGTGGTCTGATACTAAGTCTAACGTAAAGTTGGGCGGGTTTCGATATATATATATATATAACGAGAGAGAGGGAGAGAGAGAGAGAGAGAAATTGAAAACAAAGTAATCCAAGTAAAAGGAAATATTTTTTGAGAAGCAAAGTCGATTCTAAAGCCTGTCGGTTCTCATAAATAGATTTTGGAACATAAATTCTATACAAGATTCCTAATAAGTCAAATAATTTAATTTAAAAAACAAACGCTGATTCACTAATTAAATGACCAACTTTTTCTTGTTATACCAATTTTCCCTAGGTTTTTGTAATTTTGTATTTTTAAACCTCTATTGTCAATTTAACATCACTAATTTCATCCCTCCCAGTCTGGAGAATGGTTCATTAGAATCGAAATGCTATAGTGTCGACTTTCTTTCTCAATAAATCCCGACTTCTACTTGGATTACTTTGTTATCAACTTTTATATCTATATTATCGGATTACACTCCACTATTTACTTTCATATATATATATATATATATATATATATATATCAGTGGCGACTCAAGCCTATTTTTGCTACTCGTGACCCCCACCCCACCCGCAGTCAACTTCAGTTCCCAACCCGTGGTCCGTGGACCCAAAGTAAGTCATCATAGTTGCTATTGCGTAATTCTTCATTGTATAGCACAGATTGACTAACGTACCTTGCATGGTGGGTTTTTTTGTAAACAATCAAGGTACTATATGATTTGTAGTCTTGTTAATACAGTAGATAAGATAATTTATTTCCTTTCAAAAGTATAGAAGAAAAAAGAAGATGTGCATTACTATGACGAGAAAAATATGTTTATTAGAATAAAGAAATTGATGACAAAGATTATTTGTTGAAAATGTATTCAAATAAACAAATTTTAGTTACAGAATGTAATATATGCAACATTCATTAAAGAAATAGAGATCTGTTTGTGAAAAAACGAATCAAAACACGCTGTTTAACAAACATTTACCATAGCGATGATGATGACGTCGGCGACGGCTATAATCTGCTATCCCCCCCCTCTCTCTCTCTTTCTCGGTCCCTCTCCCTCTTCCCAAGACAGCTGTCAGCAGTCACATTGTGCTAATTTTTTTGAGCACGGTATTTTGATTTGCTCTTGCTATTGGCTACAGCCAAAAGCGGATTTCTCTAACATTACTGTCATTATAAGGGTCTTGTGCTCGGCACGGATTACGCGTGTTCAACATTATAGCCGATTTTATGGTATGTTCAATGGATCTGACGGTGGCCGGACAAAGACCATCCGTTCAAAACAGCATCGTTGTATTATTCCCAGATATATTTATGAACTTTTGGCTACTTAGTTATCGAAACTTGAATAGATACGTAATTTAATTGAGATCGGACTAAGTATGTTTGCTTGAAATTAATGGATGATTTTTAATCCATTTTGAATAACATTGACCGAGTTATTGGTCGTGCCGGGCACGAGTAGCACTAGTCCCATCTCCGCCCCTGATATATATATATATATATATATATGTGTGTGTGTGTGTGTGTGTGTGTGTGTGCGTCTTCTTCATCATCAAGCCACGCCGACAGCGTAGATTCCTTTGACTTTCTATTGGATAATTCTCTTAGTAAGTCGTTTAGACGTTATCTAGTGTCCTCACAAAGCAGATGAATGTTAGTTTTGATTGTACCGAGCCATTGGCCCACTGGATAGAGTGTTCGCCAATGGTCCGGGAAACTAGGGTTCAATCCCTTGTCGCGTCATACCAAAGACTCAAAAAATAGTACTTTATGCTGCCTTGCTTAACATTCAGTATTATAAGGTACGGATCAAGGGTAAAGTGGAGCAATCCAGGGAAAAGAGTAGCGCCTTTCCCTACACCTCAGTGTAGTAGCTATTGAAAAGGGAGCCTTCGGGTCACCTTTGACTACGGTCACCAACTTTATTTGCATGTTGTTAGAGCTCATTTAATTCACACAGTTAAATGGTTTCAAGTATTCCGATCTAACACTAAAAATTCTCTTGATTATGAATCATTTGTTTGCACCCCGAAGAATAATTTCAAGTATTGCCACTTAATATAAGTAATTTTGTTCATCAAGCATTCCTGTGTAATATAGGGTCATATAGGAATAAAGTGATACTCAGGTGATTAAACAACGATCAGCAGTGGACGGAAGAGGTACCGTGCTATTAGTACGGTACATTTAGTCGAAGGGCAATAAGTCGGTGACCATTAATCAGTCGGATGGACCTCAGCGAGAAAGACTTTCAGTAATATCTTGGCCGGCAAAGTAGGGATAGTAACTATGTTTTTGTCTTATTTTTTCTTAATGTGTTATTTCCATTGAATTAAATACTTATGATTTTGTTAAATTGTTTGTCAATTATTTACCCTTATTTTTATGCACATGTGAGCATTACAAAACACAGATAGGTTAAACTCAGCTATATCTTTTCAAATAACTAATAATGATTACTTGTCAATGATTTAACAATTCTATTTGACCAAGAGATGAGAACCGGTACTACTCCTAGTCAGAGTGGACCTGAATGAGTACTCCACATTCCCCAAAAATCAAAGACAGGAGCCTTACCATTAGATGTAGTTTAGTGTCCTATCCAGGACACTTGTTTTATGGAGACTTACTGATCAGTTGAGGAGCAGTCGATTTATTCAACAACTCCGGTCGACAATCATGGAAACATGAAAGGATAAATGGGTATGATTATATTAGAGCATTTACATATAAACACACACACACACACACACACACACAGAAACTTGGACCACTATCGATAGGCAATCGGCCATATGGAAGTCAGACCTGACCGATAAAATAAAACGCAGTTTTTTCCAAGCAGTGGTCGTGTCAATACTGCTATACGGATGCACTACAAGGACGCTAACTAAACATATAGAGAAAAGCTGGACAGCAGTTACACAAGAACGCTGCGAGAAACATTGAACAAGCCCTGGAGGCAACACCCTACAAAACAACAGCTATACGGCCACCAACCATCCATCACGAAAACTATCCAAATTAGATGAACCAGACATGCGGGACACTGCTGGAGAAGTTAGGACGAACTCATAAGCGACATACTCCTGTGGACCTCTTCACATGGACAAGCAAAAGCAGGACGACCAGCTAGAACCTACATACAACAGCTCTCTGTCGATACAGGATATAGCCTTAAAGACCAGCCGGGGGCGATGGACGGTAGAGACAGGTGGTGAGAGAGGGAGGGTCAGGGAGATCCATGCTAGCAGCGTGACATGATGATGATGATATACATTCAGGAAATATGTTACGCTTTTAAAATAAATTTCGAGCACAAATTCCGTCAAAAAGTTTTGAAACCGAAGGCCTTAAAAGGAAATAAAATGTTAAATGGGCTCTCATTTCATTTTTTAAAATAATAAAAAATATAATTGAATATATTTCAGAAGCTACATCAGCACATATCAAATGCTCTGAGGATGGTTTAATGTAACAACCACAACGTGAACACTGGCTACTAATTCCCCTATGAGTAAAATCATTCTCTGAAAAACTTGTTCTCGCACATTTACACACGCACAGACACACTTATATATATATATATATATATATAATTTTTTTGTAGCCTCCTGCAGGCAACACAGTCTGACCAATTCCAAGTTGCCACTTTCTTCGACTATTTCCCATCAAGATTAAATGAAAACAGTGACAAAACAGTTTATTATCGTGGAGAGGTTGATCAGATATCTCATTAGAAGACAATGAAATGGATTGCCATTCAGGGCACTTCATAGACGAAGGCAGTAAGAGCAATCGTTACCAAGTGTGATCGACAAGAACGCTCATAATATGACGTCATACAAAAAATTATCTTGGATTTTTAAAGCAGATTCTGAACTAGTCTTAATGAGCTTATAAAATAGCCTATATAAGATTAGAATTTTTTTTTAATAAGCTTAGAACAATTCTTATTAAACTTAGAAAATACCAATAATAAGATTAGGAAAATAGTCAGATTAGAACAATTGTCTTGATGAGATTAGAAAATAGTCTTATTAAGGTTAGAAAAATCTTAGTAAATTTTGAAAATAGTCTTAATAAGATTAGAATAATAGTCTTGATGATATTAGAAAAATAATCTTATTAAGGTTAGAAAAACTTAATAAACTTAGAAAATAGTCTCAATAAGATTAGAACAATAGTCTTGATGATATTAGAAAAATAGTCTTATTAAGGTTAGAAAAATCTTAGTAAACTTTGAAAATAGTCTTAATAAGATTAGAACAATAGTCTTGATGATATTAGAAAATAGTCTTATTAAGGTTAGAAAAATCTTAATAAACTTAGAAAATAGTCTTTATAAACTTAGAATAATAGTCTTACTCAACTTCTAAAAATAGTCTTCATAAGCTTAGAATAATAATTTTAAGCTAAGTCCAATAGTCTTAATAATGTTCAAACAATCGTCTTAATGAACACAGAATTATAGTCTTAATAATTTTGGAAAAATTCAATGTGGTTGTATTTCCTAAAATATTCCGAAATAGGTGCGCCACAGACCCCAAAGTGCATTAGATGAAGCTTTGTGAAAAAGATTGTGTACTTCGCCATTCCTCGATGAGCGTAAAACCTTACAGGAAATTGTAGTGGTGTAATTGTTAGCAAAATAGTCTAGTTAGATCGCTTACTGCTGTGCAGTAAGTCTGAGTATTGGAAAGTTCCCTGTACTTGCGATTTTGTTTCAAATCTAATTCCTGCTTATTTATTTTTTAACACCGAGGAGAAGCAGCGATTATACTATTCGATACTTCAATGAATATCCACTTAAGAACAGAAGGCATTTTAAGTAATCTGTGACTAGTGTAGCAGACGAAGCAAAGTTTATTAAGTTCTAAGGAATCAATTATATTTGGTCATTCTTTGTCGAGAAAATGTTGGAAGGAAGTAAGAAAGGAAAGAAGGAAGGAAGAGAGCAAAGGAAGGGAAGAAAAAGGCAAGGATGGTGGGGAGAGAGAGAGTGAGAGAGAGAAAGAGGGAAGGTTACAGTATCAAATGTATTTGGGCACACGTCTTGAAAGGTGCTATTTGAAAAATGGAAAATACATTAAAGAAGAAGAAGAAGAAGAAGAAGAAGAAGAAGAAGAAGAAGACAGCAACAAAATGAAGAAGACAAAGAAGAAGAAGAAGAAGAAGAAGAAGAAGAAGAAGAAGAAGAAGACGGCAGCAGCAAAGTGACGAAGAAAAGGAAGGAGAAGACAGCAGCAGCAAAGCGAAGAAGAAGAAAAAAGACAGCTGCCGCAAAGTGAGGAAGAAGAAGAAAAGGAAGAAGACAGCAGCAGCAGCAGCAGCAAAGAAGAAGAAGAAGAAGAAGAAGAAGAAGAAGAAGAAGAAGAAGAAGAAAGCCATTTAAAGCTCATAATTAATGATTTATGCATAAAATAAATCTCCCAATTTCATAAATTAATTAAAAGAAAAGAAAAACTACGAAAACTGTAAATGTTGTGTTTTGATTACGGGTTTAGAAGTTCGAATGAAAAGGAAATTTGAAGGAAACATTATCGGATCTGGACAAGGAAGTTAGAAGGGAAGGAGAATATAGGAAGCAAGGAGAAAAGCTAGAAAGAGATCATAAAAGATTAGAGAGAGGGAGACAAGAGGAGAGAAATAAATGATAAAGAATAAGAGAGGGGTGTAAAGAAAGGGAGTCGAAAGAAATTGAAGAGAAAGAAAAGACTATAAAGAAAGGAAGAAAAGAAAGAAGTAAATGGCAAAGGAGAAAAGGAGGAGGCAAGAAAGACGAATGGAATTAAAAGGAAGATGGAAAGAAAAAGAATCATAGAACGATGTGACATTGATTTCCTTCTTTTGTTTATGCTTCAATATATATATATATATATATGACACCCTTCCACCCTTCTTTCCTGTGTCTATTCTGAATTATTTTATCCATAAAATCTAAAGAAGTCATGTTAATTTTTTTTGTGTTTTTTTGATTTTATCAAAAAACACATAACAGGATGGAAATAAATTTATAATCTTAATGTGACCAGTTTTGTTTTTTCTTGAAGAAATATATATATATATATATATATATATATATATATATATATTGTCAGAATCGTCAGACTGCATTTTAATGAATTTTCATTAAAATGCAGTCTGACGATTCTGTTCTCATAATCCATATAACTTATGTCCATAGAATCATAATTGGTTTTATGGCATATCAACCATTATTGGTTATTTAATGATAAATCCTCTTTCTACATATATATCAAATATATATGACTTGGTTTGGTTGGGTTTTATGACATATCAACCATTGTAGGTTATTTAATGCTAAATCCTCCTTATAGATATATATTAGATATATATGATTTGGTTTGGTTTGGTTTTATGGCATATCAACCATTGAAGGTTATTTAATGCCAAATCCTCTTTATACATATATATTAGATATATATATGATTTGGTTTGGTTAGGTTTTATGGCATATCAACCATTGTAGGTTATTCAATGCTAAATCCTCCTTATAGATATATATTGAATATATATTATTTTGTTTGGGGAGGTTTTATGGCACATCAACCATTGTAGGTTATTTAATGCTAAATCCTCTTTATAGATATATATTAAATATATATTATTTGGTTTGGTTAGGTTTTATGGCACATCAACCATTGTAGGTTATTTAATGCTAAATCCTCCTTATAGATATATATTAAATATATATTATTTGGTTTGGTTGGCTTTTATGACATACAAGGATTAGTAAACAAGTTTACAGACTTTTTTCGTATTGTCACTTTTATTGATAGTACACACATGAAACTTTAGTCCTCTTCGAAGTAATATCCCCCGGCTACAATGCACTTGTTTTACCGTTCCTTCAACTTCTGGAAACCCCCATGGAAGTCCTCTTGTGTGAGCGTATCAATGAATTTCGTCACATCTTTCATCTCCTCAATTGTATCATTTCGACATCCTGTGAACTTAGGGAATAACTAAAAGTCACAGGGAGCAAGGTCTGGACTATAGGGAGAGTGAGGAACTGTGTTGATGCCCATCTTGGTCAAAAGTCTGTGACAAGGATGGAGTTGTGGACCGGTGAATCGTCCTGGAGGATATGCCACTGACCCAATTTGAAGAGTGCTGGCCTCTTCCGACGGAATCTCTTCCTGAACTCCCTTAAAACACTCAACATAATAACCCTAACCCTAAACCTTTGACCAATCAACTCTGGTGTATTGACTTCCTTACTCCTCCCACACCTCTCATCATCCCTCACAGACTCCCTGCCTTCCTTGAATCTCTTATGCCACTGCAAGAGGGTCCAAAGGTCGTCTGAAGCATTCCATACGTTTCTGTGGCATTTTTTCCAAGTTTAAAACACAATTTTATTGCATATCGTTCTTCCTCACGTCCAGATTGCATTTTTGAAATTCACCAGCTGTGACAATCAGGCTTTAGTAGGGTGTATTCCAATTGCTGCTGTAGCTGTTCCTTTGAACCTGAAATCATAAAAATTGGCCAGTCATCTCATTAGATGTATAGCAATAACATACTGAATTTTCAAGAGTCTTCAACAATTTTAAATGCCTGTACAAAAAAGTCTTGAAACCTATTGAAGGCACCACGCATCAACCATTATAGGTTATTTAATGATAAATCCTCTTTCTACATATATATTAAATATACAGGATTTGGTTTGGTTGGGTTTTATGGCACCTCATCCATTGTAGGTTATTTAATGCTAAATCCTCTTTAT
>OY757945.1:46251486-46278986 GCA_963585895.1 Sepioteuthis lessoniana | reverse complement strand
TCTAAATATATAAGTAAGTTGGTGACCTTAGTCGAGGGTGACCAGAAGGCTCCCTTTTCGATAGCTACAACACCAAGGTGTTGGGGAAGGCGCTATTCCTTTCCCTAGATTGCTCGACTTTACCCTTGATCCCTACCTTATAATGCCAAGTGCTAACCAAGACGGCATCAAGTACCATATTTTTTAGTCTTTGGTATGACCGGACCTGGGATTGAACTCCAGTCTTCCGAACCATTGGCGAACACTCTGCTCAGTAGGCCAATGGCTCGGTTCTATATATATATAACTATCAAAATTATATGTAAATTATCAAAATTAGACGAACCAGACACGGGGGACATTGCTGGAGAAGTAGGGACGAGCCCATAAGTGATGTACTCCTGGGGACCCCTTCACATAACCGAGCAAAAGCAGGGTGACCAGCTCGAACCTACATACAGCAGCTCTGTGTAGATACGGAATGTAGCCCCGAGGACATGCCGGAAGCGATGAACGATAAGGAAGGGTGGCGAGAGAGGGTCAGGGATATCCGTGCTGATAGCGCGTCATGATGATAATGATAATATATACATATATGAATAAATTTTTAGTACATGCAAATTTATATAGTAAAACAATTTAAAAAATCATATGTTGTTCGAGGGAGATGTAAATAAAAGATATATATATATATATATATATATATATATATATATATACATATATATATATATGTGTGTGCGTGTGTGTGTGCGTGTAAACATATATATAAGTTAAGTCTCAGTACAAACTTCAAAGGAATAATCCATACCGAATATATGATATTTATGTATTCTAACAGTGCGCTTAATGTCTGGCTACGAGTATATAAAAAAACTTACGTATAAAGCAATCATATCATTAATATAAAGTACAACTCAACAAATGTTTGTTCATTATACGAGTATCATTAGATAAGTTTCCAGACTTTTTTCGTATGGGCACGTTTTTTTGATAGTACACACATGAAACTCTAGTCCCCTTCCAAGTAATCTCCTCCGGCTGCGATGCACTGGAAGGCCCCATGGAAGTCCTCTTGTGTCAATGACCTTCGTCACAACCACTTTCATCTCCTCAATTGTCTCATAACGACAACCTCTGTGCTAAGGGAATAACCAAAAGTCACAGGGAGCAAGGTCTGGACTATAGGGAGGGTGAGGAACTGTCTTGATGCCCATCTTGGTCAAATAGTCTGTGACAAGGATGGAGTTGTGGACTGGCGCATTGTCCAGTTGGAAATGCCACTGACCCCATTTGAAGAGTGCTGGCCTCAACCGACGGACAAACTGTCTCACCTTTACCTCAAGACGTTTGGAAGTACACCCTATATATGTTGCATCACAACAACGTTGAAATTTATAAACTAAATTACTCTGCTGAAAGATAGGGAGTACGTCTTTATGGATAGAGCAAAATGCGGCTCTGGTAGTAAAGATAGTTAGAACTTTAACCGCATTATAACAGCGTGCAACAGAAGTAACCTTATCAGCAATTAAATGGCTGGCAGAACCAATCTAAGGAAGTCTAACATGAACTGGACATTTAGAAACGTTCTCAAGGCGCCACTGGTGGTGTAATGGTTAGCAAGCTCGACTAGCAAACCTACACGAGTGAGTTCGAGTCTCATTGGGTGCCCCTTTCATATGGCCTTTTGCTACATCTAAGCAAAAAATTTCCATTTAGAAACGTTCTCCGGTTGTATCACTTGAAAAATCACCAGTTGAAAGAGCTCAAGTGTTATTTAAAATAAATTATTTCCTATTTAATTTTTTTCTCTTTCATTTTCATCTCCCTGTAACTAAATATAATTTCTTTGAGTATATATATATATATATATATGTGTGTGTATGTGTGTGTATATATATATATATATATATAACGTCTTTGGGAGTGTAGCATGTGTTGGTTGATTTTCGGTGAACTTTTCATTATTTCTAAATAAAACATCCATGAAAGGTAATGAATTATTACTATTCCTTTCATAGGTGAAATCTTTGATTAATTCCTGAGATTTCACCTGTGAAATAGAATCTCATAATTCTATTGGTTTCCTGAATATTTCATTTAATTAGAATAAGGAGGAAATAAAAATGAAAGTAGACTGATGATAAAAATTATCAGGAAATTGTTTTGTACACTTACACATATGCATACACCCACATCAGCCCAACCGACTGGGCAGGTGTAATTTGTCGACTGCATCTCTGCAAAGAGGTAAGACCCACACCAACGATTGTTGTTGATATGACACTAAACCATCTGATGGTGAGGCACCAATCCCGCAACTTTCTAGAGAATTCCTCTTTAATCGTGGTTAAGTTTTTTTCCAGTTTCATTTTTTTTTTCATCATACAACGTGTGAAAGCACGTGCGATACTCTGCCCTCATCAGCAGCCAACCAGAGGTGATAATACCGTTTCGGTAGCTCAAGTCGGTACTGCCACTCCTGGCGCTACCAAGCAGCCTTTGCCACCGGTCAGAGTATTTAAAAGAATGATATATATATATATATATACACCAGATCAACTAAAAGCAGAGATTACATGGGACGTTCATCTTCCTTTTTAGTGCAGTTTGTGATTTTTAAGAAAGCGTTTACTTTTGGCCGTTGATGTCATTACACGCTTACAGTAACCGTTTCTTGATGTTACGTAATCACACACGGGAATGGTGGTTCCGGGTACATTTCATTTAAGCTGAAGACTTTTCGTTTTCGACCAAATCCAACTTGATGCATATTGCACCTTGGTCTGAAGACGATGTGCGGCAATATACATATATATATATATATATATATATATTGAGGATTGAACTACCACGACCAGAAAATCAACTCACAATATAATTCCTCTACTTAAAAAAAGAAAAGAAAATGTACATCTATATCCTTGAAGTCATAATAATTACGCGGATGCGTATTTCCAAGACGTGGCCCTGGAGGTGACCGTGTCGTCTGTAAACATTACAGATGTAACTTACAAGACACGTTCAGGTTAATTGGCCGCGCAGTAACCATGACTAGTTAATTTGGCGTCACATGTGTGCAACATGGATTGATGGCTCACTGGCAAAATCTCGGTTCTGCAATCTGTGGTCGTTTGTTCGATCTCCAGTGGTGAAGATCACGATATACACTGCTGATAAGACCTAATAAGGTCGAAACAGCTGTCCAGTGGTTCCGTACGTCACTCGTTAGTGTCCGCCGGATTTTCTGGCCATGGTAATTCAATTCACAATATATTTCCTCTACGTAACAAAAAATATGTGACAATCGATTCAGTGACCACTATTAATTAAGACGATTAGTTTATAGTGGCGAAGTTCTACGCAGAACCAGCCATATATAATTGATGGACTGATAACAGAAGAATTATGCCCCACGTATTCTTCGAGCAGTATTCATCAGTTCTGGAATTAAAGGTTTTTCCTTCTTCAAAATTATTTTACTTGCCGATGCCCAAAAAGCCTAGGCTATCCTACTATTTACCCATAACCGACCAAAAAGTGAGATATTTTTGCTTTTACTTAGTTCTTTAAAGAAAAATGAAACGGAAACAGCTTCGACAAGGATTTGAACCAAGCTCACCGAATTTATTTTCTTACTCCTCAAAGTTTTCATCTCTCTCTAAATAGATAGATAGATAAATAGATAGATTGATTTTACGTTTATGAGATTTACTTATAGCTAGTGTACATTTTCAATTACCAAATAGCTAGTCATATTTGAGTATTTTTAATTAAGAAAAACTCATGAGCGACGTTCTCCTATGGACCCCTTCACATGGACGAGCAAGGGTTGGATGACTTGCTAGAACTTTGCTAGAATAGCAGCTCTGTGCAGACAAGAGTGTAGCCAGTAAGACCTGCTGAAAGCTATGGACAATAGGGACGAGTGCCGAGAAGGAGTCTGGGAGATCTGTGTTAGAGACACGACATCATGGTGAGGATGATGATAATGATGTATTTAGACAATATAAATATTACGAACATACGATTTGATATTCACACACATACACACATACTCATATCTCCATCACCGATTCATTCTAACAGTACGGATTATACTGACTCTCTCTCTCTCTCTATCATCCATCTCTCTTCGCAAATCTTCCAGACAACATCCAGTGTCGGCAGGGAGCTTATGTAAGCAAGTTTTTGTTTGTCGGCTAACACCGGCACGTCCATGTGTAAATGTACATTGAAGAACGTCACTTATGTGTTTATCCTTGCTTCTCCGGCATCGCTTCCCGGTCTTTTGGCTGGGCCGTCTGGCATTCGTGCCGGATGGGTGATCGAAACCAAGAGCAGACTCGGGGCCGAATAGGCCCCCGACTTCGGGTGGGCAACCTTCGGGTGGGCGGGCTGCTTTTCAAACCCCTTGTATAGCACTAGACCTCACGGTCTAGTTCAAGCTATATGCGGGCATACGTGCCCGGACCTAGATTTAGGTCAGTGATACGGCTTGACTCATTTGATCCACATTGCACTTAGTGAGTCAATGACTAGCAGGGTTCGAGTTTCGGCTCGTTCCCGACCTTCCCCTCCCCTTTATCCCCACTTTAATCGGCCTTCGGGCTTTTGACCTTGTGTCAAGTCCTGTCTGGTGGGAGCAGTGACAAATATCATCCTTGCTTCTCCGGCATCTCTTGCTCATTTTAGTAGTATGATTTGTGAGAAGGGAGGTAAGAGGCCTTACAGTTGCTTCGTTCAATACAGCGCGCAGCATTCTTGTGCATTTCCTATTAAACTTTTTCTCTTGACGTTTCCGCTAGAGTTATTTTATCCCCCCACCACCACGAGTTTTGAGAATCAAATTAATTACTTGTTTATATTTATTGCTGTTGTTATTTCTGTACTTTTTTCTCATGGTCCTATCAAACACAAATAATTTTTAAAAAGAGCTATTTGAGCCGTTGATGGGACCCTAACAGGTCTTACTGTTCTGGGTTGGAGTGAACCTGAGAATGAATGAATTTTATCAAAATTGATTGTTTTGGTCGGGTTTTATTGCATAATAACCATTGTTAGTTACTTAATTCTAAATCTTCTTTATATATATATATATATATATATATAGGATTTGGTTTGGTTTTTTGACATATTAACCATTGTAGGTTATTTAATGTCAAATCACTTTTATAAATATATATTCAAAATAAATGATTTGGTTTGGTTTGATTTGGTTTTATGGCATTTCAACCATTGTATGTTATTTAATGCAAAATCCTCTTCATACATATATATTAAATATATAGGATTTGGTTTGATTGGGTTGATGGCATATTAACCATTGAAGGTTATTTAATACCAAATCCTCTTTATACATATATATTAAATATATAAGATTTGGTTTGATTGGGTTTTATGGCATATCAACTATTGCAGGTTATTTAATGTCAAATCTTTATACATTTATATAAAATATATAGGATTTGGTTTGATTGGGTTTTATGGCATATCAACCATTGTAGGTTATTTTATGCCAAATCCTCTTTATACATATATATTAGATATATATGATTTAGTTTGGTTGGGATTGTATGGCATATCAACCATTGTAGGTTATTTAATGCCAAATCCGCTTTACACATATATATTAAATATATAGGATTTGGTTTGATTGGGTTTTATGGCATATCAACCATTGTAGGTTATTTGATGCCAAATCCCCTATATACGTATATATGGAATATGTATGATTTGTAAACACATTTTGTGGATAACATTCTTAAACGAGCCTGAGCTCTTTTTTACAGACAGTTAAATGGTTTCAAGTATTGCTATATAACAGTCCAAATTTGACATCAGTCATTTGTTTGCACACATTTTGTTCTATTTGATATACAGAAAAGACCTTACCAGATGCCACCGCTCCGGGTCAGAATTGACCTGGGAGAGATGCTCATGAAGGGGTACTCTGAATTCCTCAAAAGGCTCTAGGTTGGAGCCTCGCCATCAGATTGTTTAATGTCATACCCCTTTACGTAGATAATCATTGCGGAAAGCGCGGATCTGTAAATAATGACAATGAACGATCGACTAGACGATTTCCAGAACAGGAGCCTCACCATCAAGTGTAGTTTAGCATCAAACTCTTTTTTGAAGGAGTTGATATGCCATCAAACTAATAAAATACAAGATTTTATAATACGTTTTTAAAATCTGTTTGTTTTCGTATTTCTTTTGCTCATCTACTTGGGAATTGATATTTTCTTTTTCTTTTTTCATTTCCCAGTTCTTCTTTGTCTCGCGTGAGCCGTCACAGTTTTTTCCCAGAGATGCTATTTATGTTAATATCTAAATAACTCTCTCTCTCTCTCTCTATATATATATATATACCTAAACCCTCCACACAATACGGATATAACACAAGGTCAGCTTCTTAAACGGAGTTTAACAGGTTTGAATTTAAAGTTTTCCTTCTCCTTGATCGGTTGTCACTCCAAGTTTAAAGAATCCAGCCTGCCCTCTGAGTTACCCATAGCTGGAGGAAGAATAATTCGATGCATTCCTTTCTTCAGGGTATTAGCACCGTGTGAAATGCGAACACTCTAACACACACACACACACACATTCATATATATATATATATATATATATATATATATATATATATATATATATATATGTGTGTGTGTGTGTGTGTCTACACGATGATAATGAATGTAGGATGTGTATTTATTGGTGTTCTTTGTTTTTCCGAATCGGCACAGTTTTTTTCCAGTGATGCTGCTTTATGCAAATAGAGTCATTTACATATTATTTACATATTCAAGGCAAACTGACTCATTTGCATATTGTGGCTACCTATACACAGGAAAGTTCATTTAGCCACTTCTCATATTCACACGATGCATTTCTTGGCTGGGTTGGTCAGCAATTACAACTATTTCTCATGATTCTCATCCGAAATTATATTTCTTTCAGCTTTTCAGAAATTGAAAAACGTTATACAAAAATATTTCCGTCCATCTTACACAATAACAACAACCCACCCACCCCTAGTGCACACTTACACAAATAGACACATTCACACCTACACATACACATCTGGATACACACACAGACACAAGCATACCCAAAGACAAACGTCCTACATACACAGACAGACACACATCTCCACATACGCACACATACTCACACCAACACGCACACATACGCAAACACGTGATTTGAAAATCATATCGACTTGCTTTATAATCAATAGTTAATACAGTTTCATACAAGTTGCCCTGGGCAATATATATATATATATATATATATATATATATTTGTATGCTTTCAGGAGGGTCTATATATATATGTGTGTGTGTGTGTGTGTGTGTGTGTGTGTGTGTGTGTGTGTGTGTGTGTGTGTGTGTGTGTATTTTGGCAGCATTTCTTCGTTGATACAAATTTCATTAAACATAATAAACATTTTATGTCTACATATTTTCTTCTGGATCCGTTCGAATTCCCGTATTACTTTTATCGTATTCGGGGTGAATTGATTTATGTATTGTCCATAGTTGTATGTATCCCTAGTACTTTCTGCCCGACTTTGGGCCATCATCAGGGGAGGATCTATTACAAAAGTGATGTAACTTTTGTTTTAGCATATTATTACTATATAAGAGTGTCTTTGCCGTTGAAGATTATGGCGTTTGCTTTTAAATGTGTTTCTATAATTAGAGTCAGTAGCTAAAAACATTTAAGTACATTAGCACTGGTTTGAAAATTAATTCTATTAAGTGTCGGTTGCATGTTTCTAATATGTAGTGCTTCGAGAATCTGTACTTTTTGTTTATGATTTTGATGTTCTAATATTGTTGTGTTGTCGGTGAGAATTTTCTGTAATATATATATATATATATAATTTATATATATATATATATATATATATATATATATATATGCTTGTGTGTGTCTCTGTGTGTTTCTATATATGTATATGTATGTGTGCATGTGTGTATGTATGTACGTGATTGTATCTCTCTGTGTATATATATATGTGTGTGTAGGTGTGTATATGTGTTTGTATAAAAAATATATATATATATATAGTCATAAAAGATATAGATACGTGTATAAATTTATAATGAAACAGACTCTCACACAAAAACGTACAAACACACTCTCTCTCTCTCCTCTCTCCTCTCTCTCTCTCTCTCTCTCACACACACACACGCACACACACATATATATATATATATATATATCCATCATCATCATCATCATGTTGTGCCGCCAGCACGGATATTCCAAACCCTCTCTAGTCACTTCTCCCTATCGTCCATAGCCTCTGGCAGGTTTTAAGGGCTACATCCCGTATCCTCACATAGCTGCTGTATGTATGTTGGAGCTGGTCGTCCTGCTTTTGCTCGGCCATATGTAGGGGTGCATAGGAGTACATCAGATGTGAGCTCGTCCCTTCTTCTCCAGCAGTGTCCTGCGTGTCTGGTTCGTCTAACTTGGATAGTTTTCGTGATGGGAGGTAGGTAGCCGTACAGTTGCCTCCAGGACTATTGCTCGCAACATTCTTGTGTAATTTCCGTCAAGCTTTTTCTCCAGCCGTTTTGTTAGCGTCCAAGTAGTGCATCCATATAGCAGTATCAACACGACCGCTTGGGAGCAACTTCGTTTCATTTTAACGGTCAGGTCTGACTTCCATAAGATCGATTTCAGCATATGTGTGTCAGCCGCTTTCATGGGCACTTTCTGCCTATATATTTCATTCTGTTCCAATCTACCGATTCATTTATAACAAACTGTATGTATGTATATTTGTATGTGTCAGGCTTTTTTACATCTATCTATCTATCTATCTATCTATCTCAACCCATTTATATGCTTTTGTCTGTCTGATTGTCCATCTATATATTACAGTCTGTTCTTATCAATCCATCAATCGCTGTGTGTATGTCTATATATATATATATATATATATATATTCACACACACTCATACACACATAATTATTTTCGTTTATTCACTTACACCCCCAACATACACATATATATATATATAAACGTTTAAATATTTTCAAGCCTCACCCGGAAAGAAGTGCCCTGTCTAAACATTTTTGTCGTGACAACACAGTACCATTCCTTTTAAAACTAGAAAAACTAGTTCCGTGATAGTGTGATGGCATCATTTGGAAAATTCATATATATATATATATATATTTCTCTCTCTCTCTCTCTCTCTCTCTCTCTCTCTCATTCACTCACTAACACTCAAAATAGGTTGTATCAACCCTGACCTCGTATTATTGTTGACGGTGAAGAGTTAGTCAGTGAAAACCAACAAAACTCGTCTCTCGTGAGCACTTTACCACTCGGTAAGTATGTATGGTACCCCAGTTGAATTGGCCAAAACAATGGATGAAACAACTTTTTACATTAATTTCACCCTGGGTAATTGTTTTCCAACTTTGCCCTTACAGTAAACTGTGTATTGTCAAATACCCGGAAGACGTCAATCGATGACAATGGGGTTCGGTATTTTTATCTCATTAGAAAAAGAAAAGAATAGAATTTGTTTTATTTGATTTGATTTCGAAAATAGAATTCCCGTACATAACCTTTTTTTTTACTTTATTGCGCACTTTACAATACTAGAAAGGTAGGTAGGTGTCATGGCGTTGATACATGGAGAAAATATATAATGCTATCTCCTCTTTTCGCCATTTACTATTCGCTGATAAATATATTCTACGATATATATATATATATATATATATATATATATATATATACTCCCCTACCCCCGTAGGGTTGAGTTCTCTGACGAATAAGTAATCGTGTTGCCATTAGCGTTCATTGCAAGTCTCTTCGTATATGAATTGAGGTCTCGGCAGCCGTTGGACGGATGTATGTAAACAATAGTAATTGTGATTCATAACCGTTTAAAATTTACTTCACAGCTAATGGCTCCTCGTGGCTGAATGGTTAGAAGCTTTGGCTTGGAGTTTGAGTCACCCAGGGTTTCGATCCCAGATACGGGAAGCTACTGTCTAGCCACACTGATGAGATTTGGTAGAACGAAACAGATCTGTCTGTGGATGACTATATATATATATAATACTTGGTAGTGTCTGTGATCCTGGATTTAATGATTTCCGCATTCACCAGACTGAGTGATGATTTTTTTTAAAAAGACCGATTGATATAGTTAATTTTTTTGTTTGAAAAGTGAGAAGATTTGTGTGCATGTCTGTCTAAGTTTTTGTGTTTTAGTATGTTTGTATGTTTGTGTATATGCTGTTGCTCACGCGTGTGCATATATACGTATATTTACTTATATACTTGCTGGCATCTTAGCATCAGCATCATCATGTCACGCTGCTAGCACGGATCTCCCTGACCCTCTCTCACCACCCGTCTCCAACGTCCATTTCTCCCGGGAGGTCTTCCAGGTTACATCCTGTATCGGCACAGAGTTGTTGTATATTGGTTCTAGCTGGTCGTCCATGTGAAGGGGTCTACTGGAGTATATCGCTTATGAGTTCGTCCTTACTTCTCCAGCAGTGCACTGTATGTCTGGTTCGTCTAATTTGGATAGTTTTCGTGATGGGTGGTAGATGGCAGTTCAGTTGCTGTTTTGTGGGGTGTTGCCTTTAGGACTTGTTTAATACAGCTCGCAGCATTCTTGTGTAATTGCTATCAAACTTTTTCTCTTTACATTTAGCTAGCGTCCATTTGGTGCATCCATATAGCAGTATCCATACAACCAGTGCTTGGAAAAAAACTGCTTTTTATTTTATCGGTCAGGTCTGACTTCCATATGTTCGATAGCCACATATATATATATATATATATATATATAGGGTGCATCTGTAGGGTGATGGCCAAGGGATTTCGGTTCATGCCTTTAAGTTTAGTTAGGTTGAGAACCTTTCGGCTCAGCACATGGGTTAGTTAGGTGTAAACCTTGATGTAGGTTGTAACGCGCGCGCGGGGTGGACATGCCACTCAGAGATGTCACAATAGCCCGAGATGACGGAACGGGGTGACAGGGTACGGGTGACGTCACGCACTGGAAGCGCGCGGAGGTTTGTGGGAGATTTGAAGAACGTTAGAGAGTTGAGTACTAGACGCCAAACGAGGAGGATCGACTTTTGGAGCTCACAGACGCGCGGCGAACTTGCGCCCTATGGGGGCCGCTCGAGATGGGGGCCAAATGAATAAGACAGCATAGCAAGATTGTGTCTCTCCTCCTTATGTCGAAACCTTTAACTCAAAGTTAATAAAAAGTTTTCGTACCTGAACAAGAAGTCGTTACATGTTTTCGAATTTCGAGATTCCTATGTTCTTTATATGTTCTATCGTTATGAACATTATATGTCTATTTCGCACATGGCGTTAATTCTGGCTATAGTACACATCAAATACTCAACTTTTTCAAAAATGTCAAAGGTTTAATTTAGTTTCATTCCATTCGTATAAATAGGCTTTTTAGTATCATAACCTTGTCATTTTATTACAAATTGAATTGTCATGGCTAGAATATCCAGCAAACACTGCGTGCGTGGTACGGAACAACTGGACAGCTGTGTATACCGTGATCTCCCTCATTGGAGACCGAACCAGCGACCACAGAATTGTCATTTTATGGTTATTTTTATGCCGTATATTATTATTTGTCATATTTAGGAGAATATAAGAAAAGCTAAATAGAAATTTGTAATAAGTTCGTTTTATGACTTTTTAGATAGATAAATGCATGTAGTTTATAAGCCAGTATCAAAATTCATGAATAGTTGATGCTCTTGAATTTTGAATGTAATGAAAAACATCGACTTCTATAAAAATCGTTTATTATTTATATACATTATTATGAGCAGGTAAAGCTATGATTATTTTATTGAAGAATGTGTGTAGAGTCGGAATTATTTATGTTATTATTATCAATAAAATATCAATGAAAAAAGATTATATAGCTAAACAATAAAACATTATATTATACCTATTTTGCCCAAAATTATATCCTGAAAAAAATGATTTATGATGTCAATTTCTATGTTGAACGATATTAATATTGAGGCGCAACGTTGTGTATAAGGTCATATCCAAACTCCGCTTTTGGAAATAAATATTTATTTCATATAACAAGCAAAATAAAATAGGAGACAGATCACATTTTTAATGTCAGTGCATTTAATGCACACTAATACACACACACACACACACACAAATACACACACACACATATATATATATATAATTATCAAGATGACTGTTTTTCTGTTCCGCATAGAGCTAGGGAAAAAGTACAACTTAACATCTTAAAGGCGATCTATATTGCTATAGATCACCACTCTCTATGTAGACAGAGAAAAAGTCACATTTGGAATATTGGGGGACGCATTAGACACTGGTGTGACATAATTTTTTTCCCGTCACCTAGTCCTCATCCACTTTATATTGATTACCCGTTTTTATCACTTTCCAGCGTTTTTGCATGAATAGAGCGGGACGAAAGGGCCCTCGCAGTTTTATTTTTAAAATTGTTTTCGCCGTCTCTATCGATGATTCCGTTAATCCTTTGTATATATATATATATATATGTTATTAAATTTTTGGTGCAAGAAAATTTATATAAACAGATTAACAGAGACATCATTGGTAAGGAAAGAGCTATACTAAAATAGTAAAATGAACGAGGGCCCTTTCGTCCGGCGCTTTTCAAGTTTATACACCGCAAATCGGTTAAAAACGGGGGTGTAAATTATATAATTTGGATTGCAGGGACGAGGTGAGAAAAAAAAAATTAAAGTCACCCCTGTCTCCAGCAGTTCCCCCAAAAATATGTAAGATGTGATTGTTTAACTGCCTGCATAGAGAGAGACGATTCATAGAAATATAAATTGCCTCCAAGACTTTGAGATGAAATTTGTCTCTAGCTCTATGCAGGACAGAGAAACAAAAATCTTCCTAACTGGTTCTGCAACTATTTATAGTAAGCAAATGCTCACCATTCGCCGAATCCATTGCCTGAGAGTGCCCGGATGTTAATCAGCCTGACAAGAGAACTCTGGGTATATGCTGTCTAACTCTCACTTCGAGGCGTTGACAAGTCAGGCCCATTTAGGTCGAACTACATCGACATACGAATTTATATATTAAATTACTTTGTTTAAAGATAGGCAATTTGTCCTTATTTGTAGAATTAAAGGCCGGCCTCGTAATGAATATTGGTCTTAGGTTAACAGCATGATAACAACTATACACCGAAGAGGCAATCTTATCAGCAAAGGACTGGCTAGCAGAACCCACCCAAGGAAGTCTAAAGTATACAGGACACTTCGGAGGACCAAAGACTTTGTTCGTATTTTTTAACCTAGTCACTGTATAATTGATATTAACATCAATGACCGCCTATATATATGTGTTGCATATTGACCCTTGACCTTTATGCAAATGCCTGCTGGAGTTGGGAGTCAGTGGGACCCTGAGAGAGAGATCCAACTGGTAGTCACTGAGAGTGCCCTGCCTCTGGATGAGTAACTCACTGCCGAAGTAGAAGTGCTGAGTGGGGTCCTTAAGATAACACAGCGTGAAATGGTCAAGAGAAGAAGTTATGGTTCGATATAGCAGTCTATCTCTGTCCGTCTCTCTCTCTCTCTCTCTCTCTCTCTCTCTCTCTCTCTTTCATTACAGAGATTTGGCCCCTTTCGAGAGAATAAAAAGACGTTGATATTTTTATAAAGAAGTTTGCTTCTTCTTCATTCATCACGCTTTACAATATATATATATAGTCGTACATACATGGACTGTTCCATGGTATCACAAATCTTCAGTGTGGCTAGACACGCAGTACGCTTCAAGCTGGGATCGAAACCCATCTAACTTTACGCTAGACACACTATCTAACCGCTCAACTATTTCGACGATATACGTCAGCTCAGGAATTATAACGCATGTATATTAGCTTTCGTTTGTTTTCATTTTGCGTTACCAGGAGCGCTTAATTCGTTAGAAAAGGTTTGTATTACGCGAGTGGCAACCGTTAATTCCTTCGCTAGAGTGGTCAAACCATAAATGAAGATTAAGCAACTATTACTGATGCAGACTAAGCAGATGCTCTTGTGTATCAGGGAACTGCACCTACTCAAACACAAACATTATTGCACATAGTGCAACACACAGCCACAGGTATAAGTCTCTATGTGAACTCAGGTAAAACAGAGTTCTTGCCTTTTAATTAAGATGATGTTATCTCCTAATTAAATGATAAACCTTTGAAATTAGTTGACCAGTTTATATACCTTGGTAGCAATATCTCATCAGTTGAAGATAAGGCATAGAGAACGATTGACCGGTTAGCGACCATATGGAAATCTGATTTTTCAGATAAGATAAAACAGGATATTTTTCAAGCTGTGTCTGTGTTTGTACTACTGTATGGTTGCACTACTTGTCAATATTACTGTATCGTTGCAGCACTTTAATGGTGCTCCAGAAGGAAAACCTGGATTGGAACTAGACAAGAATGCAGCGTGCAAAGCTACAACTGTACGTCCACTTACCTCTCATCTTATAAACCATCCAAGAATACCGAGGAAGACATGTTTGTAAAATAAGTACGAACTTATAAGCGACTGTCTCCTCTCCATGAATCCACTAGTATTCGCTGACCCACAAAAACGTACATTCATCAGCTCTGTGCGGACGCTGGGTGCCTACCAAGAGCTATAGTCGATGGGGACGGATTGCCAGAGAAAGTCAACGGAACTTGTGCTATTGATTCGCTTTACGGATGACGAGTCAACGATAGAATATTTCACAGTCGATATCATTTTATTTTCTTATGAAGTAATTATCATAATTATAGTACTAATTATAACCTAGATGACATTCAAAGATAATTCATATTTACCCTGATAGTCCTAATATGATTTCGACACCACGTTGCGTCAATAGTAAAGCATTAAACAACAAAAAAAACAAAAAAAAACACGCAGTTAAACAAGAAATATTCTTGCCTTGAAATCTCTTTTCTCTCTCTCTTTCTCTCCCTCTCTCTCTTTCTATCTCTCTCCCTCTCTCTCTCTCTCTTTCTCTCTCTCTCCCTCCATACATACATTTATATATATAAATAATGTGCATTTTTCAGTTAAAAATCTGAATGCCTTCAATTAAATATGTCATATATATATATATATATATATATATATATTACCGAAGATTCGAGAATTATGAAAACTAAAAGAGCTGGTGAAAATATCTTCGAAAAATTCTCATGTTAGTTACAATACATTAGGAATCTGAGAAGTCATTGTTCGCCAATGGTCCGGGAGACCTGGGTTCAATCCAAGGAAGCGTCATACCAAAGATTTTAAAAATAGTACTTGATACCTCCTTGCTTAACACTCAGCAGCAAAAGGTACGTATCAAGGGTAAAGTCAAGAAATCCAGGGAAAAAAGTAGCACCCTCCCCTACACCTCGGTGTAGTAGCTATTGAAAAGGGAGCCTTCTGGTCGCCCTCGACTACGGTCGCCAACTCTACTTACTATATAAATATATATATATATGAAGGGTTGGTTGGTGGTTGTGCATATGTGCATGAGTTGAATGTGACACAGAGTTCTCGTTCTCCTAGATTGGTTGCCATACCAAGGTTAAAGAACCCAGTTTGCCCTGCTATTCACCCATAGTTGGAGTGGGAATAGCTGTATTTATACCAAGGATATTAGCGCTATGAGAAATGCTAATAGCCACGTCCAGAGTTTGATCTCTGGTCGCCAAATCCATTTCCTACCACGATTACACAACTCGCTCTCTCTCTGACACCCTCACTCTTGTGTTCCTCCCTCTCTCTCTCTCTTTCTCTCTCTCTCTCTCTCTATATATATATATATATTGCCCAGTCGGCTGGGGCTGTAGAATACACCGATTGCTTCTCTGCAGAGGGGTAAGACTCCACTCCAACGAGTGTCCAGATATATGACACTAAACGATCTGATGGTGAGCTTCCAGTGATGCTGGGGCATTGGGGAATGCGGCGCACCCCTTCATTGCCTTTGCTCCCAGGTCCACTCTGGACCACAATGTTAGCACCTGATAGGGTCCTATGTATGGGTTAAATAAAACTAAACTGCATACTTATGCAAAACTGAATAATTTGAAATAGAACTGCTTATTTGTTTTAAAATGGATTTGGCATTAAATTACCTACAAAGGTTGATACGCCATAAAACCCAAACAACCAATCATATATATATAGGATTTTTTAAGGAGGTGCCTATGGTGTAATGGTTATCGTCCAAGGAAATTGACACGGCGACACGATTTCAAATTCTCGACTTTTTGGAAAGGTATAAATCCAATTATTCTCCCTCCAGCTATGGGTAAATAATAGGACAGACTGGGTTCTTCAGCCTTGGTGAAGCAACTTGTCTAGAAGAAGGAAAACTCAGAATTAAACCCTGTTAAACTCCGCTTAGAAATTGACTTTGTGTCATATCCTACCCGAGCGGAGAGGTTGGTAAATATGGATATATATATATATATATATATATATATATATGTGTGTGTGTGATTTTTTATAATTATTTCCATAACTCTGTCTGCGCAAAGACTCACCAAAAAAAAAAATAGATCATAGAATTTGTAAATGAAAAATGTATTACAAATCAATATTAAAAAAAAAATCCGTACTGCTTGAAAATAATCAATTAATATCGCAATCAAATCAATAGAGGGTTTTTGTTTATTTTTATGCAATTTATTTTTCTTTCTGGTGACCGCTTTAATAATAAAATATCATTTAGGTCAACCCTGTTCAGTCAAAAATATCCTGAAGATTCGTTCAGGGAAACCTGTTCGCCAATGGCCCGGGAGACCTGGGTTCAATCCCTGGTCGAGTCATACCAAAGACTCAAAAAATGGTACTTGATACTTCCTTGCTTAACAATTAGCATTATAAAGTACGGATCAAGGGTAAAGTGGAGCAATCCAGGGAAAGGAATAGCGCGCTCTCCTACACTTTGGTGTAGTAGCTATCGAAAAGGGAGCCTTCGGGTTACCCTCGACTATGGTCGCCAACTTTTTTTTTACTTTATATATATATATATATATATATATATATATATATATATATGCAGGTGTTTCAGAAGCATTTATATAATATCGTAATCTCATATTTTAACAAAAATTCTAGAATCGATTCACTATTTTTCTTTCAATGTTCCCTGTTTTTCCTTTTCCGGTAGAGAAATTCTATTTACAGGGAAAAATCGCTTAAACATTAGAGTTGTTAGATTACTATATATATATATATATATATATATATATATATATATATATATATATATATATATATATATATATATATATATATATATATATATATATATATATATATATATATATATATATATATATATATATATATATATATATATATATATATATATATATATATTGGTTTAAAAATTTGACAACAGTTAAGATGTACAGTGCGGTTCAGAAAATTGATATCAACTTATAACAAGCATATGTATATATACGTATATATGGTTACGACACCACTATAATTACAGAGGGGTGTCCTCGTGGTGTAATGGTTAAACCGTTGGACTGCGGAATTGTAGTACGCGAGTTCGTACTCCAGTCGCGCTATTACGTTCACTTTCGGGCAAATACCCTTGGGAAAGGTATGAGCCCCCTTATCCTCCCACCTATGGGTTAAATAGTACCACTACTGTTCTTCTAGGAGAATGGATTTGGCATTAAATAACCTAATATGATATGCCATTAAACAAAGAAACCAACCAATATAATTACAGAAGATATTTGTCGCTTCGAAGAATGAAGATGTCTGAAGAATATGTATGCTGGAATAAAATAAAAATACAGTCGAGTCCTTTGAAAGAAAATGGGTTTAGTCGTAGTTTTGGCTTGGCAAAAACGTTTTAATTCTAAACATTCAATCCTCTTTATAATTTAATATGTTAATTTTGCAGAACATTTTTATACAGTATATTTTACTGTCTACTGTACTGGGGTACTGTTTGGTTTGGTGGTTCATCAACCATTGAAGGTTTTTCATGCCAAGTCCTTTTATATATAAAAAGGACTATATTAAATATATATTAAAAGGACTATATTAAATATGATTTATAAACAAATTTTGTAGATAACATTTTTAAACGAGCCTGAACTCTTTTTTTCACACAGTTAAATAGTTTCACTTATTTCTATGAAATCTGAATAATTCTATTTATTATAAATCACTTGTTTGCATACAATTTAATATTTTCAAGTATTGTTTATCACTAACAATTCAATTAAATATCAGTAATTTGTTTACACAGTTAAATGTAAAAAACAGTTCTATTTCTAACAACTCAGTTTAGCACCTGTTCATAGTTTAGTTCTATTTGACCCATAGATAGGAACCTATCAGGGGCTAGTACTTCGGGCCAGAGTGGACCTGGGAGTGATGACAATGAAGGCGTACTCTGTATTCCCTAAAGTTCCAGTATTACTTAATTCTCACCATTAGATTGTTTAATATCATATCCAGAACACTCGTTGGGGAAGTCTTGCCCCTCTGCAGAGATGCAGTTGGTGTATTCTACAGCCCTAGACGACTGGGCCGCCAGGACACTCGTTGGGAGAGTCTTCCCTCTCTGCAGAGGTACAGTTGGCGTATTCTACAGCCCCAACTGACTGGGCTACCAAGACACTCTGTGGGGGAGTTTTGCCCCTCTGCAGAGATGTAATTAGTGTATTCTACAGTACCCTAGCCAAGTGGGCCAACTGTCACCTGTGTGGTGCAAGGCAGCTAGCAAAGGTAGATCCATCTTTCTAATGTCTTAACATTATTTTTTACATTAGTACATGATCATAGCCTGAATCAGTATATACGATGTGTTTGCTTTTTCTGAACATTTCCGAATCATTCCCATAACAGTATCAACTTTTTATTTTAAAATGAAATAAAATAAGCAAAATAAATAACAGGAAGTTGAGACGAAACATACTTTGTCTTTTTTCATGCATCATTTTTTGGTAATGAGTAAATATTTAGACAGATATGTTGGCTGAAGATTAATTTTCGTACGTGGACTGAGTACGTAAACGTCTGAGTTCTTGCGTTAGTCCTGAAATTCCTTCGTGGATAAAGACTTTGTTACTGTGGTGGAGGTGATAATTTTGTTAGAGTTTTAAGATTGCTGCGTTACTAGTGGCTCGTATTGGGGATTTGGTTTATATATATTCACTAGCTTTTGGTGGGAAAATAGGGAAATGCTCTTCCTGAAAACTATGACAAAAGTGAATCTTCATCTATACTTAGGTTTCATGACACATATGAGTTAAGAACCGTTGCATAGACAGCTAAACATATAAATATTTTGAAATATACTTTAGTTTTAAAGATCAAAAATAAACACCAGCAAAAGTCAAATTTATAACAATGAATATAATTTGAGTTAGTTTGTTAGGATTTTATGGCATATCAGTGGTATTTCCACCAGGACAATGCACCAGTCCACAACTCCATCCTTGTCACAGACTATTTGACCAAGATGGGCATCAAGACAGTTCCTCAGCCTCCCTATAGCCCAGACCTTGCTCCCTGTGACTTTTAGTTATTCCCAAAGCTCAGAGGCTGTTCTTATGAGACAACTGAGGAGATGAAAGAGGCTGTGACGAAGGTCATTGACACGCTCACACAAGAGGACTTCCATGGGGGTTTCCAGAAGTTGTTGGAACGGTACAACAAGTGAATTGCAGCCGGAGGAGATTACTTGGAAGGGGACTAGAGTTTCATGTGTGTACTATCAATAAAAGTGCCCATAAGAAAAAAGTCTGGAAACTTATTTAATGATCCTCGTAAGATACCTTAGCTCTGTTTAATTTTAAAAGAAAGAAAAGTCAATAGTTTATTACAAATAAAATCCTAGAACAATTATTGATAAATGCCTTTTGCTGTCTGCCCCAGGCTATTCAATAGAGATTTGGCTTGAGCCGGTGTATGAGTAAGAAGCGCTAGATCATTTAGTAGTCTGCATCTGTCTATTTTAATGTTGAAACTACTTGGAAATAATAAAGAAATATATGATAACTGCTTTGTTTACGGTTTCTTTGCTTAATGGCATATCAACCCTTGTTGGTTATCTAATGCCAAAGCTATACTTCTAGATGAACAGCCACGATACTGTTTAACCCATAGCTGGTGTGTGGGGGTGGAATAAGAGGATTCATACTTTTCCCGGGGTTATGAATCTGAAAGGGGACCAAATTGGGCAACAGGAACTCACTTACTTCGAGTTTGTAGTTCAACAATTTAGCAATGATGCCATGAGAAATCCTTCTATTCCTGTTTTGTCTTATCTCTCACTCACACACACACGCGCGCGCACGCGCGCATAAGCTATATATAAATATATATATATATATATATATATATATATATAAAGCAAAATGTAAAAAGCGAAAGCTAATACATAATGCGTTATAATTCCGATCTTACGTATGTCGCCTGTAGGGTGAGCAGTAAGATTGTTGGTATAATGTAAATTTAGGCAGGTTTTGACCCCAGCCTGAAGCGTTCTGCGTGTTTAGCCACACTGAAGAGTTGTGATACAACGAAACAGTCCCTCTCTGGATGACAATATATATATATATATATGTATGTATGTATGTAACATTATAGTACTGAATAAACACTAATACAATCACAAGCTCAGGCGTTTTAATGACCGTATCGTTACTTCAATAGTAGTTGTCGGACATCGTTGTTACCCTGTCGTGGTAAAAGTTAACGAACCCTGGAAAGTCTGTCTTACTTCACTAACACAAAAGCTTATTCCCTACTACAATTTGTAACTTATCGTCGGAAGAAAAGGGAGAGTATGGAAGCTGAGTCGACTGCATTAGCTGGGCAAAGAGAAACAACATAGCAGAAAGAGAGAGCAGACTCAGGCTTTGAAGTTTATTTGTGTATTTTCTTGTTTTTCTAACGTGTTTGTTTGCTGGTTTTGTCTTTATATCTACAGTGTGAGGCTCCTTTTCGATCCTCACCCAAAAATGGTAATTGATGCCACCTTGCTTAACAGCCAGTATAAGTAGGTACGGATCAAGGGTAAGGTGGAGCAATCCAGGGAAAAGAGTAGCGCTTTGCCCTGCACCTCGGTATTGTAGCAAATGAAAAGGGAACCTTCAGGTCGTCTTTGACTACTGTCGCCAACTTTACTTTATATATATATATATATATATATATATATATATATATATATATATATATATATTTCAGCATTTCTTCATTAATACAAATTTCGTTGAATATAATAGACATTTTCTGTCTACATATTTTCTTATTGATCCTTTCATATTGCCGTATTGAGCTTATAGTATTCGGCAGGAATTGATTGATATATTTTCCATGATTGTTTATTTCCCAAGTACTTTCTGCTCGACTTTGGTTCATCATTAGGGGAGGATGTATTACAAAAGTGATATGACTTTGGCATGTACCTTACTACTTTGTAAGAAGAAGAGCAACTGGGCCGTTGCAGTGTGTAGCGTTTACTTTTAAAATTGTTCTATAAATAGCGTCAGTAGCTAAAGACATTTAAGTACATTACCACTGGTTTGAAAATTAACTCTCTTAAGTTTGGGTTGCACGTTTCTAATATGTAGCGCTTCGAGAATCTGTAGTTTTTCTTTGTTATTTTTATGTTTTAATATTGTTGTGTTTTCGGTGAGAATTTTCTGTACTTCTGTTGTTGGGCATGAATGTTTTTTTAAATGCTGTGCTATGGAACTTGTATAAGAAAGGTGCATTATATATATATATATATATATATATATATATATATATATATATAATACAACGTACGATAGGCAGATTGTCGCCATTTTAAATCATTGTTTTTGCACAGTAGACAAAACCTAAAACCAATTAAGTACTTTGTGCAAAATTAATAATTTGGTTTGGTTGTATTTTATGGCATATCAACTCTTGTGGGCTATTTGATTCTAAATCATGTTAATGTATATATATATATATATATATATATGATTTGTAAGAAAATAGTTTGTAGGTAACATTAATTTTAAATGAACCAAAGCGCATTTGTTTGCACACAGTTAAATATTTTCAAGTATTGCTATCTAACACTAACAATTCTATTTAATATTAATCATTTGTTTGTACACAGCTTAAATGGTTTCAAGAATTGCTATCTAACACTAATAATGTAAGTTAATATTAATCATTTGTTTGCACAAATTTAAATAGTATTAAGTATTGATATCTAACACTAATAATTCTATTTTGTACTAATCATTTATTTGCACATAGTTAAATGGTTTGAAGTATTGCTATCTAACAAGTTTGGACAACTGTACAGCAAACTAGAATCATTTGTCCAACGTCTATGAGTAAAGCACCACAATGATGCAACTCACAGAGCTGCTTAGTATTTACAACAGAATCGCAATACCAAGATTTCAGAATGTTCGGTTGTCAATCTGAGGACAGTACAGAAGATTCAAAAAGAGATGGATGTTTCTTCCAGGCAGCGGTCACATCGATACTGCTATATGGATGCACTACATGGACGCTAACAAAACGGCTGGAGAAGAAACTAGATGGCAATTACACAAGAATGCTGCGTGCAATCCTGAACAAGTCCTGACAGCAACACCCCACAAGACACCAACTGTACGGCCACCTGCCCTCTATCACGAAAACTATTCAAGTTAGACGAACCAGACATGCAGGACACTGCTGGAGAAGCAGAGATGAACTCATAAGAGATGTACTCTTATGGATCCCCACACATGGCCGCGCAAAAGCAGGGCGACCAGCTCGAACGTACATTCAGCAGCTATGTGAGGATACAGGGTGTTGTCCTGAAGACCTACCTAGGGCGATGAACGATAGGGAGAAGTGGCGAGAGAGGGTCAGGGATATCCGTGCTACCAGCACGATATGATGATGATGATGAATGGTAATTACGAAGGTATTGAATTTTGGAAGCCTCAGTGATCGCTTGGATAGGAAAAGAAGTCCCTGATTTGTTGCTGACATCCAGGCTATAATTGACAAAGATCCCAGTAACTCCATCAGGCCTATAGTTAGATATATTGATGTAGCTGAGTTTCTTATCAGACTGCTAGTGCATGAAGACAATTTTTATTCCAGGCCTTGAAGAACAAGAAGAAAGACCACGTTACAAAGTTTGGGAATAAACTTAATAATACCCTCCAACTAAAATTACTTTGATTTTCTTCAAATAAGAAAAATTTCTGTTAGGATCAAATTAGGACCTTTCGGGACAACAGTTGGTTTGCTTTGTCTTCTTTGAACGTTACGGTACTATTTACCAACCCCTCCGCTCGGGCAGGATATGACACAAGGTCAATTTTTAAGCGGAGTTTAACAGGTTTTGAATTCAGAGTTTTCCTTCTCCTAGACTAGTTGCCTAACCAAGGCTGAAGAACCTAGTCCGTCCTACTATTTACCCATAGCTGGAGGGAGAATAAGGGGGTTCATACCTTTCCCAAGGGTAATTGCCCGAAAGTGAACGTAATAGCGCGACTGGAGTACGAACTCGCGTACTACGATTCCGCAGTTCATCGCTTTAACCATTACACCACGAGGAACGTTACGGTATCGATGAAAACTAAAGACCCAATCCTCATCATGTTATTTAGGGTGGTTACAAGTGATAGTGACTTTATGCCTCCATTCATCTTCCCATGAAGCCTCAGACTCAACACAGAAGCACACAACAATTGCATGGAGGAGGTAATACTGACCCTGGTCAAGATGGGGAACTCCTGGAAGACTCTACGTCTGGCAACAGTACATTGTACCATGCCACAAAGGCAGAAGAACCCAGTGTTGGCCATGAGAAAATTCCTGCGATCACATGACCTCTATCATCTGGCAGCCTAACTCCCTAAATTGCAATCCTCTTGATGATTATCTGTGGGGCACGGTTGGGAAAGAGGCCAACAACACTCTGTGAAACAATAAGGATGAACTGAAGGCAAAGATAATGCCAGAATTTACAAATTTAAATAAGGAGACCGTCGGAGACTTGCAAGAGATTCTGAAGATGTCTAGATGATGTGGTTGAAGCCAATAGCGATATCTTTGAATAAATTCCATCGATTATACGAGTATTTTAAGATATTTTCTTGAAATTTTAGTATATATATATATATATATATATATATATATATATATATATATATGATAAATTGCGATGCCAGTATTGTTTTCATTTTTGAGTTATTTAGACGACAATTTACCCATCGCACGCTGTATACATTTCTTTGAATATAGCTCAATCAATGTGATATAGATATCTGTTTTATTTTTATTTTCTTCTTAAGTTTTTGACACTCAGTCTAAGGATGTGTACACCTGCCAGTCTTGATCTCTCAATTAGAACTTAATGAACAGTTCGTGGAAATAAATGGGGCAAATATCCACACAGGAAATTGACTCACTTCCAATTTTTAACGTCAGTCGCAATCTTATAAAAACATCACGCCTTAATTTAAAGTTAATTGTCGACTTTTCAGACAAATCAGACTTTATTAACCGCAAATATTAATCCCCTTAATGTCCCCCCCCTCTCTCTCTCTCTCTCTCTCAAGCTTGATGGGAACCACACCGAATGCTACGTGCTATCTTGAACAAATCTAAGAGGCAACACCGTAAAAAAACAGCAACTGTACAGCTACTTACCTCCTATCGCATAAACCATGATAAGACGAACAAGACAGACGGTGAATTGTTGTTGGACCGAGGACAAACTAGCAAACAACGTTATCCAATATACTTATTCACATGGACGCGCCAAGTTTGGCCGATCAGCAAGGACTTACATCGGCTCTGTGTGGACATTTAGGAGAGAACCGGCCCGGAATGATAGACGATTGGGATGGATGTTGATGGAGAAAAAAGAAAGAAAGAAAGAAAGAAAGAAAGAAAGTCAGAGAATTCCACACTATTAGTTCAACTTGATGATCATGATGATGATGATCATGATGATGATGATGATGATCATCATCATCCTATTTAAGCAGTAACACAATTAACGTTAGAACCCAACAGTTAAAAATGTCAACTGCTAGCTTTTTAGCACACGTGATTTTGGCGATAATGGTTTCAGCTTTCTGTATTTACTATGATGGACTGAAAATTCTATTGGGTGAAAAGTTCAAATGATGACGTCACATCAACTGTTAACGATTTTTTTTACTAATGAGATACAAACACTTCAACACCAATGAAAAAAGAAGAGTGTGAGCAACAAGGAGAACTGTTAAGAGTTCCACAAATCGAATGACTTTTAATTATTATTTAATCAGTAAAAATCAAAAGCTATATTTTGTACTTTTCCCTCTCCTTGGCATAGTAAAGTGTATGCAGGATTTACACACCAAATGACGTATCTTTTCCCAACACGTACACACCAAAACAGGCACGACTCCTTTATACACACACACAACAAGTCCTGGAAGCAACACCCCACAAGACACCAACTGTACGGCCACTATTCAAGTTAGACGAACCAGACATGCGGGACACTGCTGAAGAAGCATAGATGAACTCATAAGAGATGTACTCTTATGGATCCCCACACACGGCCGCGCAAAAGCAGGGCGACCAGCTCGAACGTACATTCAGCAGCTGTGTGAGGATACAGGATGTTGTCCTAAAGACCTACCTAGGGCGATGAACGATAGGGAGGAGTGGCGAGAGAGGGTCAGGGATATCCGTGCTACCAGCGCGATATGATGATGATGATGATGATATGTGTGTGTGTGTGTGTGTGTGTTAGCATATGTTTTGCTATACTCATCAATAGTATGTAGTTGGCGACCGTAGTCGAGGGCGCCTAGAAGGCTCCCTTTTAAATGGCTACTACACCGAGGTGTAGGGGAGGGCGCTACTCCTTTCCCTGGATTGCTCCACTTTACCCTCGATACGTACCTTATATTGCTGAGTGTTAAGCAAGGAGGTGTCAAGTACCATTTTTAAAATCTTTGGTATGACGCGACCTGGGATTGAACCCAGGTCTCAAATACTCATCAATAAATACTTCTAAATATCGGTGATAGAGCACACATAGATCTACGTGTGCTCACTGTGTCGGCATTATCTTTGATTTATATTGTCTGACACCAATACTAAGTGCATTTTATTCATGAATATAGTAAACTATATTATTGATACATGTGTGTGTGTGTGTGTGTGTGTGTGTGTGTGTGTGTGTGTGTGTGTGTGTGTGTGTGTGTGTGACAGTTTGTCAGATGAATTTAGTTTGGGTTTTACGGCATATCAGCATTTGTAGGTTATTTAATGCCGAATCCATTTTATACAAATAATCAATTCGATTTCAAACAATTCAGTTTAGCATGAGTACACAGTTTAATTGTCAAAAACATTTCTATTTTAAACTATTCAGTTTAATCAAACAGTTCTAATTTAAACAATTCAATTTAGTATAACAGTTTTTGTCCACACGCAGATAAATGTCAAAACAGTCCTATTTCAAACAATTCAGTTTAGCATAAGTACAGTTTCAATGTCAAAAACAGTTCCATTTCAAAAAATTCAGTTTAGCATACAAAAACAGTTCCATTTCGAACAATTCAGTTTAGCATAAGTACACAGTTTAAATGAAGTAAGCAGTTGATATATCAAAACCGTTCTATTTCAAGCAGTCCAGTTTAGCATAAGTTGGCAGTTTAAGTATCAAAACAGTTCTATTTCAAGTAATTCAGTTTAGCATGATTCTGCATTTTAGTTGTATTTGACCCATTGATAGGCTACCTATCGGGTGTTACCACGCCGGACCCTAGTTTACCTGGGAGCGATGGCAATGGGGTACTCTGCATTCCCCAAAGCTCCTGCATTACTGGAACCTCACCATCAGATTATTTAATGTCATATCTAGGACATTCGTTGGAGGGGTCTTACCCCTCTGCACAGATGCAATCGGAGTATTTTACAACCCCCAACAGACTGTGCAACAGACGATTTTGCTAGCACCCCCCCATATATATATATATATATATATATATTGTCATCCACAGACAGACTGTTTCATTGTATCATAACTCTTCAGTGTGACTAGACACGTAGGACGCTTGAAGCTGGGGTCGAAACCCGCCCAACTGTTGCATTATAGTTAATATCAGACCGCTCGGCCAACAAGCGTACCACGTCAGCTAGGGAATTATAAGGCATTAAGTAGCAGCAACAGCAGCAGCGTTCGTTTGTTTACATTTATACCTTACCGGATACCAGAGCGCCCAATTCGTTCGAAGAGCTTTGCATTATATATATATATATGCTAGATAGATTTTGCCCATCAGATAAGTTGAACACTTAATCGAACTTGGTAATTTTACATTAGATTTAGTTAATCGATATGATTTCCCGTATTAAATCATAAACTTCAAATACATTATTCAATAAACTGTTTGTACTGCTTCGCTAAGAGGACACTACAGTGCTT
>OY757945.1:46226486-46248986 GCA_963585895.1 Sepioteuthis lessoniana | reverse complement strand
ATTGTGGGATTACTATCCATTATTTTCTCCCATGTATATATATTTCTGATCACATAGACTAGAAACTGTCTGTTCCGAAGCGTCATTGACGCTGTTTCTACGCCATATTGAATTAGATATATATGCTCTACCACTGAGGGTGATCACTATTCATTTATAAATATACCAAACTATATATATATATATATATATATATATATATATATATATATATATGGAAAGTCAACTAATTCCTGGTTGAAAAAGTGTTAGTTTTCGTGTAAAACATAGGCTTGAAAAGCTGCAGTTTTTGCGTCCGTATTTTTTATTTATAAACTGACCAATCGGTGCATACGTGCACTTCTTGAAATTTTTTAGAGATTCCGCAGACGACAATATTTGATTAGTCGCGCCAAATTAAAAGGATCAAAACCCAAAATAATTTGAGAAATCTTTTCCTTCATAGATTGAGAAAAATACATTTTTGACCCAATTAGAATCATAGATAAGTCATCAAATTTTTTATTTAATTTTGAGCGAAAAAATAAATAATTCTCCACACGATTGACGAATAGGTAGGAAAAAGAAGGAAGAGAGATTAAGAAAAGAAAGCATGAGTGAGAGAGGAGTAGGGAGAAAAGAGAGATAGAAGAAAAGGAAGGAAAAGAGATTAAGAAAATAAAGAATTAGTGAGAGAGGAGTAAGGAGAAAAGAGAGATAGAAGAAAAAGAAGGAAAAGAAATTGAGAAAAGAAAGGATGAGTGAAAGGGGGGGTAGGGAAAAAGAATACTAAGAGTAAATGAAGGAGAAGAAATAAGAGGAGAGAAGTTAAAAAATTAGAGGAAAAGGAATGAAAGAAACAGAAAAAAAGTAAAAGAAGAAAAGAAGACAAATAGATCGTTATTTGTATTTCTTTTTTTACGTTTAAAAATGGATTCGTCTGGCGACAAAGAACTTTATAAAATAACTTTTGGGAAAAAGTTTAAAAATATAAATGAAACGAAAAAATATTAAAAACGATGAACAAGAAAACAACGTAATTGTTGGGCGGGTTTCAATCCCAGCTTCAAGCGGCCTACGTGTCTAGCCACACTGAAGAGTTGCGATACAACAAAGCAGTCTGACAGTCAATGACAATGTATACGCTTCTCCACGGGGATTGAGCACGCTGGCGAAGGAATTTACGGCTGCCGATCGCATAATGCAAAGCCCTTCGAACGAATTGAGCACTCTGGTATCCGGTAAGATATAAAAATGTAAACAAACGAACGCTACTATATATATATATATATATATATACGCAAAATTATTTCTTTTGGGTGAAAATCTAATATTCTCTTCTTTCAAGAATTTCCCCTGTCGGCTAGGGTTATAGAATATACTGATTGCTTCTCTGCCGAGAGGCAAGACCCCCCCACCTCAACCAGTGTATTAAACAATCTGATGGTGAAGCTCCAGCAATGCTAGAGCTTTGAGAAATGGGGAGTAACCCTTAATTGCAATCACTCCCAGGTCCACTTTGGCCCAGAGTGGTAGCACCTGACATGGTCCTGTCTATGGGGCAAACAGAACTAAACTTATGCTAAACTTAATTGTTTGAAATAGATCTGTTTTGACATTTAACTGTGAGTAAACAAAAAACTATAATTATACTAAACTGATTTGTTTGAAATAGAACTGTTTATATGTATAAAAATGGAATGGGAATTGATAACATACAATGGTTGATGTGCCATAAAACCAAACCAAACTAAACCAGACCAAACCAAACTAAACCAAACCAAACCTTCAAGAATACATTTAATTTCATCATCACTTAATTATTTTAATTAAACGAAGATATTTTTGTTTCCTTGAATATTCATACTACCATTTCAGTCTTTTCTTGCTGAAGAAATATTTCTGTTACACCGTTTCCATATTGGCGCATACATATATTATTTCTCCTACGTAGTGACATCCTTACAATAAAATCTTTCACAAACAGATAATATATCAACTATATTTTTGCTATGCAAACTGCTGCATTTAAATATTTGGATGTTTCTTTCTTGAGATGCAAATATAGGGAGAATATTGATGCTTTAATATAATCTTATCTTATAAGGAAAGACTTCGTAACTTCTGTTTTTCAACAAACGTTTCCCTCAAGTTAAAGAAATAAAATTGACTTAATTTGGAAATCGGAGTTTCATTCAATCATTTACACATATATCCCCAATATATATATATATATATATATATATATATATATATATATATATATGATTTGTAGATCGGTGTTTTATTCAACCATCTGCACATATATTCGCTCTATATTCATGAATAACCACTAATACCTGTAGTGTGGAAGGAAATATTCTTCACAAAACACACACCTGTCTATCACTTACACCAATCTGTCTCTTATTTTCTTTGTAGCTATCCACCATATATTTTCGAAGTATTCAAATCGGCTAAGTGAGTGCATCATCTTTAAAGGATATTTTATGAATATTGTTTAAAGTATTAGGAACCGTTTTCCGATTGTTATTTCATTCAAGTGAAAAAAAAACCTCGTTTCTTTAGAATAAGAAATCCTCACCAGTCGACTAGTCTTTTTTTTAATTAGCAAGGCTGAGGAGGCACCCATCGTGTAGTCGTTATTGTCATAAGAAATGGACTCAGTTACACAAATAACAAATCCTGGATTTAATATATATTTTTCATACCTACTCTATAATTCTGACAGTATGAAAAACCCCGGAGATACAATTGGTATATATATATATATATATATATATATATATATATATATATATTAGGGTAGGTCGATTTTGGAACTGTAAAAAGAATAATGCGGTGAAAGTTGCAAAATAACATGAGAAATTACCCCACGAAATACTTTTTTCTAAAATTTTGTATTTTTTTGCAAAATCGCATTCAAAGACATAATATTTTGTGATTCTAGTCGTGATATCGGTGACGCTGGAAACCTGTATCCATAAAATTAAAACTGAGACTAAAGGAAAATTAAATAATAAAATTTATTAAATAATTGATATTTTTAAGTTTATTATCCATTTTCACATTATGTTTAATTAAATGACCAAAAACAAAAATAAAATACATTAAAATATATAGTTTAAAATATAAATAACGACTTACTAAAACTCGTTTTATTTACTGGATATTTTTTCGGCTTTCACCGGTGGCAAATATCTCTCCGGAGTACTTCGGTTTGTTTATGTTTTTTACCCTTATAATTAACGCAAATATATATATTTCGCAAAGTAGACATACTATTAAAATATTTAAACATTTTATAATTATTGTAATTTATTTATATTTTAAAATTTAGTGTTTTTTTAAGTGAAAGTCGGTTTACGAGTTAATTTTGGAACTAAACAGTACAAAACTGTTGTTTGGTAAGTAAACATTATTACATTTTTTAATGAATTTCGAAATTTATTTACAATTTTTTAAAAACATCTTCGTTTATTTTCAGAATATATATATATATATATATATATATATATATATATATATATATATATATATATATATATATTGATTAAAAAATGGCAGGAAAAAACACTGAAGTTTCCACTCGAAGTAAAGATGCAATTAAATTTTCAGGTTTACCATCACCATTGGATAAAACTGAGCCACGAAACTGTCGAAAAATAATTCAATACAGTTATTTTTTAATGAACACTTATCCCCACCTTTCTTTACTAAGGTATTTCTAAATTAATAGCAAAGGACGTGATAGATATTTGGAAGGCTGTCAACCCTCGTTTGCCTTTGTTAAAGAAAATTAGTGTTGTCAACAAGGTGAAAATTCTATGCTTTCAGAAGGCAAAGCAAATAAGTAGGAAACATCTACCTGCTGCCCAAACAAAATTCTGGAAGGAAAAGTTGGATACATTTTTTGATATATCATCATGTTCGTGCAACCTGCCAATTTTAAGTTGTGACAATATTAATGTCAAATGCACCAAAGAAAATTGCCAGACTAAGCACATCATCTGCACTTGTCCTCTGACAAAAAAGCCAACAAAAAGGTATGAAGATATCCCCACCAATAGCTTCAACATTATATGTTCAGGGTGATTCTTCCCATTCTTACTCATCTTCTCCAAGTGATGAAACAGAGGATTATAAACAGCTAGATAATCCTCTCCAAGTGCCTTATAACCTCACAAAAATTCCAAGGTATGCTCTTGAGTTAGTTAGGGGTGATATATTTTCTAATCTTCGAGCCAGCCTTGCTCTTGGATTTGAGGGCTATTGGCCTTTTTATCCCTAATATAGATATAAAGAATATCTATATGGATAAATGTAAAATAGAGCAAAGGCTAAAGTGAAAACAAATGCCTATGAAAAGCATAATGAAAATGTCGAGAATCTTCTTTGTATAGGAGTTGATGGGAGGAAAAAGACACACTACACTACAAAGAATCAATGGAGGAAAATGGAAGTAAAATTCTGAAAAAAGCCAAAGGACCTGAATGCCACTTGACAATCACAAAAGGAGACACCAAATGAGAGTATATATTTGACTCACAGGGTTCTTCCTGATATTGGTGCAACTGGTACACTATTAAGGCTGTCCTTGTTGACAACACGAATACAAATACAGGCTGTGAAGGTGGACTTGTTACACTTTTAGAAAAAAAAATCTTCACACAATTGGTTGCTCCTTACATCAAAATGAACTTCCATTTAGAGCTCTATTCAAACATTTAGATGACACCACAAAAAGCCACACGACATTCAATGGTCCATTGGGTAAATTAGGTGCAAATCATTGCCATAATTTACACCAAAATTCTTTTTCAGCTGTTGAGAATCCCCTGGAGATTCATTTTTGAATGAAAGATATGGATAGCCTTAGTAGTGACCAAAGACTACTCTATGAATATACAGTTGGTATTTCTAGAGGTAAGGTGGACCCTAGATTTGCATCGTGGAAAATTGGTCCATTAAACCAGGCAAGGTGGTTAACTTTGGCCATCAAGCTCATGTGCCTATGGACTTGTGGGGCATATCCACAGAATCTTTCGACCAAACTATATAGTTTGATACATTTAATTGTGAATGTTTATGCTATTTGTTGGTTTGATATAAAAAAAAGTAACAAGTTCCATCACCAGCAAATTTATATTTACAATATGATTGACAGGATACGAAAGAAACCAATTGAGGTTCAAAGGATTACATTAAAAAACCTCCAGTATAATGCCTTGGCATTACTTCTGGAGAATGTTTTATTTTCAATGGTGAAATTTGATGAACCTGAAGTGAGAGAAGAGGGTATAAAAAGAATTTTGGCCATTAGGTACGTTTATATTTATTCATACAAAACTGGTTGAAGTACTTGTGCCAATTTATTGAAACATTTTAAAGATTACATCTGATTTCACCAAATATTATTAAAGCAGAACAAATTGCATTTAAAAATTAAACTCAAATTATTTCTTATATTCTTTCAGAAGAGGGAAGCCAGTCAAGAAAAGATTTAAAAAGATCCCAATGATCAACTTTAAAGCTGTGCACTGGACTGATTTAATTGATTTGTCAGTAAATGGAGTCTGTGAGCCACCACTCACACTAGACTTTTCTGACGATGAATTACAAAATTCATTGTTAACTGGTTAAAAAATTAACTTGCCAGATTTCCCTTCACATTCCCAAGGTGTGGAACGGGCAGTTAAGTTAGTAACGGAGGCTTCTCAATCCGTGTATGGCTTTGAAGCAAGGCCCAGCACATACTTGCAAAAGTTTTGTGCCAAGAATTGAGACCAGCGTTTTCATCTAAGGGCTCATATATGGAACTATTTGATTCCATATATTAAAAATTATTAAACAATTATTTGTTTTTCCATATTTGTTTATTTGTTGTATTTCAATTCATATCAGAAAAAAAGTTTTTTTTCAATATATTCGAATATTACTGCTTGAATAATAGCATTTTAGATTCGACACAGGTAAAGCAGGGTGGGGTAGGGGTTAAATTTTCAATTTGAAGTTTTGTTATAATTTATTTATTATATTTCCATAAAATAAAATAAGATTTTCTAATTTAGATACTGAAATTGTTTGGTTTTTACATCAATATTTAGGCCAAATCTGGCAAAATCTGGCAAAATCGAAGACTTTTCATTACGTGTTTATTCAAAATCTTTCATGCCAAATTAGCAAAAAACCGTTGAAGATTCAGATCTAATTTTTGGTATGAGTATTTAATAGGTATATACACAACTTTCAGTGCATTATTCTTTTTGATATTTAAAAAAAAGTGAAAAATCAACCTACCCTAATATATATATATATATATATATATAATGCATTTCTAATTTAGGTTAATCTCTAACTTAAACTCTGGCAGAGTGAATATATATATATATATATAAGTTTAATCTGGCAGATATGTGGGATTTTTTTTTCATTTACGTTTTATGACGTAATGTTTTTCTAATTTTTTCTGTATCGTTTAAACGATGATTGGAAATTCATAATTGCCACCAAGAAGATGACTCAAAACACCTTCCATTAGTAATTTTCATATCTTAGATAATTTCATTCACATTGGTCGAAACGCGTCGGTGGACTTTAACTAATATTAATAACAAATTTTCTCATTCATTTATATGTATTTTTCTTTTTGCTCTTTCCCCTTTATGACACACACACATACAGATATATATATATATATATATATACAGAATTAACTGTGTGAAAACGATTACTGCTACTTATGTTGAGAAGCAATACTCGAAAACATTTTTAGCGTTCAGGGTTTTCGGACTATTGTCTTCATCTTTGTTATACCCCCAACGTTTCAGCCGATTTGTTTTCCGGCCTTCTTCAGGTGTTTGGCGAACTCGAGAGCCTGCTCGGAACTTCGAACTACATCCTTTATTGAATCCACGGGGGTCATTTCTGATTCTGTTAACCATAACAGGGTACAAGTGTTAAGTATTCCTGTATAATTACTCACTTGCAGTCAGGATTGAACCTGCAACCTCCAGATGATTATCTCTTTTAGAAGACTTGGCAACCATTCCCTATGCCAATTACGCTATATGTCCTGCTGAACAGTTAAGATTGAATTTTTGGGACTTATAAACTTAATGTTCTCACATCACCATGATTACTACTACTATGTATGATTTTTACTTGAGCTCATATTTCGATTCTTTTTTATTCACCTGAAGAATGCCGGGGGCCATATCAGCCGAAACGTTGTGAATATAACAATAAAGATGATGACAATAGTCCGAAAATTCTTAATGATAAAAATCAACACGCTTCATCTCAAAAATTCAGACAACTGATTGAAAATATTTATCTCCTTGATAAAGAATAAATAGCAACACTCGTAAACATGTAACTAGAGGTAAACAATAAGAAGAAATATTTTATACTATTTCAGTGCGTACAAACGAATGACCTTTAACTCCTTTTTAAAATGTTATCAAAAATACATGACCAAATGTGAACATTTTGTTTCTCAAATCACAAAAAGGCACGTTTGAACGGAAAAAATGGATCTACATTTGGCCTATACAACGCTTTCTGACCAGAAACAAGAAAGAGTAAAAATTTTGTATCGAGCTGTAAAGAAACATTTATTTATTTATCTAGTTAGTCATTCATTTGTTATTTACTTATATTAAGTGATGTTTAGTAAAGAAAGACAAAAAGAAAAGATCTATTTTGCCCATTAGTATTAATAGATGCTTTAAGCACAGATTTCCATTGCGTTCAATTGTTGCATATTGACCTCCAACCCGGTCAAGCTGTCAAAATAGGAAATGCACCTGTGTAAATAACAGGTGCATCCGGTCGAAGGTATCAAGGGGATAACCTTGACTGTCGACAGGTTGAATTGAGTCGGCGTAAAACAATAATATAACTCGGTGCACAGGAAGTTCGAGTCAGTTGGAGATAAGATGTGGTAGAAGGAACCAGCACCCATCAGAGGGGGCCCTCAGGCCCCCGATTGAGCAGTTGCAGTTGGAGAGAAGATGCTGGAACGAGGACCATGTCCCAGAGAAGCTGGGCCCTCAGGCCCTCAGTTGAGCAGCCCAGGAGAATGGGAAAGAAACGTTGTTATGGCCATAAGAGTGGGGGTCAATATGTTGCAGTTCTGTTCAGTCTCCAACTCACCTCTCACACAGTAAAACCTTTAGTAACCCTTTCGAACCGTTTCAAATAAAGTGGGGGGTATATTTTTCTAAAGAACTGTGTCTTCGCTCGTCCTTATTGCGTTGAATATGTTTGTGCATGCGTCTGCATATGAGTATGTAACACAATTCCAACATATTCAAAGAAAGTACGCTATGAATTTTGTTTATATATCATTGTCAGCCCAGAGGGCCTCACTAAAAATATTCTCTATTTTGAAAACTGACATGCCTGAGGCCACTCCCCCACTCACTCACTCTCTCTCCCCCCCTCTCTCTCTCTCTCTCCATACATATAGGCATACATACATACATACATATATATACGTAATGAGGGAGTGTCCTCGTGGTGTAATGGTTAAAGCGATGGACTGTGGAATCGTAGTAAGCGAGTTCGTACTCCAGTCGCGCTATTACGTTCTCTTTCGGGCAAATACCCTTTGGAAAGGTATGAACCCCCTTATCCTCCCGGATAAATAGTACCACAACTGCTCATCTAGGAGAATGACTTTGGCATTAAATAACCTACAAAGGTTGATATGCCATTAAAAAAAGGAAGAAAGAAACCATATACGTAATTAAATGGTTAAGGTGCTTAACTGCAGTCACAAAGTAAGCGAGTTTAAATTTCAGTCTCGCTATAACGTTTGGTTTCGGACTAATACCCGGGGCAAAAGCATGAAACCACTTATCCCTTCGCCTATTAGTTAAAAAGTGTATCTGCTGTTCTTCAAAAAGGATGGCTTTGGCATTGAATAAGTCACGAAGTTTGCTATGCCAATAAACAAAGAAATAAATGAATAGTCTAGTTTCTTTGTTTAATGGCATATAAACTTTTGCAGGTTATTTAATGCCAAAGCCATCCTTCCTGAATAACAGCAGATATACTTTTTAACCTATTGCTGGGAATGAATGAATAAGATAAACGCACACACACACACACACATACAGTTGGCGACTGTAGTCGATGGTGACCAGAAGGCTACCTTTTCAATAGCTACAACACCGAGGTGTAGGGGAAGGCCTTACTTCTTTCCCTGGATTGCTCCACTTTACCCTTGATATGTACCTTATATTGTTGAGTGTTAAGCAAGGAGGTATCAAGTACTATTTTTAATGTCTTTGGTATGACGTGACCTGGGATTGAACCCAGGTCTTCCGGACCACTGGCGATGCAGACTTATACATAATTATTATTACATAGAATATTTAGACTACTGACTAAATGTTTATTGTTATATTCACAACGTTTCGGCCGAAATGTTCTTCGGCCTTCTTCAAGAGTTTTATGTCGAACTCGGGAGCTCAACCAGAATCTCGGACTGAAACCGCTATTTCAACCACAGAGGCAGACTGTTTCAGTTCTGTTAGCCATTACCGAGTACAAGTTTTGTTATAGTAAGTATTCCTATCTATCTATAGAGGTGCCCGTGGTGTAATCCTTATCGTCGTAGGAAATGGACACGGCGACACGAGTTCAAATCCTGGACGAGACTGATTGCATAAGGTATGAATCCGATTATTCTTCCTCCAGCTATGGATAAATAGTCGGGCAGACTAGAGTCTTCAGCCTTGGTGAGGCAACTAGTCTAGGAGAAGGAAAACTCTGAATTGAAACCTGTTAAACTCCGCTTAAAAATTGACCTTGTGTCATATCCTGCCCTAGCGGAGGGGTTGGTAAATAAGAGTATTCCTATCTATCGATGGTTGAGATTGAACCTGCAACCTCCAGATTGTTTCACTCAGAAGCACTTTCTAACCAAACTTGCTTAATTGAATTATAAGAAATAGAACTGTTTTATTATCTTATTGTGTGTAAAAAATGACTGATGTTTAATCGAATTGTTTGTAATACATAGCGATATTTGCAACCATTTAACTTTGTAGATTTATGCTAAATTGAATTGTTATAAATAGAACTGTTTGATTATTTGGCTGTGGATGTACAAAATGTGTCTACAAATCATATATTTAATTTATATGTAAAAACAAGATTTGGGATTAAATAAGCAAAAAGAGTTGATATGCCATCAAACCAAACCAAGCCACACACACACACACATATGTATATATATATATATTCACACATATATAATCATATGTATACATAATTATATGTCTGTGTTGTGTGTATGTTAAAACGCAAATCCTCCGTCACCAGCATGATGACGCACGAAGCAAACTTTCACAATTTTAATTTCAGAGTTTTCCTTCACCCAGTCCGGTTGCCATATCAAGGTTTAAGATCCTAATCTGCCCTATTTACCCATAAGTGGAGCGAGGACAGTTGGATTCATACCATTCCCAAGAGGATTAGAGCTATGTGAAACAACCTCGTCCAGGATTTGAACCCCATCCACCGTGTTCATTTCCTATATATATATATATATATATATGCGAATAATTAATTTCTATTTACGCCCGTATCTTTAAAATCTAAATTAGATCAGAAGAGTAATATTTCCATCATTTGATGAACCCACTAATCATAAATGTTCTTCTGTTGATCTTTATAATAGATTACAGTTTCTCATTAACCCTTTTGTTCACTGGGTCGACCAGCATCGAATACTATTCACCATTATCTAAGTCCTGCATGAAAATTCTTTGCCCTGGGATCTCATCACGTTCCTAATAAGGAGAGGTAGCCATTTCCACAGATTTTTAATCACATTTATTCTCAAGGTTCTGAACCCGCTTTTGTCATCGATTCTACTATCTTGATCCAATTTTCAATACTGGTAGTGAATGTTATATATATATATATATATATATATATATATATGATGAGGCAAACAAGAGTATTTCTTTGTGATCATTTATTTTAAAGTGCTCTAAAATGGTTTCAACACCAGAAAATACAAGAAGCTGACGATATATTGCAGAAACTATCACTGGTGCATGACTACGCTGATTATTTGAGCTTCTAGCAAATACACTTGGTCTCCTTTCTGTTGCCTTATATATATATATTTATATATATATAATTGAACATTGTAGACATTTTTGTGTACATATTTCTGTTAATCCTTTCGAGTTGCTATATTGATTTTATGAAATTCGGAGGGAATCGGTTTATAAACTTTCGATAATTAATTGTTTCCCTCGTACTTTGTGCCCAATCTTGAGCCATCATCAGGGGTGAGTATATTGCAAAAGTGATGCCCACACACACACACACACACACATATGTATATATATGTATATATATCATCATCATCATCATGTCGTGCCGCTAGCACGGATATCCCTGACCCTCTCTCGCCACTTTTCCCTATCTTTCATCGCCTCTGGCAGGTCTTCAGGGCTACATCCCGTATCCTCACAGAGCTACTGAATGTATGTTCGAGCTGGTCGTCCTGCTTTTGCTCGGCCATATGTGGGGGTCCATGGGAGTACATCACTTATGAGCTCGTTTCTGCTTCTCCAGCAGTGTCCTGCGTGTCTGGTTCGTCTAACTTGGATAGTTTTCGTGATGGGAGGCAGGTGGCCGTATAGTTGGTGCTTTGTGGGGTGTTGCCGCCTGGACTTATTCAATATTGCTCGCAACATTCTTGTGTAATTGCCGCCTAGCTTCTTCTCCAGCTGTTTTGTTGGCGTCCAAGTGGTGCATCCATACAGCAGTATTGACACGACCGCTATATTCATCTCTGCCTTTGTGTTTATTCATGATTTAGAGTTCAATTAAATAGTCTAAAACTATTTACAAGAAAATGGAAGTCGTAATTCCTTAAAACTTGCTTTAAAACAACTTATTTATATGGCCTGAATTTTTTAGATGAAGCTTGATGATTTTTATCAGTAAGGGTTTTCGGACTATTGTCTTCATCTTTGTTATTATTTCCACATCGATTCGCCCGATATGTCCAGCAGGACACGTAGCCTAACAGTTACCGGTGTTGGTTCCATGAGTTTCTAAGGAAACAGTCATCTGGAGGTTGCAGGTTCAATCCTGACTGCAGGCGAGTAAAAATAAAAGGAATTCTTAACACATGTACCCGGTTATGGTTAACGGAATTAGAGCAAGAAACCCCTGTAGATTCAATAAAGTTCGAAGTTCCTTGTAGGTTCCCGAGCTCGACAAACACCCAAAGAAGGCCGGATGACATATCGGCCAAAACGTAGTGAAAATGATAATAAAGATGAAGACAATAATCCGAAAACCTTTAATGATAAAAACATATTCATGCTTTAGCTTTTAATACTTGATTTTTTTTAAATGTGTATATATATATATACATACATATATATATATATATATATATATATATATATATATATATATATATATATATATGTGTGTGTGTGTGTGTGTGTTGAAAGTTTATTTACGTTGAAATTTTAAAAAATGATTTTTCATGTAAAATGATTTAGGGAAGTAGGGTTACCCATTTCAAGAACAAGGATTTAAAAAAGGACTTCTTCCTCGGGAGTCAAAAGAACATTGCAAGAATTCGACCTGTCTTGCTAGACATTTTATGTGTTAACCGTTCCTGAAAACGTGATCATTCGACATTGAATTTCAATGTAAAAGTGAAGACCCTGATAAAATATAGAATAATTTTTTTTCACAAAAAATGCAATATTGCTGTGAGCTTAAAGTTCTAAAATTAGCTCAAATCATCGAAAAAAAAGGAGAGGTAGAAAATTTAGCAATTTTCTTTTCTTTTTTTTTTTTTCTTTCAATCCCAAGTTTCAAATTTTATCGGTAAAAAAGAAAATCGTCTTTATGAAAAAAGCAAAAAAGGAAAAGTTAATTATTTTTTTTTAAATTTACCATATTTCAAATTATTTAGAATTACCAATTCAAAGATCTGAAGTAGGAGTTTTGAAATAAGGATTACTCCCTTTACCATCTCGCATAAACAGCCATTTTTTATTTACGAATGTTTACGACGAATAATTGTTAAACAGTCAGTTTTTTGTTTGCAGAAAAACATCACAAACCAAGAGCTTAATAATACCAAGGATATAGTATGTACATAATAATATTAAGTACGTGTATCATGATATTAAGTATATAGTATGTTCATAATAATATGCACAGGGTACTATTTACCCAACCCCTCCGCTCGGGCAGGATATGACACAAGGTCAATTTTTAAGCGGAGTTTAAAAGGTTTGAATTCAGAGTTTTTCTTCTCCTAGACTAGTTGCCTCACCAAGGCTGAAAAACCTAGTCTGCCCTACTATTTACCCATAGCTGGAGGGAGAATAATTGAATTCATACCTTTCCCAAGGGTATTAGTGCTATGTGAAATGCAATCAGTCTCGTCCAGGATTTGAACTCGTGTCGCCGTGTCCATTTCCTACGACGATAACGACTACACCACGGGCACCTCCAATTAATATGCACAGGGTCAAGACACCACCAACGAGTGTCCTGTATATGACGCTGAATAATCAGAGTGTGGGACTCCAGTCTTGTAGGATTGAGGAAAGTGGAATACCCCCCCCCCATTACCATTGCTTCCTGGTCCTCTCTGGCCAGGACTGGTAGCAATTGATGGGCTCCTATCTATTCAAATAGAAGCGTTTGACATTTAAACTGTGTGCAAACAAATGACCGGTGCTAAATTGAATTGTTAGAAATAGAACTGTTCGATCATCTAACTGTGTGTAAACTTATGGCTAATGTTTAATTGAATTGTTAATTATACATAGCAATACTTAGAACTATTTAACTTTATTGATCTATGCTAAACTGAATTGTTCGAAATAGTACTGTCTGATGATTTAACTGTGTGTAAACAAATGACTGATGTTTAATAGAATTGTTAGTAGTATATAGCAATACATGGAAGTATTTAACTGTGGGCAAATGAATGACTGATGTTTAATTGAATTGGTTTGGTTTGGTTTGGTTTCTTTGTTTAATGGCATATCAACTCTTTGTAGGTTATTTAATGCCAAAGCCATTCTCCAAGAAGAACAGTAGTGGTACTATTCAACCCATAGCTGGGAGGACAAGGGGGTTCATACCTTTCTCAGGGGTATTTTCCCGAAAGTGAACGCAATAGCGCGACTGGAGTACAAACTCGTTTTCTTCGATTCCGCAGTCCATCGCTTTAACCATTACACCACGAGGTCACCCCTAATTGAATTGTTAGAGGTATATAGCAATACTTGGAACTATTTAACTGTGGGCAAACGAATGACTGATGCTTAATTGAATTGTTAGTGGTATATAGCAATACATGGAACTATTCGACTGTGGGCAAACGAATGAGGTATGTTGAAGTGAATAATTAATGTTAAACAACGATACAAATGATTATTGTCCGATAGAATTATTACCAATTGATAAGAACTGAAAAAGTTAACTATCAGCAAAGAAATGATTATCATATACATATTTACCCAACCCCTCGACTCGGTCAATTTTTAAGCGGAGTTTAACAGCTTTCAATTCAGAGTTTTCCTTCTCCTAGACTAGTTGCCTCACAAAGGCTGAATGACTAGTCTGTCCTACTATTTTGCCCATAGCTGGAGGGAAAATGATTGGATTCATACCTTTCCCAAGGGTATTAGTGCTATGTGAAATGCAATCAGTCTTGTCCAGGATTTGAACTCGTGTCGCTGTGTCCATTTCTTACCACGATAACCATTATACCACGGGCACCTCCATTAAGAAATGATTATAAGTAAACAGAGTTATTCATATCCAGTATAAATACTTGAAACTATGTGCCAAAAATAAACTCAAGTTTATTTTAAAATGTTGTCAACAAAATGTGTTTAAAAACTATATTTACTTAATGTTTGTATAAGAGAATTTGGCATTAAATGACCTACAATGGTTGATATACCATAAAACCCAACCAAAATAAATGATTAATATTTAATATAGATGTATAAAGAGGATCCGACATTAAATAACCTACAATGGTTGATATGCCATAAAAATCAACCAAACCAAATCGTGTATATTTAATGTAAATGTATAAAAAGATCTGGCATTAAATAACCTACAATGGTTGATGTGCCATAAAACCCAACCAAACCAAATCGTGTATATTTAATGTAAATGTATAAAAAAAGGTTTGGCATTAAATAACCTACAATGGTTGATATGCCATAAAACCCAAACCGACCCAACCAAATCATACATATCTAATATATATATGAATCAACATGATCGAGCTTTAAATAACCTACAACGGTTCATATACAAAAAAAGATGTCATATGTCATAAACCCAACAAATCCAAATTATATATGTTTAATATATATGTATAAAAAGATTTGACATTAAATATCCAAATCATATATATTTAATATACATATATATAAAGAGGATTTGACATCAAATAACCAACAATGGTTGATATGCCATACAACCAAACAAAACCGAATCATATATATTTGATATATATATATAAAGAGGATTTAGCTTTAATTAACCTACAATAGTTGATATGCCATAAAACCCAACCAAACAAAGTCTTATGTATTTGATATATATGCATAAAGAGGATTTGGCGTAAAATAACCCACAAGAGTTGATATATCATTTAACCCAACCAAATGTAGCCCCGAAGACCTGCCAGAGGCGATGAACAATAGGGCGAAGTGGCGAGAGAGAGTCAGAGATTTCCGAGCTGGCGGCACGACATGATGATGATGATGATGGCATTACGTATGACCTATAATAATATTGAGTAGATTGTATGTGTGTAATGATCGTTTTATTAGTTTCAAACAACACCGGTAGTCACCATATTACACTTTGATATTTTTTCATCTTTATATTCAAATTACTATTCATTAATTGTTAATTTTCAATTGTCTTCTTCGAAATATCGATATTAACCAATGATTGAATATGCTTCCTAATTTTTTTTTTCTCAATTTCTTTTTTATTTTCTGTGAATAAAAGCACATACAAATTATCAAGTCACCTTTTTTTCCTGAAAAAGGTCCGTCATCATTATCTATCTATGTTAATAGATAGATCTAAACAAACTGAGATTTATAGTTTTAAACTATATATATATATATATATATATATATATATATATATATATATATATATAAACTAATATATATATTATTATATTTAAACTAATATATATATTATATTTAAACTAATATATATATATATATATATATATATAGGTAGAGATAGATGGATAGATAGATACTAGTTTTGGTTCATAAGTACATAAGCTGAAATGATTCTATGATAACACTATATCCGTTGTTGATGATTTTTTGACCAATGGGATGCAAACACAGCTACGCCGAATGAAGAAGAGTGTGGACCGCTTGGAAGTCTATTTTTAGTTGCAGTCCATGAAAATATGAAATCCTGAAATACAATTACCCCGTTGGCTGGGGCTGTAGAGTGCACCGACTACACCTCTGCAGTGTGCTTAGACTTCCCCAACGAGTGTCTTAGATATGACACTAAATGATCTAAGGCTGTGGTTCTAGTAATGCAAGAGGTTTGGGGGATTTGGGGGAGTTCCCCTTCATTGCCATTGCTCCCCGGTCCACTCTGGCCTGGAGTGGTAGCACCAGGTAGGATCCTATCTATGTGTCAAATAGTACTAAACTGCGTACTCATGCTAAAATGAATGCTTATGCTAAACTGAATTGTTTGAAATGGAATTGTTTTGACATTTAACTGTGTAAACAAAATCTATATTTATACTAAAGTGAATTTATTGAATTAGAACTCTTTTACTTACCTGAATAGCTTGAAATAGAAATGTTTTTGACAATTAAACTGTGTACTCATTATGAACTGAATTGTTTGAAATAGAACTGATTATTCGTGTGGGGGGTGTCCTCGTGGTGTAATGGTTAAAGCGATAGACTGCGGAATGGTAGTAAGCGAGTGATTATTCGTATAAAAATGGATTTGGCGTTAAATAACCTACCAGGGTTGATATGTTAAAAACCACAAAAAAACAACCAACCTGATATATAAATTTTCACCTCAGCTTCGTATATGATACGATATATCGATTATGTTTGGCTTGCCCGTGGTGTAATGGATATCGTCGTGTGAAATAGACACGGTGATGCGAGTTCAAATCCTGGACGAGACTGATTGCATTTCACATAGCACGCATACCCTTGGGAAAGGTATGAATCCAATTATTCTCCCTCCAGCTATGGGTAAATAGTAGGAGGGACTGGGTTCTTCAGCCTTGGTGAGGCAACTAGTCTAAGAGAAGGAAAACTCTGAATTCAAACCTGTTAAACTCCGCTTAAAAATTGACCTTGTGTCATATCCTGCCCGAGCGAAGGGGTTGGTAAGTATGTATAATATATGGCTTCTTGGTTTAACGGCATATCAATCTTGATGGGTCATGTAATACCAATGCTATTTATAGAGCTACTATTCAATTCATAGGTAAGAGGATAAAAAGGTTAAATACGTTTCCTAAGTGTATTAGTCTGAAAGAGATTGTTATAGATCGACTGGGGTTCGAACCTGCTTCCTTCAGAGCCACAGTCGAGCACTTTACCCTCTTTAATAATGAAATAATCAAAAATAACTTAAGGTCTCAGATAAATCGGCGGAATCTAAATCACGTAACAATTTACTTATTCTGATGATGTACATTTAATTAAATGAATGCATAGGTGTTTATGAAACACAGTCTTGCACAAAGCTAAAATGATGAGACCCCATAGAAAATAGAACACACGGCATGGGGGTTCACATGACGGGGAGCGTATTATAAATCCTTGTCAATGCACTTAATTAGACAGAGTGAACATATCGACTTTTACGCTAATTCCAGACTAATTAATCTAATTATTTAGTTAATGGTTACAACACTAAGAACGGATATGAATAACCTACCTTAATATTTTATATATTTTTATATTGAGTTGTTGCTGCACAGCAGTCGGCGTACATTCAGTAATATTATAGACAATCCTATGGCTTTTATCCACCAACAATATATATATATATATATATATATATATATATATATATATATATATATATATATATATACCCCTCCACATGGGTAGGATATAACACAAGATCAATCTTTCGTGAAGTTTAGCAGGTTTTAATTCTTACACACACACACACACACACACACACACACACACACACACACACACACACACACACACATATATATATATATATATATATATATAGAATATGCTCCTTAAGTTATTAAGAAAAATATCTTATATTATTGATTCTGTTGATTTTATCTAAAAACTACTATATATATATATATATAAGCTGGCTGACCTTACTCGAGGGCGGCCCAAAGGCTCCTTTTCCAATAGCTACTACGCTGACCTGTTGGGAAAGCCGCTACACCTTTCCCCAGATTGCCCTACTTTACCCTTGATACGTACCTTATAATGTTAAGTGTTAAACAAGGCGCCATCAAATACCATTTTTTGAGTCTTTGGTATGACTTGACCTGGGGTTGAACCCCGGTATACCGGACCATTGGCGAACACTGTACCCATTAATCCAAAAGTACAGTAGCTATTGAAAAGGGAGCCTTTGGGTCGCCCTAAACTCTGGTCGCTAACTTTATCTTTACAATACACACACACACACACATATATATATATATATATATATATATATATATATATATATATATATATGCACACTTTAGTATATCTGAAAACCATCATTCTATTCCCTTTTGAATGTTTGAGCGGAAGGTAAATAATTTAAAAGCAAAAAGATGTTTAGACCAATACAAATTTACGCATCTTCTCGGCATTTTATATATATCTTACAAATTTATCATATATATAGACAATGATTTGTTATTTATGTATATGTACATAAGCATATATATATATATATATATATATATATATATATATATATATATATATATATATATATATATATTATACCAGTGTTGGTTGTCACTTAATCAGTTTGTGAGTTTGTGGCCAACCAAGTGCAATATAATATGGAGAGTGCTCAATATCTAGGATAGAGCTATTATATATTAATAATAAAAAATATATGAGAATTTTTTTATTTTTTTTTATTGCGGACTTTTTGTCCTCATCTTGGTAGTTTTTGTGTTGTTGAAGAAGGCCAGAGATGAAATTTGGCCGAAACGTAGTGAAAGAAGAAACAACATAAAAACTACCAAGATGAGGACAAAAAGTCCGCAATAAATGAAAAAAAACCCCTAATTCTAAGATTAAGAAGCCTCATCTCAAAAATGATTCCGATTAAAGACTAAAATATATATATCATATGCCATGGAATTTCGACTGCGACCCTTGGCTTTCATAGAGTTTTAACTGCTTGATGATTGTTGTTTTGTAAAAAAAAATCCATGAAACATAGGGGTCGCAGACTAAATTCCATGTCATTATATATATATATATATATATATATATATATATATATATATATATATATATGTGTGTGTGTGTGTGTGTGTGTGTGTGCGTATATGTGTAAAATGAGTATAAAATTTATCCATTTGTCTGTCTGCCTTTTCATTCTCTTCATATCTATCTATCTATTTATCTATCATACAATCTATCTATCAAGTCTGTTACAAGTGATCCAACATGTAATTCTGTCAAGCACCCCCCCATATATATATATATATATATATATATAAGTCGGCCGACCGTACCTTATATTGCTGAGTGTTAAGCAAGGACGCAACAAGTACCATTTTTTGAGTTTTTGGTATGATTCGACCTGGGATTGAAACCTGGTCTTCAGAGCCATTGGCGAACACTCTAACCATTTTGCCAATCATCACCGGCATCTTCAAGTCGAATTTCTTTTGACTCTCACTTGTCACCCATCCCTTTCATCCATCCCTCTTTGCAAGTCCTCTAAGCGGCATCAAGTGTCCTCTCAGTACTAATGAATAACTGCCAGCTCAAATAATTCTTTTTAGGGGGGTTTGTAGATACTACATTGCTCCTAAATATGCACAACCCCTAATATTTTAAATAAAAAGTTAATTTTCTTCAAAACTTAATCTACCATTGTCTAACAAAAATTGGAATATCTAGCTGGTCACCTCTTATGTATAACTTTAATAGTTTTATTTATTTCCGTTTTTTCAATCCTGTGGAGTTTGGTAATAATACATAATTATATCCGTGTCTGTCATGGTCGGTAACCAAGGAATTTCGTAAATACCTATGCAATTTTATTTAATCGATATCTGGTTACAGTTTCAATGATAGAGAATTTAGTGATAAAGTCGAATTATATCCGTGTCTTTTGTAGGCTGTAATAAATAATACCGAATAAATTCCTTTTTGATTGTATAATATGTCACAAAAAATTCTTTGGCTGGTTTAGAAAAAATACTTTTTAATAAAAAGAAATTCAGTGTACATTATATTTATTTTTTTGTGACAGATACTGTACTCTTATCATTATAATGTTTCGATGTGTTAAGACTAATATTCACTTTTTAAGGTAATTTTAGAATAGAAAGAGTTCTGACGTAGAAAACACCTGGTTTTATTAAGAGGGCAGTCAAGGTCATCTCCTCTCCTCTCCTCTTTCTTTCTTTCTTAGGTTTCTGTTCTTTAACCGACTTTCCTTCCTCTTTCTCTCCTTCCTTCTTTCTCTTTCTTCATTTTCTATTCTCTAACCTCCATTTCTCCCTCTTTCTTTCTTTCTTTCACCACCTTCCTTCTTCTGTCTTCCTTTCTCTTCTTCTTTCTTTCTTTTTCTTTGGATTCTTTTCTTTACCTTTCTTTCTTTCTCACTTTCTTTCTTTCTTTCTTTCTTTCTTTCTTTCTTTCTTTCACCACCTTCCTTCTTCTTTCTTCCTTTCTCTTCTTCTTTCTTTCTTTTTCTTTGGATTCTTTTCTTTACCTTTCTTTCTTTCTCACTTTCTTTCTTTCTATTCATTAATCTTCTACCCTTTCTTTCTTTCTTTCTTTCTTTCTTTCTTTCTTTCACCACCCTTCCTTCTTCTGTCTTCCTTTCTCTTCTTCTTTCTTTCTTTTTCTTTGGATTCTTTTCTTTACCATTCTTTCTTTCTCACTTTCTTTCTTTCTATTCATTAATCTTCTACCCTTTCTTTCTTTCTTTCTTTCTTTCTTTCTTTCTTTCACCACCCTTCCTTCTTCTGTCTTCCTTTCTCTTCTTCTTTCTTTCTTTTTCTTTGGATTCTTTTCTTTACCTTTCTTTCTTTCTCACTTTCTTTCTTTCTATTCATTAATCTTCTACCCTTTCTTTCTTTCTTTCTTTCTTTCTTTCTTTCACCACCCTTCCTTCTTCTGTCTTCCTTTCTCTTCTTCTTTCTTTCTTTTTCTTTAGATTCTTTTCTTTACCTTTCTTTCTTTCTCTCTTTATTTCTATTCGTTAATCTTCTCCCCTTTCTTCTTTCTTTCTTTCTTTCTTTCTTTCTTTCTTTCTCCACCCTTCCTTTTCTTTCTTCCTTTTTCTTCTTTCTTTATTTTTTTTGGATTCTTTTCTTTACCTTTCTTTCTTTCTTTCTTTCTCTCTTTCTTTCTTTTCATTAATCTTCTCCCTCTTCTTTCTTTCTTTCTTTCTTTCTTTCTTTCTTTCATTTTAATTTGTTTGTTTTGGTTTGTTTGTTCATTTGTTTGTTTATTCGTTTCTCGTTTTCCCTTCCTTCCTTCCTTCCTTCCTTCCTTCCTTCCTTTCTTTCTTTCTTTCTTTTTAATTTGCTTCCTCTTTCTTCCTTTCTCTCCTTTTTTCTTTCTTTTTCTTTGAATTCTATTCTTTAACTTTCGTTTCTCTTTCTTTCTTTCTTTCTGTCGATAAAAAATAGAAAACCAAAACCAGTGAAAGAGAAATTATATGAAAAAAAAAAGAAAGGAAAAAGAGAGAGGAAATCTTCGTGGTGTAAGGATTGAAGAGATCGACTGTCACCTCAAAATTCACTCGAACTACTACGTTCACTGATTGGACTGATACTCTTGAGAATGGCATGGACTCCCTAATTCCCTCTCCAGCTATCAGTTAAATTGTACCAATAACATTCTTCAACAAGGATAGCTTTGGCATTAAATAACCCACAAAGGTTGATATGCTATTAAACAATCGAAACAAATAAAAGAAAGAAGTAAGAAAAAAGAACACTTCATGGTGTCTGCATCACAATAAAAGTCATTTAAAAGATATTTGTTTCAACTTCTACTAAAGGTTTCTATGGGTCGTCAAGAAAATCTTTAACATATAAAAGGTTCATTCAATGAAAGAAGGGAGTTTATCTATCTATCTATCTATCTATCTATCTATCTATCTACGAGGGTCATTCTGCAAATAGGGGTAATCTATGTATCGATCTATCTATCGATCTATCAATTAGGGACATTCAATTAAAAAGGGGAATCTATCTATCTATCTATCCTTTATATATATATATATATA
>OY757945.1:46218986-46223986 GCA_963585895.1 Sepioteuthis lessoniana | reverse complement strand
GTTTAGTAAAATATCCAAAACACTCGAAAGAGGCGGGTGTCTAACCCCTCTGCAGAGATGCAGTCGGCGTATTCTACAGCCCCGACTGACAGGGATGAAGCTATTTAGGCGATGGTTTAAATAGTTGCTGGATCTAAATATCCACGCTGGTGATCGCTCACTGGTTTGGGGGGTCGTTTTCTGCACTATTGCTCTGGTCCCTCGAACAATAAACCTACATTGTCCAGTCGATTCGTGCTGTGGAATACACTGACTGCACCTCTGCAGAGTTGTAAGACCCCACCAACGACTGTCCTGTATATGACACTAAACAATCTGATGGTGAGGTTCCAGTAATGCTGGGGCTTTGGGGAATGCGGAGCACCCTTTCATTGCCATTGCTTCTATGTCCACTCTGGCCCTGAATGGTAGCACCTGATAGGGACCTATCTATGGGTTAAATAGAACTAACGGCATACTTATGCTAAAGTGAATTGTTTGCTTAAACCGAATAGCTTGAAATAGAAATGCTTTTGATAATTAAGCCGTACTTACATTTAAACTGCGTGCTTATGCTAAACTGAATTATTTCAAATAAAACTTTTTTTGACATTGAAACTGAACTTACTCTAAACTGAATAGTTTAATAGAGAACTGTTTTGACATTTAGCTGTGTAAATAAATCAGTGCTTATACTAAACTGAATTAGCTGAATTAGAACTGCTTGACTAAACTGAATAGCTTGAAATAGAAATGTTTTTCGCGACTGTACTTACATTTAAACTGTGTACTTATCCTAAACAGAATTGTTTGAAATAGAAGTATTTTCATTGGTAGCACCTTATTGGGTCCTATCAATGGGTCAAACAAAACTGTTTGACATTTAAACTGAGAGAACACAAATTACTACCGTTTAATCGAATTGATCGACCATTTAACTGTGTGCAAACAAATGAATCATGTTTGATTGAATTGTGATATATAATGATTCTTGGAACCATTTAACTGTATGCCGACGAATGAGTAAAATGGAAAAGAATTATTTGTGTTGATTAGCAACACTTGAAACTCTGTGCCCAAGTTGAATTGTCAATGTTACATAGCGGTGCTTAAATTCATTTAGCTGTGGGCAAGTAAAACTATTTACGTTAGATCGCAATGATTGAAAACGTTTTACTGAATACAAACAAATCATTAATACTAGACAGAAGGATTCGTGTTTAGAATATTTGGAACCATTTAACTTGATGCAAACAATAGTAATACTTATGGACAAACAAATTAGCTTTTACTCATAAAAATTAGGTGACCTACAAATTACTTACTTAAAAATCATTTTGTTCGGTTGGGTTGGCATATCAACTATTGTAGGTTATTTAATGCCAAATTCTCTTTATACATATATAATAAATATATATGATTTGGTTGGGTTGGGTTTTATGGCACATCAACCATTGTAGGTTATTCAATGCCAAATCCTCTTTATACATATATATTAGATATATATGATTTGGTTTGGTTGGGTTTTATGGCATATCAAATTCTCTTTATACATTTACATTGAATATATCCGATTTTGTTTGCTTTAGTCTTATGGCATATCAGTGATTGTAGATTATTCAGTGCCAACTCATATTTATGCATATATATTAAATATATATATATATATATATATATACGATTTGTAAACACTTTTTGTAAATAACATTCGTAAAGGATCCTGGGCTATTTTCTGTACGCTGTTAAATGGTCTCAAGTACTTCTAAATAACAGTTAGAATTTAAGTTCAATAATTTGTTTGCACACAGTTTGTTCTATTTGACCAATCGATTGGACCCTATTACTCTGGGTCAGAATCGACCTGGGAGAAATGGCAATGAATGGGTACTCCAAATTCCCTTAATCTCCAAGGATGGTGCCTCGTTATCATATAGCCTAATGTCATATCCTGGACATTCTTTGGTGGGTGCTCTTACCCTTTTACAGATATGCAGTCTCAGTCATATAATAGTGTGTAAAATCTTATGAAACAGCAACACAAAATCAACGATAGATGCTAAAAATGAACGAACATATTTATTCATAGAAATATCTATCAATCAATCTTACCATTTATGTCCATCTACGTGTCTCTGTCTCTGACTCTGCTGATATATATATATATATATATATATATATATATTGGTGGGTGCGTGAGTGTTTAACACTTTCCCCGCGAAATTTCCTCTAATCTCCCGTAAAATTCTTTTCTTTCGTAATTCCCCCCCACTCGCCCTTCTTGCGACTCTTTATATAAATGCATATGACCGTCAGAGAACTTGTCATTTCACTGTTCTTTCCTCTGAAGATGGCTCCAGCTGGGGCCGAAAATACATCGGAAGAATATGGTGCCTTTTTTAATTCATTCCATCCAGATGTCAAACGACTTATAAAAAATTCTCGAAGGGATTAACAATAGAATAGGCAAAACCAATGCGTGTGTCCAATTTAATCCCACATGTTTAAAGAGGAGGAAATGCTGCTTTCCATAGTAAAAAAAAGGTGTTAATTTTAGGTTCGAAAAAGGCTGAAAAAAGTTAATGATTTATCTATGAATATAATAAGCTAAGAAAGTGCTTTTCTTTGATATTTTTAAACGGAAAAGTTTTCGAAAATTATGTATTGTTTTCATCCTTCAAATTTTTCGCGACAATTCAAATATTGTCGTCGGCGAAATATCTCGAAATTTAAAAACCAGCACAAAAGCGCCGAATCAAAAATACAAATGAAAATTTTTTCACTCAATTTAAAGAAATAAAAAAAAGAAATTTGTTGACCGGATTTTTATTAATTCATTCTCTCTCTTATATATATATATATATATATATATATACGTGGTGCCTTCAATAAGTTTCCAGACTTTTTTGTACAGGCATTTAAAATTGTCGTAGAGTCTTGAAAAGTCAATATGTTATTGCTATACATCTTATAATATAACTGACCAATTTTTATGATTTCAGGTTTAAATGAACAGCTACACCCTACTAAAACCTGATCGTCAAAGCTGGTGAATTTCAAAAATCTAATCTGGACATGAGGGCACTTTAGAAGAACGATATGCAATAAAATTCTGTTTTAAACTTGGAAAAATGCCACAGAAACGTATGGAAAACTTCAGACTGCTTTTCGACCATCTTGCATTAATCGAGCATCAGTTTTTGAGTGGCATAAGAGATTCAAGGAAGCCAGGGAGTCTGTGGGGGATGATGAGAGGTGTGGGGGGAGTAAGGAAGTCAATACACCATATTTGATTGGCCAAAGGGTTAGGGGACGGTTACTATGTTGAGGTTTTAAGGGAGTTCAGGAAGAGATTCTTAGGGAAGAGGCCAGCACTCTTCAAATCGGATCCATGGCATTTCCAACTGGACAATGCACCAGTCCACAACTCCATCCTTATCACAGACTATTTGACTAAGATAGGCATCAAGACAGTTCCTCACCCTCCCTATAGTCCAGACCTTGCACCCTGTGATTTTAGTTATTCCCTAAGCCCAGAGGCTGTCGTTATGAGAGAAATTGAGGAGATGAAAGAGGCTGTAACGAAGGTCATTAACACGCTCACATTAGAGGACTTCCATGGGGCCTTCCAGACGTTGTTGGAACGGTACAAAAAATGCATTGCAGCCGGAGGAGATTACTTGGAAGAGGACTAGAGTTTCATGTGTGTACTATCAATAAAAGTGCCCATACGCAAAAAGTTTGGAAACTTATTTAATGATCCTCGTATATATATATATGTTGAGAGGGAGAGAGAGACAGAGAGACAGACAGACAGACAGACAAGGATCTTGTGGAAGGTACAAAAATTACAAATTGCTTTAAAAGGTATGTGGATGGTGTCAACAACGTTTTAAAATCATAAAACCGAATTAAAATCCTAAAAAAAGGGATCCCTTCGTCTCCGTCACTTCTCTTGGAAGAATTGTCAATGACTTTCGATTTTGTTTACTTCCTCTAACACAAAATCTATTGTCTATATATATATATATATAAATATATATACATAATGATCCATGATTTAGTACACTCTTGCCCGCAACGCAACATAGTTTCAGACGCCGGTGTTTATTGTATTCCTTGTCAGAATTGTAAATTAAAATATATTGGTGAAACGTCTAGGAACTTTTACAATCGATTGAAAGAACACAAAAGAGACATTAGAGTTGATAGCTTTCACAATGCACTTCTTCAACACATTTCTCAATCTTATCATAACTTAGATTTCAATTCTGCAGAGATGCTCATTTATATTCACAATAAAAGACTAAAACGAATTTTCGAGGCCGGTACTATGTAATTCCTCAAATGGTCCTCCAGACTTTTATAATATTTCTCCGTACTTCAGCAAATCCATTTTAAATAGCTACCATATATTCCATCTTTAATTAATATATTCCACATATATCATAGTTTTATACTTTCTCTTTTTGTATGTACAGCACGAAAGAAATATTCCAATTTGTCGCATTACTTTCATGCATCAATCTTATATATATATATATATATATATATATATATATATATATATATATATCCCCAAGTACAACCAGATATTTACATATATACAGACAGGAAAACAGACAATCACACAAACATATCTATCTATCTATCTATCTATCAAGGTAGAAAGATATATAGTTCACTATCAGTGAACTATAAAAAAGACCCCCCTAAAAGTGTCTTCAAATATGACATTACATGTTCTATTGATGAGGCTTTGCTCCTGACTGGAGTTTGGGGAATGCAGAGTGTCTTTTCATTGTCATGACTCCCAGGTCTACTCAGATCAAGATTTGTAGTACTTGTTCAGGTGATATGATTCATTTAAAAGCCTTACCAAAAACAATTCAACTACCAATTATATATATATATATATATATATATATATATATATATATATGTTGGGGAAAAATATATATATATATATATATATATATATATATATATATATATATATAATTTGCTCAATCAATAATTTGATC
>OY757945.1:46132025-46214525 GCA_963585895.1 Sepioteuthis lessoniana | reverse complement strand
TAAGCAAAAAAAGCTTAGTAAAATTACCATCGTACTTAACCCATTCATGCGAGGCCCTTGTAAGGCTTTATCTCTCAACCTGCTTCGACCTTCATTAGTAGGGCTGTGATTTAAGAAGGGAATGGAATAACAGGTTGGCATTCTCTACAGGACAAACATAATATATACACACATTCATACACTCAGGACACATACACACACACACATATATACATATATACATGCATATATATATAGTATTATATATATATATATATGGTTGTTTTATATATATTAACGATATCTATCTATTTTATCTATCTTGGTCACTCTATTTCATCTCTGTCTGTCCATCTCTCTCTCGTCTCTCTCTCTCTATATATATATATATATATATATACTTACTTCTTTACATCTGTAACAGATTCAATAATGTTGATATCTCAGTTCACCGTCATATATATATATATTATATATATATATATATATATCATATATAATATATTATATATTATATATATCAACGCATGCATAAATATCTATCTTAATTTCTATTAAGGTCACATCTATCTCTCAGAGAGTCTCTTTCACATTTCTCTCTCTCTCTCTCTTTCTCTTTCTCCTTTCTCTCTCTCTCTCTCTCTCTTTACATATATATATTATATATATACGTGCGCATGTGTGTGTGTGTATGTGTGTATTTATGTATTCATACGCGTGTGTGCCTGTGTGCATGGTGTGTGCGATTGTGTGTTTGTATTTTTCTCACAGTCGACCACGCAGGCACAAATAGACTGGGATAAACTATATATATATAGTATATATATATATATAGTATATATACATGTGTGTATGTGTGTGTGTGTGTGTGTGTGTGTGTGTGTGCATATATATATATGTGTGTGTGCATGCGTGAGTGTGTATGTATGTATTTGTTTGGCATAAGTCCTCATTGGATCATTTCACCACTTAAAAAAAAAATACAGGCAGACGCATAGATAGATATTTCATATTCATAATATATATATATATATATATATATGTATATATATATATATATATATATATATATGTATATATATTATATATATATATATACGTGCGCATGTGTGTGTGTGTATGTGTGTATTTATGTATTCATACGCGTGTGTGCCTGTGTGCATGGTGTGTGCGATTGTGTGTTTGTATTTTCTCACAGTCGACCACGCAGGCACAAATAGACTGGGATAAACTATATATATATATATATATTATATATATATATATACTTCAAAGCTCCCATACACACAATGACTGAACCTCCCAGTCCTTCCTCCGCTTTAATTCAGTTCAACTTATATGTGACTTTTTTAACGTCGTCATCTCAGATTTTAAGCATGCGCGTCGTCAGTCGATTGGGAAAATGAAGAGTGCGTTTTGTTTGCCCATCAACTATAATTGTGTGTGTGTGTGTGTGTGTGTGTGTGTGTGTGTGTGTGTGTGTGTGTGTGTGTGTGTGAATCTAAACCATGGAAGGAAAGAATATCTATATATAATGGTTTGTTTTCATTGTTTAATAGCATATCAACAATCGTGGATTATCTAATAACAAAGTCATCCTTATAGTTGAACACAAGCTGTACTATCTAACACATAGCTCGGGGAATAATGAAGCTCATAACTCTCTTTTAATAGCGTGACTAGAGTTAGAATATATATACATACATACATATATATATATATATATATATATATATATATATATATATATATATATATATATATACATGAAGGTAGCAGAAAACGTAATCCAAATAGGTAAATTTATTATGATGCAAAGTCGACGTTAACGTTTCGGTTTCACTAACCATCATCAGGACTTGGATATTAGAATAGTTTACATAGCGATGGATGCTTGCTGAGATGACAGGAGCAAATCAGAGCTTTGGGAAATGCGGAGCACCCCTTCATTGACCAGGTCGACTCTGGACCGGAATGGTAGCACCGGATAGGGTCCTATCTATGTGCCAAATAGAACTAATCTGCGTACTTAAATTACTTGAAATAGAACTGTTTTGATATTTAAACTGCGAACTTATACTAGACTGAATTTTTTGACAAAAAGCTGTTTTTGACATTGAAACTGTATTTAAGTTAAACTGAATTGTTTGAATTAGAATTTTTTTACTAACCTGAATAGCTTGAAATAGAAATGTTTTTGACAATTAAACTGTATACTCAAGCTAAACTAAATTGTTTAAAATAGAACTGATTATTTGTATAAAAATGGATTTGGCATTAAATAACCTACAAAGGTTGATATGCCATAAAGCACAAACAACAACAACCATCAGGTTCTACCACTCTGGGCCAGAGTGGACCTATGAGCGATGACAATGAAGGGATAGATTAGATTTTATATGCAACTCTAAAGCGATTCATAAATACTGTATACCAAGCCCCATTGGAGTGAGTTGACCTGGCCGCCTAATCGGCTCTAGATTTCCACCCCCCCACAAACTCAAGATTCTATAAGTTGAATGCTGAAATTAATCTATTTATTCTTTCTAAAGTCCAAAATCGTTGGAATAACCACATTTACAATTAGCTCTTAATCAAATCCAGTTTGGCAGACTAGACCCCAGCATTCAGAAAATCCAAGAAGGATTAGGTCGGTATATCCCGATTACGTATTGGTCACACAAGACTTACACACACCTTTTATACTCAAACAAGAACAACAACCTCGATGAATGACATGTCAAGCAATTTGTATTGTTAAACACTTTTACATTGAATCTAAAGCTTTTACTCAGATCAGAAAAACGCCTTTTCAATGCAATTTATATGAAAGATCTATTTGAAAATATCAACCTAGATAAAATTCTATTCTTTTAGAGAAAAACAAAATTATACCAAGAAATGTAAAAATAATCCAGATTAACATAATCCAGATTAATACGTAAAAAAGGACCCTACAACACGATTTCTGATGATGTTAATATATCGTTAAAACCATTAACAATAAAACTCTAATTGGAAACATACAACGTACCTTATTTCCTTAACTCTCGGTCTACAATAAACCCAGACGGGTTGACAGGCCGTTAAAATCCATTATATCTAATAAATAATTTTGAATGAGTAGACATTTCATACTTAGTTGAAAATCAATGAATTAGGAGTCAATATATTAATAAAATTTACAATCATTTGAAACTGGTAATTCATATAACTTTAATTGCAATATGAATACTTTAAAAGCTGATGAAGTAATTTACTAAGCGTTTTGTTCAGATGTGGCACAAGGCCGTATGAATGGGGATCTCAAAGAGACTCAAACTCACTTGTGAAGGTTTGCTAGTCAAACTTGTTAACGATTACACAACTTGAGGTGCCCATCCAGTAGTAAATTAGCTTGAAATTACTTTAAAAGTTATCTCAAAAAGTTTTTCTTTATTTATTTTAGTTTTTGTTTTGTTTTATGGCATATCAACCACTGTAGGTTATTTAATGCGAACTCCATTTCATATTCCTATTCCCTAACATCTTGGCGTAAAATAAACCCGGATAGGTTTACATGCAGTAAAAAATCTATTAAACCCACCCAAACCAAACCAAATTAAACCGAAACGAACCGAACGAAACCAAACCAAAAGCGTTGGAGAAAAATACGTAAAACTATGTAACTATACGCAAATTGTTGGTATTGAATAGAAATACATGATACCGTACATAGATGTTTGCAAATAATTTGTTTTTATAGTTAAATTAAAAAATATGATTTTAAAACTAATTGTAAAAAGTCAGTGAAAATATAAATGGTAATAAATTTGATCAAATTCGGCATTGAATAACCCTTAAAGAATTAATATGCTGTTCAACTAAACCAAATCATATGTATATACACATATGCATGTATATATATATATATATATATAGAGAGAGAGAGAGAGCGATAGAGAAATGAAGAGTGTGAGAGGGAGGGGGATTTAGAGGGAAAGAAAAGACTGAAATAGATAGTTATCTGTGCTCCTACACCCACCTTATTCAGTTGCTGGAGGCCCCGCTTCGCTGGTTGTGTCACCGGACGTCATAGTCGATCTGCTTATCTACTCACGTTGTGTTTCGTTCCAAACAGCAGTTTCATCGCTAATCTAGAGTCGCCAGTCGATGAATAAATGGATGAACCCGCACAGTTAAGAAAGCAAAAAAAGTCGAACGCCAACAGAGAGCGAAACTCGAGTTTGTAACTAAAAATGATATTTGTTAAACAATTAAATATTTTGAATGTTTTAGTAGTCAAATCTTTTTTTAAAGATAAACTTGGAATTTAAAGTTGCTTTACGGTATTTCCTTTGTGATCTAGTCCAAGCCGTGAGATAGAATTTTTCCTCGGTTCATACTTAGGGATGTCACGCTTGCAATAATAAGTAGTGGTTTGCAAATTTGAAGATGGACAATTGTTTAGAATCAGCTGATATTTAATATTCAAAAATAAACAATTGTGTAGAATCAGCTGATAATACGAACTGAGCAGAGACGTGTCACTTTAGGATTACGAAATTAATAATTTCAGGGAAATATATATAAGCACGGATTCTGAGAGACGCAGACTGGACGAAGGGGTATCGATGAAAAAGGAGATTCAGGTGTGGAGAAACGCCGTAAGGAGACCCATTGTACAATTAACTGCCTTTCTTCTTACTGACGCAAGCTTCTTCCTCTTCTTCCTTTCTATCTCTATTTCGGCTGACTGCAATAAAAGGTCCGAGCAACAAATAAATTTCGTACCTGCAAAACCAACGGAAGCGTTTTGTGTGTGACTTCTTTGCCGCGGCCAGGTTACCACTGAATCAGGCAGAAAGTTTAAGAGGACGAATTGAGTGTTCGCCAATGGTCCAGGAGACCGGGGTTCAATCCCTGGTCGAGTAATCCCAAAGACTCAAAAAATGGTACTTGTTGCCGCCTTGCTTAACACTCAGCATTATAAGGTGAGAATCAAGGATAAAGTGGAGCAATCTAGGGAATGGAGTTGCGCCATCCCCTACACTACGGTGTAGTAGCTATTGAAAAGGGAGCCTTCGGGTCACCCTGGACTATAGTCGCCAACTTTACTTACTTCTGACCACCATAAATGGTGCTGCAACTGATCATATTTAGTTTAATTAAAAAATAGTCTCTAAAATGGTAAATACATTGGCCCTTCCCGATTGTGACACGGAGATCTAGCCCTCCATTTAACTGTAAATCTATTTCTTGTTTTTCCAAGTCAGGTACAAGACCTCTCAAATTAAGCTCTTTCTGCTTCTTTATTTTCGATTATATGTTACAAGGCCATCTCGAGTTGTGGTTATGATATTTTTTGTTTGCTTTCGCCTTCTCCTAGCCTCTTGATAGTATGGTATAAGGTGATCACAAGCAGCGTACTATGTTCGTGGTTCTCGGTTTCTCTGTGTTCGGGAGTTTGGTAAAATGTCAGTGCTCAGAGTTATATGAAGGCTCCTTGCCGTTTCTTGTTAGTCTCTGGCTATGGGCGAAACTCAGTTTATATGCACATTCTCTCCATTCTGAGGTGATGGTTTAGGAAGCTATTGATGATATTATGACACTTTCATTTAAGTGTCAAGGAATTGGCCGGCGAAATTAATGAAATGAAATTAGTTAATTTTATTGAATGATGAATAATTTAATTAAATCATGATAATCAGGATTTTATTAAAAATAAATTCATTTTGGGTGTCCAAGTATTTTTTTGAGAATCGTGTATAAAATAAACACCAAGTGATTAAGTACAAAAAAGTTTGAGATCCGATCAGAACTTGTTGACCTATAAATCTGTCCCCAAAAAATAAACATTCGCACACCTGCAAGACCTGTCAAAAGAGTCATCGGATTTCAAAGCATAAACAAAAAAATGTATTTTTAAGATGGCGGACAATTTAGTTTGGTATCATCAAGTTTGGCACAAGGCCTTGAATCACTAAATCATTGGTCGACCAACCACAGGACTGTTCATTGTAGCCCCTCCCGATGACTGTGGCTGATTGGCCGATTGTCTAAACCAATCAGAGGCAAACCGGGGGGATTGTTACGGTGATAGCCATTGGTCGGCAGTCCCCATTGGCTGACCAATCAGAAACTGATTATTCGGGATTCGGGCCCATAAGAAGAGGACACCCAAAGCGGAAAATTGAGTTGGTTCAGGAATTCGCCGCTTAAAGAACCAAATCCGTTGCCATTGCATTCGCCATTTTGGCACTGCCTAATTGCAGTTAAGACTCCGCCAGTCAACTACTTTCACCCACAGTTCGCCGTGTTTGATGAAAAATATTTAAACAACTGTGTAAATAAAAGTTTGTTACTGTTTATAACAAACACTTTTTTCGTCATTTTTCTAAATTTGCTTGGCAACTTTTCTTCCCTCCAACACGAATTCAAACCTTCATCGACAGGACCACATCCATCTTCTCTTTCCTCGGATCTTAAAGCAACGTGGGCGTGGAAAAAAAAACAGAGACAGACCTGTCGACACATGTGGTAATCACGAGACCAGCGGCCAACTAGGTGTCGTGAAGCTATAGTGCCACAATATCAATCTCTCCTAATTTTGATTCCCATTATTAATTCCATATTTCTATTCCACCACCACCTTTAAAGGTTGATTTCCTCTTACCTTTACCCAAAGAGGCAGGTGTTACCTAATTTTGATTCAACTAATTAATTCTTCACCTTTCATTCCGCCTTGTACCTTCAGTGTTCAGTTTCCTTCTACCTTTACCCAAAAGGGACAGGCTTTTTCTTTCACTCCCTCAATATGTCATTTTAACTAATTCCGCATAATAGGCAGTTAATCTTGCCCAGAGATAATGACGTCAACGACCGTTTAAACTCATATCAGTTAAAACAAAAAAATTCTTACCACGGCTTCAAATTTTATAAAAGTTATATTAAAATTTCATCGTTTCCTAAACAACTGCACTTGTCTCACCTATCTGTTTTCATTGTCAGTCTTTGTCAGGCTTTGACGCCTTGGTGAACCCGCGTGTCGACTTGCCAGCTATAAACTATCAAAATTAATATTTCCCTAAACAGATTTTACCTTGACAGTTTCTTCGGATTTGATCAAAATAGTTCGCTTACTTTCTTCCTACATTTTCGTCAGCCCCAAAAAATAATTGATAAATTTTCAATTAATTCTATACTCAATTTTGTAATGTACTGAGTTATTCCAAAATCCAATTCAGTTATTCTTCATTTTTCTGGTAAATAAATTTATTCAGGCTAGGCTCTCCCTCTGCAGATCACCACAAAGATTAGGAAAGATAGAGACGGAGAGAGAGATAGAGAGAGAGAGGTTTATCCGATCTCATAACAGGAAAAGAAGACGGAAATCTGTTGTTTTCTTTTCTTCTATTTGATTAGATATTCATTAAATTATTAAAACTTTCCCCCATGTTTTAAAGAGACTAAAATAATTGTCTTCTCGTCGACGGGGGCGTGGCGCGAGAATTTATACCCTTCAGTCTTTCACTTTTTATTACCGTTCATTGAACGGATGAGACCAACTAACTTCAGTTGTCGCTAGCGGATTCATTATTTCTGTTCATTGAACAGAATGGAGACGTTATTCCCATCACCGGCAGGGTGCTCTATTTCATCTTAATGAAAACCATTGAAGACAAGCAAGATAGAACATTAATTTTTTGGTTTGGGTGGGTTGGGTTTTACGGCATATTAACCATTGTAGTGTGACAATACATCACCGGTCGACCCCCCACAATCTCAACTTCCTAAACTACTCATGGTCATCAGATCATCTAGTGGTTTCTCTCATCGACCAGGGGTATTTCACATTTCTTTACAGACACACAAAACACAACATATACAACCGAGAGGGTTGGAAGAAAAGAGAACAAACAAACACGGACTTGGGTTAAATCCAAGCACAAGAAGGGAGAAGTTTGTGACACTTTCCTAGCATTCTGTGAGCTATCGTGAGTGTGTATTCGAGCGAAATTCCTACAAGGTCACCAGAAATGCTGACTCATTTTCTCACGTTGGCCAACCCAGCATCTGTGACCATACATCCTAGCAGTCGCCTGCTCTCTTGACTCTCGGCTTCCTCCGACTTCTGTCGACTGCTCTCTCCTGTCGACTTCTCTGTTCTGACTCCTTCCCTTGACTGATTCTTTCTCTTGACTTTTGTCGACAGCCCTGTTCTCTGTCCTGATCTCTTCTGTTCACTTCTGTTGACTCTCGGACCTTCCTTCCCTCGTCTTCTTCCAGTCTCAGGGGAAATCTTCTGACTGGCACTTACCCAAAGCCACACAATGAATGCCCAACATCGTGTCACAGTAGGTTATTTAATGCTAAATACATTTGTATACATATAAACAGTTCTATTTCAAACAATTTAGTTTGACATAAGTTTATTTTTTGTTTACGCACATTAAATGAAAAAACAGTAATTTTCCAAACAATTCAGTTTAGCTTAAGTACACAGTTTAAATGTCAAAAAAGTTCTATTTCAAGCAATTCATTTAAGGATAAAGATACAGTTTAGTTCTATTTGACCCAAAGATAGGACCCTATCCGGTGCTACCACTCCAGGCCAGAGTAGACCTGGGAGCGAAGGCAATAAAGGCGTACTCCACATTCCCCAAAGCTCCCCCACTACTGGAAACTCACCATCAGATTGGTTAGTGTCAAATCTAGGACACTCATTTTTTCTTGGTTGGGGGAGGGTCTTATCCTTCTGCAGAGATGCAGTCGATGTATTCTATAGCCCCAACCGACTGGGCCATACATTTTTTATGAGTTTCGTCATTGACCGGATAAGACGTAGTCTTTTTAATCCTTGCTTGAGGAGCGAAATAAATATGATTTTTACATTCGGTATTTCACCTCGACATGAAAATTATCAGAGTAAGACATTTATATTTACACTTGTTGTACCCTCTTTCATACATGGGAAAACCCGCGCATTAATCTGTTTTGGGAGTTACTGTGAATCGATGCAATATTTGTTACATTATTACGTGTTGCCTTCAAGAAGTTTCCAGACTTTTTTGTACAGGCATTTAAAATTGTCGTAGGCACTTGACAATACACTATGTTATTGCTATACATCATATGAGATGACTGACCAATTTTTATGATTTCAGCTTCAAATCAACAGCTACAGAAGCAATTGGAATACACTCTACGAAAGCCTGATTGTCACAGCTGGTGAATTTCAAAAATCCAATCTGGACGTGAGGACGATAAGCAATCAAATTCTGTTCTAAACATATGGAATGCATCAGACTGCTTTTGGAGCATCTTGCATGAATCGAGCATCAGTTTTTGAGCGGCATAAGATATACAAGGAAGGCAAGTAGTCTGTGAGGGATGATGAGAGGTGTGGGAGGAGTAAGGAAGTCAATACACCAGAGTTGATTGGCCAGAGGGTTAGGGGAGGGTTAGGGTTACTATGTTGACGTTTTAAGGGAGTTCAGGAAGATATTCCATCGGAAGAGGCCAGCACTCAGTTGCAATTCCACCAGGACAATGCACCAGTCCACAACTCCATCCTTGTCACAGACTATTTACCAATATGGGTATCAAGACAGTTAATCACCCTCCATATAGTCCAGACATTGCTCTCTGTGACTTGGTTATTCCCTAAGCTCGGAGGCTGTCGTTATGAGACAATTGAGGAAATGAAAGATGCTGTGACGAGGGTCATTGATATGCTCACATAAGAGGACTTCCATGGGGCATTGCAGAAGTTGTTGAAACAGTATAACAAGTGCATTTCAGCCGGAGGAGATTACTTTGAAGGAGACTAGTGTTTCATGTGTGTACTATCAATAAAGGTGGCCGTACGAAAAAAGGTCTGGAACCTTATTTAATGATCCTCGTATATGTATTTATTAAATATTTTTATTAGGTATATGAATTTTTTCGTATCACCTTTCCGTTCATTCAGAGTTAGTATATCACTAAATGCGTTAACGGATGCTGGTGAGTAGAAAACGAATCGATATCCTTCTTACCACCAAATAGCCTGTTAATTATAACTCAGACAAACCATTCCAAGATATTCTTTTCAATAATGTGTAATTTTGCGGCTGTTCCGTAAGTTTTTTGGTATTTAGCACACATTAACTAACTTACGCTTTCTCTCTCTACCTTACCCTTCAAATGGGAATGACTTCTCTAACCTAATATTATCTTAATCTTCATTTCTATCCACCCGGTTATTTCCTCTTTCTTCTCTTTTCTTGATTAAGGTATTGTTACAAGTGATATAGTCACTTGATCTTGGATGACATATTTTTCTTCCACAATTTCCCACTTTCTTCAGATTTTGTTCCATTCAGGCTACCGTATCTTAGTCGTGTTTCCGCTTTGATACCACCATTAGAGAGAGAAGAAGTTTCTGTGAATCTTTAGTAGGGTAACTTAAAAGAAGTAATGTTGTATACTCATACGCAGATGCATGCATAAAGACTCATAACGACGACACAATAAAGACGACGACACAGTTCTTAGAAAAATATACCTCTCACTTTATTTGAAAGGGTTGTGTGTGAGAGGGAGTTGGAGACCGAACAGAACTGCAACATATTGACCCCCACTCTTATGGCCATCAGCGTTTCTTTCCCGTTCCTCTGGGCTGCTCAACCGGGAGCCTGGGGACCCAGCCTCTCTGGATGCTGGCTTTCTCTACCGCACCTTATCTCCAACTCGTCTGATCCCCAAACGATTAATCGGGGGCCCGAGGGCTCCCTCTGCTGGGTGCTGGCATTCTCTACCGCGTCTTGTCTCTAACTCTCTGATCACCAAAACTCCTTGAATTTCCTGTGCTCTGAGTTATATAAAAGTTCAACGCCCACTCAATATCTTTCCCATAACTGTCTTTGGAATGGTATGTTTGATCGTCATCGAGCGGAAATAACTCTCATGCAGTTCACAGGTCACTCTCTTCCGGTGCATCAGTTTGTGACTGTACCGTGGGATTTTAACCCTGTCCCATACTGTCAGCCAAGCCCGCCCACGCCAATGGAATATGCAACTTCCACGTCTTTGGAATGGCATGTTTGGCTGGGTCGGAGGTCAGTATAGTACAGTAAGAAAGGACTAAATCCCTATGTCTTTCTTCTGTATTTTCACTCCAATAAAAAATCATCCCAGTTGGCTGGGACCGTAGAATATACTAAATACGTCTATGTAGAGGAGTAAAACTCAACTCCAACGAGTGTCTTAATATGATATCTGATAGTGAGGCTCCTGCCCATGAGCTTTTGAAAATGTGGGGTACCCATTCATTGCCATTGCTCCCAGGTCCGCTCTCACCCTGAGCGGTAGCATTTGATAGGGTCCTATCTATGGGTCAAATAGAACGTGTGCAAACAAATGACCAATGACAAATCGAATTGTTAGAAATAGAACTGTTTGACTATTAAACTGTTAAAAAAGAAACGACTGATTGAATTTTTTGTGATGCACTGTGGTGCTTGGAACAATTGACTGTGTGCTAATAAATGAGTAATGTTGAATAGAATTACTACTATTGATTAGCAATAGGTGAATGGCCCAGTCGGTTGGGGTGGGGGGTAGAGTACACTAATTGCAAATCTGTAGAGGCGTAAGACCGCCCACCAACGAGTGTCTTCTATATGACACTATACAATCTGATGGTGAGGCTTCAGTAATACTGGAGCTTTGGGGAATGCGGAGTACCCCTCAATTGCTATCGCTCCCAGGTCCTCTCTGGGCCAGATTGGCAGCACCTGATAGGATCCTATCTGTGGGTCAAGAATTTGTTCGAGAGTCGGTTGAAAAGTTCATTTGGTGACATCATATCTGCTGTTGATGACTTTTTCGACCAAGAGAATCCAAGCACTGTCACATTGATGGAAACAGTTCATGGACCACAAGCGGGTGTATGTTGAAAAGTAAGGGAGAGGTGCCCGTGGTGTAATGGTTTTCGTCACAGGAAGTGACCACGGCGACACGAGTTCAAATCCTGGACGAGATTCATTGCATTTCACATAGCACTAATACCCTTGGAAAAGGTATGAATCCAATTATTCTCCCTCCAGCTATGGGTAAATAGTAGAGCAGACTAGGTTCTTCAGCTTTGGTGAGGCTACTAGTCTAGGAGAAGGAAAAATCTGAGTTCAAACCTGTTAAACTCCGCTTAAAAATTGACCTTGTGTCATATCCTGCCCAAGCGGAGGGGTTGGTAAATATGGTATGTTGAAAAGTAAGCCTTATCTTGTCGCTAGTTGTCAAAAATTCATGATGAAACTGGATAATTTTTATCCCTGAGAATATTGGGACTATTGTCTTCATCTTTATTGTTTCAGGTGATATGTCCTTCGACCTTCTTCAGCTGTTTCATGTCGAACTCGGGAGCTTAGAACCTCGAACTGAACCCTTTATTCAATCTACGGGATTTGAGTGTTCTAATGTTATATAGTCATAAAGAATGAATAAGCATGAATGAAGGAATTGACATAACTTTTCTTTATAAAAAATATATGTTTTTTATTCTTTCAAAGGGGGTCGAATGCCTGTTGTGTGAGAGAAGAAACTGCTATATTGACTCATAACTTCTTCTTCACTTGACCATACCACGTTGTGTTATCTTCAAGATCCCACTTGGTACTCCTTCCACTTCTCGGTTGGTGTAACTCAATCGAGGGCCACTATGGACCGCCGCGCTCAGCGGGATATTCTTTGTAACTTCAAGCTTGGTCTGACTCAGATCCTCTCTGACTCTAACTGACCCGGACCCTCACGCAGATTGTGTATGCAAACAAATATGACTAAGGTTATTTCCAATTGTAGGCGTGCCGTATTCTCCCTGGAATAAAATATCTGTTATTTTACATGTTTTTCGACCTTACTTATTTCATGACACAATATCTGGCGACAAATAATCGAATGTTAAGTGCGGCCAACATTTGGCAACCAAGGACGCTTATGTTTTCAGCAAACTACTAACATTTTTTAGGGGGTCAGAAGAGCAGGAAAGGAAAAAAACTCACAAAAAACAGACACCCTAGTACGGCAATAGCTGAGCACTGGACAGGAAGACAAGAGCTGTGTAAATGAATAATTTCGAACAATCTATATGTTAAAAAATTGTCCTCGAAATAGACAGATCCGCGTATTTGATTGGTTGTTTGCAACAACCAATCAGATGCGCGGATGAGCGGTCAATAATCGTCCAAATAAATAAAAAGCCAATTCAATCCCCCCTTTTTTTCTTTCCTATATTGCGTGAACGGTAGGGTGTATCAGAGACTGATAATCTCTGATAGGGTCTGCAGGGGAAGGGGAGTATGATTTTGGAAAACTCGAAACTATCCAAGGAAACAAGCAAAACATCACTCCGGCGCTAAATGTATTAAGGCGTATATTCAAAGTTGTGAGAGTACTCAAACACGCAGTAATTCCAAGTGTGTATAACAGGTTGTCTTTGTCGAAAACAAGTAAGAATTTTTAATATTTCACTGATACGGGCTTGCAGAAAAAAGAAAAGAGTAGGGGATTATTCGGTCAGGTATATTTCGTCTCTATAAAGAAACATAGAGGATTCTAAAGAACAAATGATGGAATTTATGAAAATCCAAAACGAACGTTTAGGATAGCAGCGATGATTAGACCAAGAACTCTATACTAAACAAAAACGAACGTTGAAAAATGTTCGAACAATTAGTGTTGAAAAACGAACAAGATGATACAAATTCTTTTTCACAAGACTCGGCTATAAATTCAATAGGATAATTTAAGAATAGTCCTGTAGAGGGGGTAACTTTTGTGGCGTATTTTCACCGTTAGGAAGTGGTTTCTGTAAAAGATTGCGTTACATGGTCAGATGAAAAGAAAATTTGTCAGGTGCTCGGGAAATTCAGTCAAAGCGAACACGAAAAGCAAGCTAATTACATACTTCAGAGAAATCCTGAAGGGATATCGTTTGAAGAGACTGTGTTAATTCTATAAAAAAAACTTGCGGAAGAAAAGCTCAGCACAAGATGGCAATGCTTAAACCTGACAAAAAAGAAACGAGGATGACATTACTTTTTCTGGGATTGTTAACAGAAAGTGTACAAGGTTCAAATTAAAAGAACATAACCCCGATATGTTTAAATGCTTGATTTTTGTACATTGACTGTCGGTGCCGGAAGACGGTGAAATTAGAACCAGAATTTTATCTAAATTAGAACAAAATTCTAAAATCATTATGCGAATTGTCGCAGAAGAATACAAACGAATAGAAAATCTTCGATATGACACGGCGAGGATAGAAGAACGCCACATATCAAAAATAAATACAATTAAACAAAAACAACATAAAGAAACAATTGCCCGTAAAATAAAACCTTGTTATGGTTGTGGACGGGTTCATTATTATAAGAAATGTCTATTTAGAAGGAAAGAATGCCTTAATAAAGGCCCAAAATGGTCACAAGCATACGCATTGCAGAAAACCATAAAATAAAAAAGAGGTCCAAAATGAAAAATACAGTTAACTCTATAAAATGAAAACACAGATAAAAATGAAAAAAAGTTTGGGAAAGTACAGATGAACAATGAAGAGGTTAAATTCCAATTGGATATTGGTTCAGATGTGAAATTAATAAAATAAACAAACTTGGAAGGAAATTCATAGTCCAAGACGGAAAATGTTGCACATGGCTTTGCAGGAAATAGATTTAGATTCGTTGGTGAATGTTATACAAATGGAACACTTATGTGAAAAACTTCAAAGGATTCGTTATGATTCGAACCCAGAACCTGTTCAGTAGGAATTGGACTGATTCATTCGATGTTTTGAACCAATCAATAAATTCTTTCAGTTAGTGTCAACATTAATTTTAACAAGGTAAAAAAATTTTTTCTTAAATTATAATTTCCTGAAAGTTTTTTAGGGTCTAGGGAGGTGCACAAATGCTAAAGTGACATTCAAAATTTAAAAAAATGTGATGCCTATTTTTAGGCTGAAAAGAAAAGTAACTTTTGCTGTCGAAGCCAACATTAGCAAAGAATTAGACCGCTTAAAACAAATAAACGTGTTGGCCAAAACAGACTTTCGTGACTGGGCAAGTTCTATTGTTTACATAAAAAAGAAAAATAATAGAATTACGAGCCGCGCAGATTTTTCTACGGGATTGAACTGTTTTTTTGGAAACACTCAATCATCCTCTGCTAAGTTCGGCAGACATATTTGCAAAATTAAGCAGCAGCAAATGGTGTATACTTTCAGATTCCTATAGACGAAGAATGTGCAACGTATGTAACTATAATCACGAAAAGATCTGGAAAGATGCAGCAGACTGACACTCAGAATAAATGTTGAACCAGGCATTTTTTTACCATATATCATGGATTTGTTATTGAATGATGTTGATTTCGCAATAGGCTACCTTGACGACATCTTAATTAAGAGAGAAAGCCCCGAACAACATTCAGAACATTTCAAAGAAATTTTTGAAAAAATAAAGCAATATGGCTTGAAACTTAGTTTAAATGTGACTCTTTTTGAAATCTAAAATTAAGTAATTGAGGGAGATTTACTGGCTCATTGGTTTAGTGGGAGACCGGGGTTCAATCCTAGGTCGAGTCATACCAAAGACTTAAAAAATGGTACTTGATATCTCCTTGCTTAACAGCATTATAAGGTACGTATCAAGAGTAAAGTGGAGCAATCCAGGGAAAGAAGTATCGCCTTCCCCTTCACTTCGGTGTTGTAGCTACTGAAAAGGGAGCCTTCGGGTCGCCATCGACTACAGTCACCAACTTTACTTACTTATAGACGCAAAAGCGGAAAGCCAGACTAATCGAAGAACATGTCTGCCCCAGCAAATGTGCTAACTCTACCAGACTTCCATATATGGACGTATTAAGAACTTCTCTAAAGAAATTGTTGAAAAAAGATTCGTAATGGAACTAAAATACCGAATGTCAGAGTCCTTTTCAGGAAAGAAAAAAGTATTACCGTCAGACATTACTATATTTACCCAAGCCCTCCGCTCGGGCAGGATATGACACAAGGTCAATTTTTTAAGCAGAGTTTAACAGGTTTGAATTCACAGTTTTCCTTCTCCTAGACTAGTTGCCTCATCAAGGCTGAAGAACAGTCTGCCCTACTATTTATCCATAGCTGAAGGGAGAATAATTGGATTCATACCCTTCCTAAGGATGTCAGTGCTATGTGAAATGCAATCAGTCTTGTCCAGGATTTGAACTCGTGTCGCCGTGTCCATTTCCTATGACGATAACCATTACACCACGGGCACCTCCGTCAGACATTACGATCCAAATAAGTAGGTAAAGTTGCGACCTTAATCGAAGGCTCCCTTTTCAATAGCTACTACACCGAGGTGTAGGGAAGGGCACTACTCTTTTCTCTGGATTGCTCCACTTTACCCTTGATCCTTACCTTAGCAACGCAGCATCAAATATCATTTTTTGAGTCTTTGGTATGACTCGACCTGGGATTGAACCCCGGACCATTGGCGAACAATACTCATTCGGCCAATTATCCAAATAAGGATATTATGGTAAGTGACGCTTGCAAATAGGGCTTAGGAGCCGTAATATTGTTCAAAGAAGGCAACGGCCGAGTGAAAGTGATTGCGCATACATCGAGAATCTTATTTCTAGCTGAAAAAGGTACAGATAAGCTAACTCGAAAAAGAGACATTCGGGATAATTTTTGCGGTAAAAAAAACTCCATCGATTCATTTATGGAAGAAGCCTTACTCTCCAAACCGACCATCAATCCTTTTTGTCAACTTTTGGTTCTAAAAATGGGATTCTACACATGCTGCAAATTGACTTCAGAGATGTAAAACAATAGTTAAATTCTAATTTTAAGATGGATTTTCTCCCGTTAAAAGGTTAGGGGAGAGCGCTACTCCTTTCACTGGATGGCTCCACTTTACTCTTGATACGTGCCATATAATGTTGAGTGTTAAGCAAGGAGGAATCAAGTACCATTTTTCGAGTTTTTGGTATGAGTCGACCTTGGATTGAACTCAGGTTTCCCGGGCCATTGGCGAACACTCTAACCATCATGCCAACTATCATGCTAAGTCCAAAATTAAACAGTTTTATGACATATCAACCCTTGCAGATTATTCAAAGCCAGGTTCTGTTTATACATATTAGATATGTATGATTTGTAAGGGAATAATTTGTTGGTAATAATTTTATACAAGCCAGATGTCATTTGTTTGCACATAGTTTAAATTCGCAAACCCACTGAACCATTTGGTGAAAATTGTGGGAGCAACCCTAAGATTAGAAAAAGAAATCAAAAGATTGCTTTGCAACACCGTACGGGAATTACCTGTGAATATCGAGGAGATTAGAAATAAAACCTAATAGACAAATATATCACAGAACAAATTATCTACCAACTGTACAAAAAGATTGATGGTAAAAATATTGTTTCCATCTGTGATGGAATTTTCATGTCGCGCGAAAAGGGGATGATACCAGGAGCGTTAGATAAGAATATTAAAAGACAGCCATACCGGTTATAATTGCGAGGAAAACAGCTTCAATGGGGAGCTATATTTTTTGCCCTTATATGAAAAAAGAGATAGAAGAAAATTTTGCAGAGGTTGTGTGATAGCAACCAAGGTACAAACAGTGAAATTTACTCATTAGTCAAAGACGAATAGACCTTGTTCAAGGCTGCTCATTGATTTTATCGGTCCAATGAAGACTCAATATAATTTAATAGTGGTTGGCTGTTTATTGAAATGGCCAGCAGTGATAAAATGTAAAAACCTTACGTTCAGTGATACAAGTAGATTTTTGCATGGATACTTCGATAGATTTGGTATTCCTGATACAATTGAGTCGGATAATGGGACACAATTCATGGCAAAAAGTTAAAAGATTTTTGTAACGCCTGTTCTAGTGTACACATCACTACCGCGCGATAACATCCACGATCTAATGGACCAGTAGAAAGATTTATAGACGCTTCCATGTGAGCTTTAAAAAAGTTGGACAGAAAAGAATCCGTTGACGATATCCTAAAATTTTTAAGGGTATATACTGTTTGATATCAACCCAAGTCCTAATTCAGGATTGGCGTCAGCAGAGTAATTGTCACCAGAAAAATAACATCTGTGTTGGATAAACTGTTTCCAAAAGAAATTTTTAAAAATCAGTAAAGAAAAAAAAATGCAAAGTCCAATATACCTGGAGAAAACATTTTCCTTAAAGAGTACAGAACATGAAAAGAAATCTGGAAGGCTGGTCTTATTGATAAACGTATCGAGTGATTAATATATATATATATATATATATACTCAAAGAACCGAAGAAGACTATCAAGGGACATCACAGTCAGGTTAGAAAAACACACTTTAAGGATTTAAATAACGAGGAACAATCGATTAAGGTTATATATGACTTATTTGATGTACCGATGCCTTTAGTAGAAACGTTCAAGTAAACGAAAAGGACATTTTCAGGAACTATGGAGATAAACAGTAAAAGTAAAAAATTCAACTTTCAGAGGAAATAGTCAATTCAGAAAATGAAGATGTTGTGGAATGGCTGGAAACCCCAACAGGATGGACAGGTGTGAATACTATTTAGAGCGGTGCTTGCTCTAGACTGTGTCTGTAAACAGATACAATAAAGGTCATTTATATTGGAGTACCAAACTGTGTATCGTATTCTCTCCGGTATAAAATATCTCTAATTTTACATGTGTGTCGACCTTACTTATTTCAAGACACAACACTCTAATATTTAAAAACATTTATCTGTTTTCCAACAAATGAATTCTGGCTTTTTTAAAAAATGTTTACCTGAAAACTATTTCTTTCCGAATTATATATATATATATATATATGTGTGTGTGTAGAAAAAATTTTGGTATTAAAGATGGTATTAAATAACCCACAGGGGTTGATATGATATGAATCCTGACTAAACCAAATCATAAATATTTAATACGGGGTGCATTTAATAAGTTTCCAGACTTTTTTTGTACAGGCATTTAAAATTGTCATAGACTCTTGAAAATTCACTATGTTATTGCTATACATCTTATGAGATGATTGACTAATTTTTATGATTTCAGGCTCAAAGGAACAGCTACAGAAAGAATTGGAATACACCCTACTAAAGCCTGATTGTCACTGCTGAGTGAATTTCAAAAATGCAATCTGGACGTGAGTACACGTTAGAAGAATGATATTGTTGTGGGATCCTTACCCATCTCATCATAATGGACTGTTCTCACCGTTATTAGTACTGAGAGATTTCGCTGCCTGAGAGGCAGATCAATCTCGATCTGAACCTCTCCAGGTGTCGGGTAGCGCTTCGGCCGGCCGTGTTATCTGCGGCACGGATCCGGCCAAGTGTGTCTCGGTACCTGGAGATTTCCTTCGGCCTCAGGTGGCCTTCCCCCCAGGCTTTTACCCCCTTTCGAGGGGGGTTGGGTTCATTGCCCGGCGCCTGAGGCGCCCCTAACAAGGGGAATGCCGAGGGGGCCGAGGGTATTTTTGACAAACTCCGGGCGCGTGTGGGCTACGGCCCTGCGCCCGGTCCCACCCAAAAAAAGGCCTTGTGCCATACATGCCCGTAAGGTGGGGCGTGCATCAAATACCGCAGATCAATATCGGTGTTATCCGAACAGTACGATACTTCTTACCTTTTCTATGTAACTCTATATTTCTTGTGTAATATAATCTGTCATCTAATATCTGTGTTAGTGACCCTTTCCGGGGCCATTACAGATATGCAATAAAATTCTGTTTTAAACTTGGAAAAATGCCACAGAAACGTATGGAATGCTTCAGACTGCTTTTCGACCAACTTGCATGAATCGATGATCATTTTTTGAGTGGCATAAGAGATTCAAGGAAGACAGGGAGTCTGTGAGGGATGATGAGAGGTGTTGGAGGAGTAAGGAAGTTGATTGGCCCAGGGTTAGGGTTAGGGTTACTATTTTGAGATTTGAAGGTAGTTCAGGAAGATATTTCTAGGGAAGAGGCCAGCACTTTTCAAATCGGGCCAGTAGCATTTCCACCGGGGCAATGTCCCAGTCCACAATTCCATCCTTGTCACAGACTATTTGACCAAGATGGGCATCAACACAGTTCCTCACTCTCCATATAGCCCAGACCTTGCTCCCTGTGACTTTTGGTTATTCCCAAAGCTCAGAGGTTGTCGTTATGAGAGAAATTAAGAAGATGAAAGAGGCAATGATGAAGGTCATTGACACGCTCATACAATAGGACTTTCATGGGGCCTTCCAGAGGATGTTGGAACGGTACAACAAGTGCATTGCAGCCGAAGGAGATTACTTGGAAGTAGACTAAAGTTTCATGTGTGTACTGTTGTTGTATACTCATATGCATGCATGCATAATCATAACGATACAGAATAAAGACGAGCGATATAGTCTTTTAGAAAAATATACCTCTCACTTTATATGAAAGGGTTGTGTGTGAGAGGGAGTTGGAAACCGTACAGAACTGCCACATATTGACCTCCCCACTCTTATGGTCATCAGCGTTGTGTCTTTCTCGTTCTCTAGAGTTGCTCAACCGGAGACCCGGGGGTCCAGCTCTCTACTGGGTGCTGGCTTTCTCTACGGCATCTTGTCACCAACTGATCTCCAAACTAACTGACTACCTCTCTTCACCGAGTTATATAATAGTTCAATCGCCCACTCAATATCTCCCCATAACTGGCCATCGGAATGTGTCCCTTCAACCGTCTTTGGAATGGCATGTTTGATCGTCATCAAGCGGAAATAACTGTCATGCAGTTCACAGGTCACTCTCTTCCGGTGCATCAGTCTATGACTGTACCGTGGGATTTAAACCCTGTCCCATATTGTCAGCCAAGCACGCCCACGCCAATGGAATATGCACTTCCACCGTCTTTGGAATGGCATGTTTGGTGGGGTCGGAGGTCAATATACAACACTATCAATAAAAGTGCCCATACGAAAAAAGTCTAGAAATTTATTTAATGATCCTCGTATATATGTAATAAAGAGGATTTGGCATTAAATAATCTACAATGGTTGATATGTCATAAATCAAACCAAATCAAACTAAAAACCAATTCATTTAATATATATTTTCGTATAATATGAAAAGGTATATTTCCGACTGTATATTGTGTATTATTAATGACAAACTGGAAAATGTTTTAGTAAAAAACGTTTATTTTTTACCAAACACGTTTCGCTATATTGCATAGCATTTTCAACGATAAATGTAAATATTTCTTTTCATATTTACCGTTGAAACATGTTCGGTAAAAAACATCTTATACCTAACATTTTCCGGTTTGTCATTAATAATACACAACATATCATATATATGCATAAAAATATTTGGCTATATATTACCTACACGGTTTGATTTGCCATAAAACCAGACCAACCCAAATCCTATATATAAAATATATATGCATAAAGAGGATTTGGCATTAAATAATCTACAATGGTTGATATGCCACAAAGCCCAACCAAAACAAATCATATATGTTTGATACATATGTATAAACTGGATTTGGCATTAAATAACCAACAAGGATTGATATGCCATGAAAATCAAACAAACGAAATACTAAATATTTGATAAATATCTATAAAGATAATTTGACATTAAATAAACTACAAGAGATGATATGGCCTAAAACCCAACCAAACCAATTCCTATATATTTAAAATATATGTATAAAGAGGATTTGGCATTAAATAACCTACAATGGTTGATATTTAAATACAAACAACCATTTAACTCGTACATGTCAACATGCTTGTTTTACTGCTTCTTAGAATTTGCTTGCGTGCAATTATATGGCATCAAATATTCCTGTCAATTTCAAATAATTTAAACCCAACTGCAATGTTTAGAGCAACTATTCTGTTTATTATAATCAGTTGCTTACGCATTGTAATATTGTTTCATGTATTTCTCCCTGACATGAATAATTTTCAAGAACTTGAAAGTGAAAGTGAAAGCGATAATAGATAAAACGCTGCAAAATAGCAAATGTAGACTATGCAGTCACAGAGATGAAACCGTCAATCACATAATAAGCGAATGCAGTAAATTAGCACAGAAGGAGTATATGGTGAGACACGACTGGGTCGACAAGATGATCAACTGGGAAATTTAAATTTGACCATACTAACAAATATTATATGCACAACCCAGCACCTCTCCTAGAAAATGACACACATAAACTCCTATGGGACTTTGACATACAAACGGATCACCTAAACCCGGTCAGAAGACCAGACCTTATAGTAATTAACAAGAAAAAAAGAACTCGCAAAATTGCAGACTTTGCTGTTCAGGCTGATCACAGAATAAAACTGAAGGAATGTGAAAAGAAGGATAGGTACCTCGACCTTGCCAGAGAATTGGAAAAGCTGTGGAACACGAAAGTGACGATTGCGCCAATTGTGATTGGTGCTTTTGCAACAATAACTAAAGGATTGTTAAAAGGCCTGGAAGACTTGGAAGTTGGCAGACGGATAGAGACTATCCAAATGACAGGATTGCCGAGAATGGCGAGAATCCCGAGACGAGTCTCGGAGACTTGAGGAGACTTGCTGTCCCTCAAACTCCAGTGAAAAACCATCAGCTAACACTGATGTGAAAAACTCTCAAGAGTAAATAATAATAATAATAATAATAATAATAATAATAATAATAATAATAATAATAATAGAAAGTATAAGACAAGACAAAACTGGTTGGAGAAGTAGATCCACTAAGAATTGTGCAAGGTTAAAATTTGAAACATTCGAATAAATGATATATGCATAACCTAGGATCTGCTCTGGAAAATTCGACCAACAAGGGGATTTTAAGATCCTGTTATCTCAGTCAAATGACCAGACCTACGGATAGTCATCAAAAGAGAACCTGCCGAATAGCGGACTTTACCGTCCTAGCAGACCACAGAGTAAAATTAAAAGAAAGCGAAAAGAGAAGTAAGTGTCTGGGCCTGCCTAGAAAAGTAAAAATAGCAATGGAACATAAAAGTGACGGTGATATCCATTGTAATTAATCCACTTGGCACAGTCACCAAAGACTGGCGGATTTGGACATAAGAGGACGACTGGAGATCATCTAAACTACAGCATCGTTGAAATCGGCCAGAATACTGAGAAGGGTCCTGGAGGCTTGAGGAGATTTGCTGTTACTCAGACTCCAGTGGAAAACCATCAGCTAACTCTGGTGTAAAAAACATCTCAAATGAGTGAAATAATGATCATAAACTCCTCTGGGATTTTGAGATAGAAACGGATCACCTTATCTCAGTCAGATAACCAGACCTTATAATAATCAACAAAAAAAAGAGAACTTGCAAAATTGTGGACTTTGCTGTCCCCACTAACCTTAGATTAAAATTGAAAGAAAATAAAAAGATGGATAAGTACCTTGACCTTGTTCGAGAATTGAAAAACAACTGTGAAACATGAATATGACATTTATACCAAATGTAATTGGTCCTCTTGGTACAGTCATCGAAGGATTATTTAAGGGACTGGAGGACTTTAAATAAGAGGACGAGTGGAAACCATCCAAACTGCTACATTATTGAGATCGGCCAGAATACTGAGAAGATTCCTGGGAATTGAGGAAACTTGCTGTCACTCAATTATCAAAGACAATCAAATAACATCAATGGGAAAAAAACTCTCCAGGAGTAAATAATAATAATAATAATAATATAGAATGAAAAGAGTATAAGACTAGACATGACTAGTTGGGCAAGTTGATCCGATGGAAGATGTACAAGACATTTAAATTTGACCATATGAAGAAATGGTATATGCACAACCCAGTATCTGTCCTAGAAAATAACTCTCATAAACTTCTTTAGGACTTTGACATACAGACAGATCATCTAATCTCGTCCAGAAGACCAGACCTAATAATAATCAACCAAAAAAAAAAAAAAGAAAAAAAGAGAATTTGCAAAATTGTCGACTTTGCTGTCCCGGCTGACCACAGAATAAAACTGAAAGAATGTGAAAAGAAGTATAAGTATGTTGACCTTGCAAGGGAATTGAAAAGAACTATGGACCATGACGGTAGCAATTATACCATTTGTGATAAGTGCATTTGGTATAGTAACTAAAGGATTACTAAAGGGACAGGAGGACTTGGAAGTTGGCGGACGAGTGGAGACCATCCAAACTACATCATTTTGAGAACGGCCAGAATACTGAGAGGAGTCCTGGACACTTGAGGTGACTTGCTGTCACTCAAACTCCAATGAATGACCAACAGCTAATGCTGATGTGAAAAACTCTCAAGGAGTAAATAGGGACTTTAATATACAGATGGATCACCTAATCCCGACCAGAAGACCTGACCTTATAATAATCAACAAAAAAAAAAAAAGAATTTGCAAAATTGTCGACTTAGCTGTTCCGGTGGACCACCGAATAAAACTGAAGGAATGTGAAAAGAAGGATAGGTACCTCAACCCTGCTAGAGAATTGAAAAAGCTGTGGAACATGAAAGTGACGATTGTACCAATTGTGATTGGTGCTTTTGCAACAATAATTAAAGGATTATTAAAAGGCCTGGAGGACCTGGAAGTTGGCGGACGGGTGGAGACTATCCAAATGACAGCATTACAGAGAACGGCCAAAATACTGAGACGAGTCCTGGAGACTTAAAGAGACTTGCTGTCACTCAAACTCCAGTGAAAAACCATCAGCTAACACTGATGTGAAAAACTCTAAAGGAGTAAATAATAATAATAATAATAATAATAAATATTTTGGAAAAAGACTGGAGGAATTAGAAATTGAGAACATCCACGCTATTGCAATGTGGATACGATACTCATGAGAGTCCTGCAGATCTGAGGAGACTTGTTGTCACTTAGACTACATTGAGAGGCCATCAGTTAACGATGGTGGGAAAAATCCGAATAATGATGATAAATTTTAATCGATTATAGCTTCAATGGAAATCAGACCTGACCGATAAAATGAAACGCAGTTTCTTCCAGGCCGCGGTCGTATCGATATTGCTACTTGGACGCTAACTAAACGGCTGAAGAAGAAGCTAGACGGCAATTACACAAGAATGTTGAGAGCAATATTGAACAAGTCCTGGCGGCAACACCCCATAGACACCAGCTGTACGGCCACTTGCCTCCCATCACGAAAACTATACAAGTTAGACGAGCCAGACACGCAGGACACTGCTGGAGAAGCTGGGACGAACTCATCAGTGTTGTACTCCTATGGACCCCCGCATATGGCCAAGCAAAAGCAGGACGATCAGCTCGAACATACATACATACATACATACGGGATGTAGCCCTGAAGACCTGCCAAAAGCGATGAATAATAGGGAAAAGTGGTGAGAGTGGCACGACATGATGATGATGCTAGCTTCAATTAACTATTCTTTATTAGAACTGCGTACAATTAAACGTTTTCATCTTTTCTTAAATGATATCAGTCATTCTATTTTATTAGTCGGCCATAGTCAAGGGTGACCCGAAGGCTCCCTTTTCAATAGCTACAACACTGATGAGTTAGAAAGGTTGCTACTCTTTTCCCTGGATTAAGGAGACATCAAGTACCATTTTTTGAGTCTTTGGTATGACTCGACCTAGGATTGAACCTCAGTCTCCTAAGCCTTTGGAGATTCACGAATTCTTAAACAAATGACTTTGAAACAGATACTACGGCCCCAGGTTAAAGTGAACCAGGGAGTAATAGGAATAACGTGGTATCTTGCACTCTCCAGAGCTCAGGAACTAAAGCCTCACCCCCAGACGCAGTTTACTTTCATACCCAAGACAACTATTTGGAGGAGATCTTACCCGTCTGTAGTTGATACAGTCAGTGTATTCTGACAGGGCTAGTTCATAGATGATTGAATTAGAAAAAATGTGATGTCTATAAAGATGTAACTGAAATTAGTGGAAAATTTTAATTCATAAAATAAGGTCGACGTAATAAAGAGTCGGACACTCTAATTATGTGAGCAAGAATAAATTTATAAAAACTATTATTATAGAATAAGGTTAAAAGGTTTTTTTGCAAAAGGCCTGTTGAACTCCAGAAATAGGCGGAGAGAGAAAAAAAAAGAAAGAGTGAGAGAGAAAGAGAGAGAGATAGAAAGTGAAAGAGAGAGAGAGAGAAAGAAAGAGAAAGAAAGAGAGAGAGAGAAAGAGAAAGAGAGAAAGACGGAGAGAGAGAGAGAGAGAGAAAGAGAGAAAGAAGGAGAGAGAAAGAGGGGGAGAGAGAGAGAGAGACTAAGGAAGAAAAGAAAAATATCTTAAGGGTCGAACGAAAGCGGCAGAAAAGTCATCAGGTAACATTGTGGAACACACATGTAAGTGCGTATATAAACGTATTTATTTACCCATGGGCATTTGTTTATGCTTATATACCCGTGTTCGATTAATTTTCTTTGTTTTAATGGCATATCAACCTTTGTGGGTTATTTAAAGCCATCCTTGTAGAGGAACAGCAGTGATGCTATTTAACATGGCCTAGTCGGCTAAGGCTGAAGAATACACCAACTGCAGAGGAGTAAGACCCACCCCAACGAGTGTCCTGATATGACACTAAACAATCTGATGGCGAGGCTTCAGTACTGCTGGAGCTTTAGGGAATGCAGTGTACGGCTTCATTGCCATCGCTCCGGGGTCCACTCTGGTCCGCAGTGGTAGCAACTGATAGGGTCCTATCTATAAGTCGAATATAACTAAACTGTGTACTTTTGTTAAACTAAACTGTTTGAAAAGGAAAGGTTTTTAGCTTTTACTGTGTGTAAACAAAAACTGTACTTATATTAAATTGGATTGTTTAAAATCGAATTTCATTTGACATTTATACTGTGTACTTATGCTAAAGTGAATTGTTTGAAATAGAACTGTGTATATGTATAAGAATGGAATTGGCATTAAATAACCTACAATAGTTGATATGCCATAAAACTGAATTAAACCAAACCAAATCATATATATCAAATATATTTGTATAAAGAGGATTGGGCACTAAATAATCTACAATGGTTGGTATGCCATAACACCAAACCAAACCAAACCAAATCCTATATTTAGTATATATGTATAAAGATGATTTGGTATTAGATAACCTACAATAGTTGATGTGCCATAAAACCAAATCAAACCAAATCCTGTTCATCTAGTAAGTATGTATAAAGATGATTTAGCATTAAATAATCTATAATGATAGATATGCCATGAAACCAAACCAAACCAATTCTAGATAGCAGTACAATATGCTGATAATTTCTAAATCCAAATGTCAAGCACCAGTTTATGAAAATCACAAAGAATCTTTTCTCTGCTGTTTTCAAGGCTGCAATCTAACACTTTAGTCATTACACTAAGGATATTGCACTTATATACACATACGTGTATATGTGTACGTATGCGTATTTGTGTTTAAATATAGTTTCGTTTCATTGTTTAATGGCATATCAACATTCTGGGGTTATTCAATATCAAAGCCATCCTTGGTGAAGGAAATTTAACCCATTGCCGAAGAATAAGTGTTGGTTTGGTTTGGTTTGTTGGGTTTTATGGCATATCAACCTTTGTAGGTTATTTAATGCCAAATCCATTTTTATGTAAATAATATGTTCTATTTAAAACAATTCAGTTTAGCATAAGTACACAGTTTAATTGTCAAAAACATTTCAATTTCAAACTATTCAAGTAGTTATATGTAATCATTCAGTTAAGTGTAAGTACAGTTTTTAATGACGAAAAACAGTTCTATTTCAAATAATTCATTTAAGCATAAGCACGCAGTTTACATGTCAATACGGTTTAATTGTCAAAAACATTTCTATTTCAAGCTATTCAGTTTACTCAAACAATTCAGTTTAGCATAAGTATGCTGTTAGTCCTATTTAACCCATAGGTGCTACTGCTCAAAGTGGACCTGGGAGCGATGGTAATGAAGGGGTACTCTGCATTCCCCAAAGCTCCAGCACTGCTGGAACATCACCATCAGACTGTTTAGTGTTATATCCAGGACACTCATTAGTGTGTGTGTGGGGGGGTCTTACCCCTCTGAAGAGGTGCAGTCAGAGTATTCTACAGCCCCAGCCAACTGGGCAATACACAGAGTTATATGTCAAACAATTTTATTTCAGATAATTCAGTTTAGCATAAGTACACAGTTTAAACGTAAAACAGTTCTATTTTAAACAATTCAGTTCAGCACTAGTACGCAGTTCCAATGTCAAAACAGTTCTATTTTAAACAGTTCAGTTTAGCATAAATACGCAGTTTAAATGCAAAAATCAGTATAATGAAAGAAGCACGGTTTAGTTCTATTTAACCCATTGATAGGATCCTTATCAGGTGCTACCACTCCGGGCCAGAGTGGACCTGGGAGCAATGGCAATGAAGGGATACTCCACATTCCCCAAAGCTCCAGCACTGCTGGAACCTCACCATCAGACTGTTTAGTGTTATACCCAGGACACAAGTTGGAGGGGATCTTACCCCTTTGCAGAGGTGCAATCAGTGTATTCTACAGCCCCAGCCGACTGGGCAAGAGGAATAAGTGGGTTATTACCTTACACAGAAAAAACATGCTAACGTGAATGGAGTTCGAGCTCGCTTACAACGATGTTACCGTACAGGACGTTAACCACTACGTTACGAGAACCTTTCCATTTATACATGCGTATTCATGTGTACGACGGTCGGCTGAAAAGTTCAGAAACTGAAAGTTAATAGGATGATATTTTGACAATGAGTTCTAAGCAATGCAATACAGATGGAATTAGAGTGTGTACTAAGGGGAGTATGTACAGAAATATTCGTCCATTGGTTACATTCCATAACAGTATATTGGTCAGTGTATGTTTTTGTAGGTTTGTTTTTGTGAGCATATCGACACACAACGGTGTGTGTGTGTGAGTGTGTATTTGTATACACATGTGCGCATATTAACACACGACGGCATGTGTGTGTGCGTTCGTATACACAAGTGCGCATGTCAACACATGACGGTGTTTTATATAGCCATAAAGATCTCAATAATATTATTATTATTATTGTTATAAAATAGCCGAGGGATTTCGGTTCATGCTTTTGAGTTTAGTTAGGCTGAGAACCTTTCGGCTCAGCACATGGGTTGGTTGGGTGTAACATTGAAGCAGGTGTTAACGTGGGTGCGCGTGGGCGGATGGAGGTGTCACTCAGATGTCATAATAGTCCGAGACGATACTGGGTGACAAGGTGCGGGTGACGTCACGCACCGGAAGCACGCGGGGGTTTTGTGTGAGAATTTGAAGAGAGAGAGAGAGTCGAGTACTAGACGCCAAACGAAGAGGTTCGACATTTGGAGCTCGCAGACTCGAGGCGAACTTGCGCCCTATGGAAGGGGGGCGCACTAGATGGGGTCCAAATGAATAAGACAGCATAGAAGATTGTGTCTCTCCTCCTTACGTCGAAACCTTTAACTCAAAGTTAATAAAAAGGTTTCGTACCTGAACAAGAAGTCGTTACGTGTTTTCGAATTCCGAGATTCCTATGTTCTTTATATATTCTATAGTAATGAACACTATATGTCCATTTCACACATACGGTTAATTGTGAATATGGTACATTATTATTATTGAGATCTTTATGGCTATACACCGTCATTTACAAATACAGGCATATTCTGTCGTTTTGGATACGAACGAGTTTATCAATTTCTGGCCTCAGTCCTTGGTGACACGAGGAGAGAGAAACAATTCTTAAAAGCCAATGCTAACCATACTATGCTGACCCCCCACCCCCATTACTCTCGGCGTTTCTTGTGGTGTTTAAGATCTCTGCCGGTAGAGATCCGAAAATCTCAATGGCAGAAAACTCAACTACTGTCTTTTCAAATTCCTCAAATTCTCAGGACCATCTCTTCTAGGCATGAAGTCATCCACATTCCAGGCCCATATCCTGTCTTGGAGTTTATTATGACAGATGATGATTGACATATCCTTTACGTGCAGGCGTAAGACTGCACAATCAGACTATACACCGGGACTAAATAACTCATGTAGTCAAAAGCCTTACCAAACTAAACAATAAAATATAATTAAAAAAAATAATTATTTTAAAAAATCATTATCTTAATTATATAACAGTTATGTGTGCATGTTTGTATACACATGTGTTAATATCAACACATGACAGTGTATGTGTGTGTGTTTGTATACACATGTGCGCATATCAACACATGACAGTGTATGTGTGTGTGTTCGTATACACATGTGCGCATATCAACACATGACAGTGTATGTGTGTGTGTTTGTATACACATGTGCACATATCAACACATTACAGTGTATGTGTGTGTTTGTATACACATGTGCACATATCAACACATGACAGTGTATGTGTTTGTGTTTGTATACACATGTGCGCATATCAACACATGACAGTGTATGTGTGTGTGTTTGTATACACATGTGCACATATCAACACATGACAGTGTATGTGTGTGTTTGTATACACATGTGCACATATCAACACATGACAGTGTATGTGTGTGTGTTTGTATACACATGTGCACATATCAACACATGACAGTGTATGTGTGTGTGTTTGTATACACATGTGCGCATATCAACACATGACAGTGTATGTGTGTGTGTTTGTATACACATGCGCGCATATCAACACATGACAGTGTATGTGTGTGTGTTTGTATACACATGTGCACAAATCAACACATGACAGTGCATGTGTGTGTGTTTGTATACACATGTGCACATATCAACACATTACAGTGTATGTGTGTGTTTGTATACACATGTGCACATATCAACACATGACAGTGTATGTGTTTGTGTTTGTATACACATGTGCGCATATCAACACATGACAGTGTATGTGTGTGTGTTTGTATACACATGTGCACATATCAACACATGACAGTGTATGTGTGTGTTTGTATACACATGTGCACATATCAACACATGACAGTGTATGTGTGTGTGTTTGTATACACATGTGCACATATCAACACATGACAGTGTATGTGTGTGTGTTTGTATACACATGTGCGCATATCAACACATGACAGTGTATGTGTGTGTGTTTGTATACACATGTGCGCATATCAACACATGACAGTGTATGTGTGTGTGTTTGTATACACATGTGCGCATATCAACACATGACAGTGCATGTGTGTGTGTTTGTATACACATGTGCGCATATCAACACATGACAGTGTATGTGTGTGTGTTTGTATACACATGTGCGCATATCAACACATGACAGTGTATGTGTGTATGTTTGTATACACATGTGCGCATATCAACACATGACAGTGTATGTGTGTGTGTTTGTATACACATGTGCACATATCAACACGTGACAGTGTACGTGTGTGTGTATGTATACACATGTGCGCATATCAACACATGACAGTGTACGTGTGTGTGTATGTATACACATGTGCACATATCATCACGTGACAGTGTGTGTATGAGTGCGTATGTTTGTTTACACATGTGCAGTGTCCTCCTGCCAACATTGGACCTCGTCAATTAACCAATACCGCTTGCACATTGCTTAATTGAACATACATTTCATCCAGTTGATGGTAATAAACCTCTACTCCCATCCCCAGCTTAGAATATAGTAGATGTGGCAAAGTCTCATATCCCAAGTCAGTGATCTTCAGCGGTGTCCTCCTGCCAACATTGGACCTCGTCAATTACCAATACCAGTTGCATATAGCTTAAATGAATTTGAATTTCATCCAGTTGATGGTAATAAACTTCTACTCTCATCCTCAGCTTAGATTCCAGATAGCTGTAATGAACAAAGACAATGGCAGACCCCCTGAAAATTACCATAATCTTTGGTGAATACAAGTTTGCTTTTAGAAAGTATTTCGGTAATGATCAAATCGTTGAACTGATTCTTTACAGTTGTCATAAAGGATTCATTTTTTGTCGCAACACTATTCCGTTTAAGAAATGGATCATTCGAGTTCCACCGAAACAATATTGAAGACATTTCAAAACCTTGAACTCTTTGACTTTCACTGAATTTATGAGGATCCCACACATCAAGTTTCTTCATCTTGACAATTTTCTTGAGTTGATCCGACATTGTTGAAAGGTTGATACCCATTGTCAGAAGCATTTAGCTGACACTTTGATGAACATTTTATTTCACGAGTTTCTTCAGATGTTGGTTGACAATTGCAGATGCACGTCCTCTACTCTCTTGATTTTCCAGATTCTTATCCACACGACAGAACTTTTGTAATCAGCGCCTTACGGCCCGATAACAAGTGGATCCTTTATCCTATGCTTTTTGGTATGAACAACTCTTTTCGAGGTCTTATAACCTGGCTTGAATTCACGCAAAAATAAAACAACGACAAAAAATAAACGTATCACTTCATTTTTATGTTCATGATTAGAGGCATATAACCTTCAAAATCAAATTCTAAAAAGTGCTAGAACATTTAAAAAAAGAGATACTTTAATCATTATATAATTAATTATTTATACAACTAAACATTGGCATGATGTTAAGAATGTTGGCTAATGGCCTAGGAGACCTGGGTTCAATCACAGGTCGAGTCATACCAAATACTCAAAAAATGCTACTTGATACCGCCTTGCATGTGCCCTCTTGTACCCCCAACTTCTACAAGGATGAGTTTGGCTTTAAATAATTCTCTCAACATTATAAGATACCGATCAAGGGTAAAGTGGAACAATCAAGGAAAAGGAGTTACGCCTACACCTTGGTGTTGTAGCTATCGAAAAGGAGCCTTCAGGTCACCCTTGACTACGGTCGCCAACTTAATTTATACAACCACAATTGAAATAAAATGTTACAACAGAATTTAAACTGTTCATACAAAAATCGGACAGTCTTTCCCGAGACTGCTTCTTCAACCCGAACCCAGTGAAATAACGAGTTGTCTATTTGTTACGAAACTTAAATTTTTATGGTAACACCTATTTTCATTCCGATAAATTTTACAAAAACCCGTAAATCTATGAGGGAATGCTTTGAGCGTAGAGGTTTGCGTACTGGACTGCGATATTGTCATGAGTTCGAATTCAAGTCGTGCTATTGCGTTCACTTTGGTTCTAACACCATTGAGAAAGCTATGAGCCCTCTTATACCCCCAACTTCTACAAGGATGAGTTTGGCTTTAAATAATCCACGCAGGTTAGTGTACCATTAAACAAATAAATCAAGCCTTCATCAATAACTACGTATGTACAGATTCTTTATTTACTAATGATTATAAACTCCTTGCAAAATTTCATCAAATACCATTAATAAAATGCTCACTAATTTTATGCCCACGTCTTTGTTTAAAAACTGTATTCCCTCCACACGTCACGCATAAACGATCATCTATTAATGGTTCGAGATATTTACTCCAGAGACTCACAATGGACACATAATGCGATTTTATTGAGTTGGGTTCTTACTGAGTGACCTATACTGCTGGCCTTTTGCTAAAGTGAGAAAATCACCACTTTCTTACAAGTGAATAACAGAGGTATACAACCCGTCAAGCTTTACAAAAAAAAAAAATAGAGAGAAAAAGAGACGTTATGGATTGATAACGAGAGAGGGATTGTGTGTGTGTGTGTGTGTGTGTGTGTGTGTGTGTGTGTGTTTCAGGTGTGTCCGAGAATGTGTTTCGTTTGTGGGTCTGCTTCCGTCCATTTGTGTGTTTGTGTAAGTCTGAGTGCATGTGTGGGTGTGTTTCGGATGTGTTTGTATGTGTATGTGTGTGTGTGTGCGCACGCGTGTGTTTCGGGTGCATGTGTGCTTCGTGCGTGTATGTATATGTGCGTATGCTTCTGTGTGTGTTTCAGTAGTGAGTGTGTGTATGTATGTGTGTTTCATGTGCATGTGTATGTGTGTCTCCGTGTGGGTATACGTTTGTGTTTCTGTGTTTCTTCGTATGTGTGTATGTATGTGTGTGCGTGTGTGTGTTTCTGAAATGTATGTGCATGCGTGTGTGTGCATGTATGTGTTTCGGATATGGGTGTGTGTGGTTGATTGGTTGGTTGTTTGGGTTTTATGGCATATCAACTTTTGTAGGTTATTTAATGCCAAATCTATTTTCACCAAATAAACAGGTCTTTTTCAAACAATTCAGTTTAGCATCAGTACACAGTTTAAATGTCAAAACCATTTCTGTTTAAAGCTATTTAGTTTAGTCAAACAATTCTAATTCAAACAATTCAGTTTAGTGTAAGTACAGTTTCAAAGTCAAAAACAGTTCTATTTAGTACAATTCAGTTTAGCAAAAGTATGCTGTTTAGATATTAAAATAGTTTTATTTCGAGCAATTTAGTTGACCATAAGTACGCAGTTTATGTGTAAAAACAGTAAACTCTCAAAAATAGAGTTTAGTTCTATTTGACCCATAGACCGGACCCTATCAGGTGCTACCACTCCGGGCCAGAGTAGACCTAGGCGCCATGGCAATGAAAGGGTACTCTGCATTCCTCAAATCTCCAGCATTACAGGAACATCACCATCAGATTGTTTAATGTCATATCCAGGATACTTGCTGGGAGGGGGGATCTTACCCCTTCACAGAGATGCAGTCGGTGTACCCACAGCCGCAGTCGACCGGGTTATCGGGTTTGTTGGAATGTTTCAGATGTGTGTAAGTGTGTGTGTGTGTTTAAGTGCGTGTTAGGGGTGTTTGAGTGTGTGCGTATGTGTACGTATGTGTGTTTGTGTGTTCTCCGTGTGTGCGTTTGTGTGTTTCGGATATGTATATATATGCATGTGTGACTATGTGCGTGTTTCAAATGTGTATGTGTATGCATGTGTGTGTATGTTTCGGGTGTATGAGTGTGTGTGTGTGTGTGTGTGTGGGTCTGGATGTGTCTTTGTGTATCCCTCATGTATCTGTATATGACTGTATACGTTTTGGGTGTAAGTGTGTATGTTTTAGGTGGTGCGCGTATGTATTGGCGTGTGTGTTTCAGGTGCGTATGTGTGTGAATCTATTTGGACCGTCTTTGTCTGTGCTTCCGATGCAAGTGCGTATGTGTGTGTACGTGGGAGTGTATATACGCGCATGTGGGTGTGTGCGTGTGTTTTTTCTGGTATGTGTGTATGTGTGCGGGTGTTTTGATGTGTGCTTGTATGTTCGCCGAATATATGCGTGCATGTGTGTTTCAGATCTGTGTGTGTGTGTGTGTGTGTGTGATTCGGGTGTATGTATTATATGAGTGCGTGTATATTACGGGTGTGTATGCGAGTGTGTTTTATATGTGTGTATGTATGTTTCAGATGTATGTGTGCGTAGGCATGTGATATGTGTGTATGTGCGTGTGTTTTTCTGGTGTGTGTATGTGTGCATTTTTTCTGTGTGTTTGTGTGTTCTCCGTGAGTGTGTATGTGTGCGAGTATGTTTCGGATCTGTATGTGTACGAGTATGTGTGTGTGTGTGTGTGTGTGCTTCGGGTGTGTATGTTACGGGTATATGCGTATGTGTGTGTATGTGTTTCGTGTGTTTTATGTGTGTGTGCGTGTTTTATGTGTGTTTATGTCTGTTTTGCATGTGTGTGCGTGTGCTTGTGCACGTGTGTGTGTGTGTGTGAGAGAGAGAGAGAGAGAAAGAGAGAGAGAGAGAGAACACTGTAAAAAAGTTTTAGTTTAGTGTACCAATCGACCTAGTCTAATCACTATCAACGAGAAACTGTTTGGCAATCAGAAAGAAATTTCGATTCTGATAGCCGATGAACAGTGCTTGCATTGGAGTCGGGTTGGTGCTTATGAAATTGATCGTCACGTAGGATTGCACTGGGTGTGGTGGTAAATTGTATACGTGCAGAAATGATAGCAAGAAAGGTAAGAATAGAATAGAACGTAATAGATAGATAGATAGATAGATAGATATCGACATTCTGAGTTAGCTAAATAAATAAGAGCTGACAGACATTGACACATTGATATGAACAGATAAAAACAGATATGAAGTGTATGAGATAGATAGATAGATAGATAGATAGATAGATAGATAGATAGATTCGGATGTTTAAGTGTAATAAGGATCTTGTTATTCAAATAATTCAGACGTTTTATTTTACAGTGAAATGTTATTGTAGTGATTCAATTGATAATTAGAAATAAATACTTGATTGTCACAAAATTATTGGTGAACAACAAATTGTGATTTAAATCAGCCTTTGAAAAAAAATCTCTATTCAATTCACTCAATAGAACACCGAACCTAGAGTTAATTACAAAAAAAAAATGAGAGAAAGAGAGAGAGACAGAGAGAGAAAGAGAGAGAATTCTGTTTCGTGGATTTTGCTGTTTCGACGGATCAAAGAGTGAAAATGAAAGAAAACAAAATGATCCACAAGTACCCAGACATTGCCAGAGAACTAAAGATGTTATAAAACATGAAGGTAACGGTGATACCAATTGTAACTGGTGCACTTGGAACGGTCCCCATAGGCTTGGCAACGAGAGTAAATAGTTGGAAATCAGAGAAAAAATTGAGAATATTGAAGCTATTTTATTGTTGAGATTAGCCATAATACTGAGAAGATTCCTAGAGACCTGGGGAGCCTGTTGTCACTTAGACTATAGTAAAGAAGCATAGGCTAAGGCTGGTGTAAAAAAAATTCGCAAGTAATAAAATAATAATTGCACTTTGCGGAACTGCTCATCACCTTACGAAAGTGCTATCAACGAAACCAAATATATCGCACAAGAGGCTGCAAAACATGAATATGAATATATAGAATGCATATTATCACCCTTAGTCTCGGGAAAGAATATAAGAAACGGATCGCCTAATCTCAGCCAGATGACCAGTCCTTGTGATGGTCAGTAGCAGCAGCAACAACAATAACAACAAAAGGGAACCTGCCGAATTATGGACTTTGCCGTTCCGGCTGACCACAGAGTAAAACTGAAGGAAACCAAAAAGAGATATACGAGGATCATTAAATAAGTTTCCAGACTTTTTTCGTATGGGCACGTTTATTGATAGTACACACATGAAACTCTAGTCCCTTTCCAAGTAATCTCCTCCGGCTGCAATGCACTTGTTATACCGTTCCAACAACTTTTGGAAGACCCCATCGAAGTCCTCTTGTGTGAGCGTGTCAATAACCTTCGTCACAGCTTCTTTTATCTCCTCAATTGTCTCATAACGACAGCCTCTGAGCTTAGGGAATAACCAAAAGTCACAGGGAGCAAGGTCTGGACTATAAGGAGGCTGAGGAACTGTCTTGATGCCCATCTTGGTCAAATAGTCTATGACATAGATGGAGTTATGGACTAGTGCATTGTCCTGTTGGAAATGCCACTGATCCGATTTGAAGAGTGCTGGCCTCTTCCCTCTTGCTGAACTCCCTTAAAACCTCAACATAGTAACCCTAAACCTAACCCTTTGACCAATCAAGGCTGGTGTATTGACTTCCTTACTCCTACCATACCTCTCATCATCCCTCACAGACTCCCTGTCTTCCTTGAATCTCTTATGCCACTCAAAAATTGATGTTCGATTCATACAAGATGCTCCAAAAGCAGTCTGAAGGATTCCAACGATTTCTCTGGCACATTTTCCATGTTTAAAACAGAATTTTATTGCATATCGTTGGTTTGAAGTGTCCTCACGTCCAGATTGGATTTTTGAAATGTACCAGCTGTGACAATCAGGTTTTTGTAGGGTGTATTCCAATTCCTACTGTAGTTGTTCATTTGAACCTGAAATCATAAAAATTGGTCAGTCATCTCATAAGATGTATAGCAATAATATACTGAGTTTTCAAGAGTCTACGACAATTTTAGATGCCTGTACTTATTGAATTCACCACGTAAATACTAAGACCCTGCGAAAGAAATGAAAAAAAAAAAACACATGGAAAATGAAAGTGACATTGGGTCACTCGGGTACCGTCACCAAAGGATTGGTACATGAACTGGAGGATTTCGAAATAAGAGAACGAGTGGAGGCCATCCAAATTAAAGCATTGTTGACATCTGCCAAAATACTATGGATAGTCCTGGAGACGAGATGACTTGCTGTCACTCAAACTCCATTGAGAAACTATCAGGTAAATCAAATATGAAAAACCCACAAAGGAGAAAAATAACAGTTATAATTATAAAGAGTATAAAACTCAACACGACTGGGTGGAGAACGTGATCCACTGGGAATTGTGCAAAAAGCTAAAATTTGACCGTACGAAGTAATGGAAAACGAGACGCACAAAATTCTTTGGGATTTTGAGATACAAAGTGTGACGGCAAATTGACTAAAATCCCAAAACGGGACTTTATTTTCGCACGTGTGAAGACGGGGCAGGTTGGCACTTGATCCCCGATAGAATAAGTCCTCGTTCAGAGTTTTTCTCTCAGGCATATAAGAACTGGCATATTACGTGAGGGATTAATTTAGGACCAGACTGACCACCGCTGGCAAAGGGGTTCCAAATTTCACACTATCACTCACCCACCAGGCCGCTAAACTTCCTTCTCCTCGACAATAGAAGATAATGAGCCTATAGGTTTTAGTCGTAATATTATTATATTGTAGTAGTCGGCAACTCCGGTTTCCCGTGTGATATTTTAAAGGCATTAACAGGACAATTCTAAGCAAGATAACATAAGGTGAATAGAAGCTGGAAAGGAAGCATGAAATAATAACCTAGACCACATGGTAACATAAAAATACATGAATTCCTTTACTACAGTTATATACACTTTCAAAGGGTCAAAACATATAATAATTGGACAGTCCACGAATATAAATGTCTTTTCTTGACTTTTGTCTTTCTTCAAATTGACAGAGAGAGAGAGAGAGAGAGAGAGAGAGAGAGAGAGTGGTATACAAAATTTGGATATAAAGGAAAATGGCCCCGAAGTTACTTATCTTATTTTTCGACGGGGTTCCACTGGAGAATCTTTCTTCTTTCACGGGCTACTAGACTTTGTTCTGTTTTTAATACTGGCTTGAAGAACTCGGGTCCCTCATGTCTCAGTATTCTTTTGTCTTCAACCCGGAGTAGAATGGCTATGGTTCGTCTGCCCGCTAACAACCATGCTCAAAAACTACCTTTCTTACTATCTATTTCCGCTGACGGGGGGGAGCCCCACTTCCGTTTTGGGGTCCCAGCCAATCATGTGGCTTCTCTCTCCCTCCCCTTCCGGTGTCCGGCGACCTGAGGTTACTAAGTACCAACACCTGTTGATACCCTTCTGTGACCTACATTCCTCCTTAACGGTCACTTTTTTGACGGCTAGGTACTGTTAATTCCAAATACGAGGAGTAGTAATTTTATCTCCCTCCTCCCAGTGGGATATCACGTGACAAAAGGGATTATCTAATCCCGTCCAGACGACCAGACATAGGATTAGTCGAGAACAAAAAAGAGAACCTGCCGAATTGTAGATTCTGAAATCCTGACTGATCACTTGATAAAATTAAGAGAAAACGAAAGGAGAAATGAATACTTGAACCTTGTTAGAGAGGTAAAAAAAACTATGGAACATGAAAGTGGCAGCGATACTAATTGTAATATCATTCTATTTTTCAAATAATAATATCTACTAGTCTTGATGAAAACATCCAACTGAATAAATAAAATATATGTTATGATTATTTCTCATACAAAAAACAATAATTTGGTTACTTTGTTTAATGGCATATCAACCTTTGTAGGTTATTTAATGCCAAAGCCATTCTCCTAGAAGGACAGTAGTGGTACTATTTAACCCATAGCTGGGAGGATAAGGGGGTTCATACCTTTTCGTCCGAAAGTGAACGCAAAACCGTTACTGGAGTTCGAACTCGCTTACTACGATTTCGCAGTCCATCACGTTAACCATTACACCACGACGGCACCCCCATAAAACAATAATTTTCATAGAATATTTTGTTTTCAGACAAAACTGTGACGTCGAAACGTGCCAGCACAATAAACGAATTACCAAACATATATCTTTCTTTGGTTTTTACCTTTTTTTCTCTCTACATATACATGTATATATATATATGTATGTATGTATTAACAGGTTTTGACGTTTGATAACCTCCAAGTGTTGAAATGCTGTAAAACCCAACCAACTAATCCTTAAATTCCAGATTAGCAAAAATTCAGTTTAGTATAGGTTCACAGGTTCAATGTCAAAAACAGTTCTATTTTAAACAATTCATCTTAGCATTAGAACACAGTTCTATTTAAAATAATTCAGCTAACATAAGTACACAGTTTCAATGTCAAAAACTGTTCTATTTATAACAATTCAGTTTAGCATTTGTACACAGTTTACATATTAAAAAAACGGTTCTATTTCAAACAATTCAGCTTAGAATAAGTACACAGTTTCAATGTTATAAAACAGTTCTATTTCAAAACAATTAAATTTAGCCTTAGCACACAGTTTAGTTATATTTGACCCATAGATAGGACCCAATCAGGTGCTACCACTCCAGGCCAGAGTGGACTTGGGAGTGATAGCAATAACGTAGTACTCCGCATTCCCCAAAGCTCCAGCATTACTGGAACCTCACCATCGGATTGTTTCGTGTCATATCCAGGACACTCGTAAGGGGAATCTTAACCCTCAGCTGAGATGCAGTCAGTGGATTCTACCGCCCCAGTCCATTAGGCCCCATCGCCAAGGGGCATCCAGGGTGTGATACAAAACTGCATCTGATATTGTGGTTCAATTTCGGAAGCTCTTGGTAGTGTGGAGTATCCCTTTAGAGCCATTATTCCCTGACCCACTCTGTACCGCTGTGCTCTAATTTATGAGTGTGTTTGCATATTAAACTTCAGACAGATTAATCTGGAATTTAAAGTCAAGGTCATTGATCCCATTTTCCACGAAGCGACCTGAAATATCCGCATTGGCTGAAGCCTGTGGGTCGTTGTAATCTGGTCTTTCGGCAATTTTATTCAATGCTAACACAAACTCCAATTACCACAAATTTCCAAAAAGACTTAAAGTTGATGAACGAAATGTAATAAAACTGGCTTGGCAAGCCGAAAACCAACAATAAAATCTTTATGGTTAAATTACAGGACTTTGTATTTTTCCTCGGTCCTTAAACACACACACACACAACCATATATATATAAAGGTAAGTGTTTCTTACTAACCGATAATCTTCAGTTTTATACCACTAATTGGTTTAAAATTTTCAGAGAGTATTTTAATCGAATACGGGCGTGTTTTTATATACTTAATATCCAAAAATCTATATAAATGAAAATGTAAATGTTTGTTACTAACCGATAATCTCCAGTTTTATACCACTTATTAGTTTAAAATTTTCAGAGAGTATTTTAATCGAATACGGTCGTGTTTTTATATAATTAATATCCAAAAATATTACAATAATTTAAAAAAAATTCTAATAAGTCGTTTTTTCCCCGAGAAAAACCGAACGCAAATTATGAAAGTAAACATTATATTAGTTTTCCAAGAATTTTACACGTGAATTTCTTTTTTCTGCCTTTATCACTTTTATTTCTTTTTTTAGTTAACTTGGGCAATCATATGTTGCCTGTTCCAGAGTCGGCAATCCAGACAATCTCTTTATCTACACGGAAACTGGAACTACCAAGAATATTGTGCATCCACAAGTATTGGAAAATTAAACATATTAGAAACATGCATTTTCTTTTTTTTCCCCCATTTAAACAAACTGAGCCACAGTAATGCTTGGCCGGGTACAGCTAATATATATATATATATATATATATATATATATATATATATATATATATATTGTCATCCACAGACAGATCGGTTTCGTTCTATCAGAACTCATCAGTGTGGCTAGACATGCAAGATTCCCGAAGCTGGGATCGAAACCCGGTTGACTCAAACGCTAATCCAAGACTCTACCCCCTGCCACTAGGAAACCAGCAGCAGAAGTAAATTTTAGACGGTTATGAATCACAATACTATTGTTTACATACATCCGCTTAACGGCTCCCGAGAGCTCAATTCATATGAAGAGCCTTGCATATATGCTAGTGGCAACGCGATTACTTCATTCACTAGAGAGCTCAACCCTACGGAGGTTAGGGAGCATATACATATTGTCATCCGCAATATGTATATATATATATATATGGGGAAAATAGAAATAAATCTGAAAGTATGAAAATGTACAAATATGAGGAAACACCAAGTCTTGAGAGGATTTTATTTCTACTTTCAAATATTTGCCGAAGTTAACCGTTTCGGTTTTTAAACCTTCATTAGAGTGGATGAATCTTTTCGTTTCGTTTAAAAATTCACACGCCCTGATGAAGGTTAAAAACGTTTAACTTCAGTAAATAATTCAAGCCATGATTAAAATCACGCCAAGACCTTGTCTTTTTTATATTGTTACATTTCCATGTATATATATATATATATATGTTTTCTCGCCTCCTTTTAACAATCACGTTGCTTGTATTTTTATGAATCATGGAGAAGTCCAATCATCTGAGAAGACGTGCAAATAAAAAGAACGGAGAAGGACGAATGAAAATTTAATGTTCATCGTGCAATGCAAAAAAAAATGACTACTTGCTGAATAACTGAAGTAGGATGTGTGTTATATAACATATGACATTGATTTTCGGTTCGTTCCTAGTGACCCCGTGTGCTTTGACAAGTTGTCACGCTGTGATGAGTAAACAGGGATATGACAGCACGTTCAGGGCAGTCAGGTGCAATAGGTGTGTAACCGGAAGGAGACCACGTGGTCAGATTTGGACTGAGGCAGAGAATCGCAGTCGAGCGAGGGACATGCAGCCGATCAGAGGCGTCTCTGTCGAGCTTGCGAGGAGGTGCAAGCGTTGGCACCCCCTGGCTCCAGGAACAATATGTGGAAGAAGAACTCCTCTCTCCGAGTAAATGTCTCTCCATCTATCTCTCAACTAACAAAAAACAGTGGGTCCTTTAGAGAATAGAACGAGAGATATATTTATAAAGAAGTGTTTCGTTCGTTCATTGAATTACTTAAATCGTGGGTATACAAAATGTGGAAAAGGATTTTAAAAAACTCTCTTTGTCCAATAACTAAGTACATCAGAAAAGGATGGGACTGATTTATTCATTTTTATTTATTTGAACACCTTAACAATCCGCCAAGGGATATTTATTGAGAATAGCGTTTATTGTAAGTTCATGCATAATCCTTTGAGTAGTATTTTTGTATATAATCTTATCGAATATGAATGATTTTTAAACATACCTACTTGGGGCTCTAACGTGTAATACCACTCCAGGTTAGAATGGAACTGGAAGTAATGGCAATGAAGAGGTACTCTGACCTCCCCAAATTCCCAAATCTCAAGAACTAGAGCTCCACCATCAAATGTTGTTCACTATTATACGAAGGATATGCCTTATTTTGGATGGTTTTTCTCTAAGATAATTAGGGAATCCAGGTTGTTGCTTTTGCAGTAAGTTTTTCCATGCAAGATTTAGAGGTCAAACACAGTACTATAGAAAAGGAGGGACATATATGAGAGAGTGATTCGGGGTAGAGATAGAGAGAGAGGCACGATGGTTGGGTAGAAGACGATGGGGAAGTGAACGGAGGTTCCCCAAGTCTACGTAAGGATAGCAGCAGATGACTGGGTTAAAAAAGAAATGTATCAGAAGCAAATCGGCGACGAGCTCAGATTGGGTGGAAAAAACTATTAAAAAAAATTCGTTAGAAGGTACGCAGGATCGAAAAAAGGAAAACGAAGAATTGAACACGAGACGATATGATATGAAGAGGAGTCGAAAATTACGTCACCCATTTTTGGTAAGCTCTGCGAAGGGGTATCGAACCCGTCGCGAAGATGTTAAGACAAGACTCCGAGCAGTCACGTATGAGAACTACAATGTCGCTCTGCGACGGTTTATTTCCCCCTCTCTCTCTCTGTCTCTGTCTCTCTCTCTCTCTCTCTCTATCTATCTATCTAAAGCAGTGGAATCATTTCATACTGTATTTTCTCTCTCTTCAGTGACTACTTATACGGGTAGTAGCGAATAAACTTTTGTATTAACGAACCAAGACGGTGTTTTGTGAGTTCGTCATTTTTTCTTACGGTTATCATGGGGGTCTGACTGGAACTTAAGGATTGTGCTACATACATAGACGTGTTAGAACCGTGGTGGTACAAATGTCTCTGTGGTGCTATAGCGTAACGAACAGGTATTGAGTATCGTGGTACAACAATTATCTATTTGATATCGTAGTATTACATTTCCCCACAGCCGGGAATAGAGTCAGGGACAGGGTCGAAATTATTACGTAGAACTTTGAGTATTCACGGAATTGTGCGGAGAAAATTGTGTATTTATTAGTCCTTTATACAATTTTTAATCTTGCTCCGTTGGTAAATGTATAGATATACATATACTAGCCAATATATATATCTATATATATATATATATTAGTCAGTAGATAATAATATAGATGACTATATATAGCACGGATATCTCTGACTCTCTCTCTCTCTCTCTCTCTCTCTCTCTCTCTCTCTCTCTCTCTCGCCATTTGTCTCATCATCCATCGCTTCCGATAGGTCCTCTAGACTACATCCTGTGTCCGTACAGACCTGTTGTAGATAAGTTCTAGCTATTCGCCCAACACTTGCACGTCCATGTGAAGCTGTCCATCGGAGACAATCGCTGAAGTGTTCACCCTTACTTCTCTAGCAGTGTTTCGCATGTCTTCTCCGTCTTATTTGGATGGTTTTAGAGATGGGAGGTAGGTGACCGTAAAACTGCTGTTTTGTGGGATGTTGATTTCAGGATTTGTTCAACATAGCTCGTAGCATTCTTGTGTAATTCCCGTTTAGCTTTTTTCTCTAAACGCAAAGTCAGCGTCCATGTAGTGCATCCATAGAATAAAACTGACACAACGGCTGCTTGAAAGAAATTGCGTTTTATTTCATCGGATATTCTAGAACTGAAACAATGTCACCATGCACGCCACGAGACATGTTTGAATATATATATATATATATATATATATATATATATATATATATATCCTGAATATGGCACTAAACAATCTGATGGTGAGGTTCCTCTAATGCTGGAGCTTTGGGGAGTGCGGAGTACCTCTTCATTGCCATCATTCCCAAGTCCACTCAGGCCCAGAGGGGTAGCACCTGACAGGGTCCTATCTATGGGTCAAATAGGACTAAACTGTAATTATGCTAAACTGAATTGTATGAAATAGAACTGTTTATATGTATAAAAATGGGTTTGGCATTACATAAACTACAATGGTTGACGTGCCATAAAACACAAACCCAACTATATATATATATATATATTGGTCTAATAAGTAGAGTGTTTGCCAATGGTCCGGATGACCGGGGTTCAATCCCAGGTTGAGTCATACCAAAGACTCAAAAAATAGTACATGATGCCGTCTTGCTTAACACTCAGTATTATAAGGTAAGGATCAAGGGTAAAGTGGATTAACCCAGGGAAAGATGTAACGCCCTCCCCTATACCTCGGTGTGGTAGCTATTGAATAGAGATTCTTCGAGTTACCCGTGACTAAGATCGTCGACTTTAATTTATTATATATATATATATATATATATATATATATATATATTCAAACTTGTCTCGTGATGTTCATGGTGAGATTGTTATATCGTAGTAAATGGACACAGCGTCCCGCAATTGAATCCATGACGAGATTGTTTTTGCATTTCACATAACCTTTCCTCGCCAGCTAGGAGTAAATAGTAGGGGACCAGGAGCTGTTCAACTTTGCTTAGCAACTGATGTAGGAGAAGGAAAACACTAAATTAACCCTGATAAACTCTGTTAAAAATAGACTTTGTGGTGCCTCCAGCATGTACGGAGGAGTTGGTAGATATGTATATATTAAAACAAGTGCCTTCTACAGACCTGCTATCGAGTCTGCTTCGGTTGTAGAAAGCACAGACTGTATGACTGCTGAGGGGTAAGACCGCCCCTACAAGTATCCTGGATACGACAATAAATCAACTGATATTAAGGGTCCGTTCTGGAACCTTGGGGAATGTGGAGTACCCTTTATTGCCATTACTCCCAGATCCACTCTGGCCTTAAGTGGTAGTACTTGATATGGTCCTAAGTTGATTCGAGTGGAGTTGTAGAATACACAAAATAAACCTCTGCAGAATAACAAGACCTCCCCTATGAGGGTCTTGGATATGACATTATACAATCTGATGGTGAGTCTCCAGTAATACTGGAACTTCAGGGAATACGGAATACTGCTTCATTGCCATCACTCCCAGGTCTACTCTGGCCGGGAGTGGTAGCATTAGACAGAATCCTATCAATGGGTCAAATAGAACTGTTTGACTTATAAAAGGGCACAAACGAATGTCATGCTAAAATTGAATTGTTGAAAATATAACTTTTCGACCATTTAACTATAAATAAATATAAATAAATATATATAATATATGTATATATATATTATATATATATATTATATAATATATTATATATTATATATATATATATATATTATAATATATAATATATATATATATATATATATATATATATATATGTATAAATAAATGATTGATGTTTAATTGAAATGTTGGAGATTCATAGCAATATTTGGAATCATCTAACTGTATGCAAATGAAAGAGTAATGTTGAATAGAATTATTAATGTTGATTAGTTAAGCTTTAATCTTTTTAATTGTGTGAGTAAATTGAATTATTAATATTACACGGCAATACTTGGAACCATTTCACTGTGTGGAAAGAATGAATACTGTTAAATGGAAGAATTAGTGTTGAATAGCAATACTCGTAACCAATTCACTGTCTGCAAAGAAATGATTAATATTGAATTGAAATTGTATTATTAGATTGTCACAATTGAAACAATAGCAACACTCGTGTGCTAACAAATTAATACTAATTCAAAAATAAAATCACCTACAAATGATTAACTTAGAACATCGATTGACAAAATCAAAGAGAATGGCTTCGAACTGACGAAGAAAAGAAGCAGAAGATACCCCGCAACAACAATTACCGACGCCGACTACGCCGATGACATAGCGATACTGGCAAATACACCGGACCAAGCCGAAACACTTCTGCATAGTTTGGAACGAGCAGCAGCAAGCATAGGCCTCCATGTTAATGCACACAAAACGGAATATATGTGCTATAACCAAACGGGGGACATCTCCACTCTAAAAGGAACCCCTCTTAAACTAGTAGACAAATTCACGTACCTAGGAAGCAGCGTCGAATCAACCGAAAAGGACATCGAAACGAGGTTAACGAAAGCATGGACAGCTATCAATAGGCTATCGATTATATGGAAATCAGACCTAACCGATAAAATGAAACTCAGTTTCTTCCAGGCAGCGGTCACATCGATACTGCTATATGGATGCACTACATGGACGCTAACAAAACGGCTGGAGAAGAAACTAGATGGCAATTACACAAGAATGCTGCGTGCAATCGTGAACAAGTCCTGGCAGCAACACCCCACAAGACACCAACTGTACGGCCACCTGCCCCCTATCACGAAAACTATTCAAGTTAGGCGAACCAGACATGCAGGACATTGCTGGAGAAGCAGAGATGAACTCATAAGAGATGTACTCTTATGGATCCCCACACACGGCCGCACAAAAGTAGGACGACCAGCACGAACGTACATTCAGCAGCTATGTGAGGATACAGGTTGTTGTCCTGAAGACCTGCCTAGGGCGATGAACGATAGGGAGGAGTGGCGAGAGAGGGTCAGGGATATCCGTGCTGCCAGCACGATATGATGATGATGATGACAAATGATTAATAGTCAATTGAATTATTTGAGTTTGAAAGGATTGAAACCATTTAACTGTTATAAAATAATGAGTTCGGGCTTGTTTAAAAATGTTATCTACAAAATGATTTTACAAATCATATCTAATATATATATATATATATAGAGAGAGAGAGAGAGTCATCCACAGACAGATCTGTTTCGTTCTATCAGAACTCATCAGTGTGGCTAGACACACTAGCTTCCCGTAGCTGGGATCGAAACCCAGTTGACTCAAACGCCAATCCAAGCTTCTACCCTTATATATAAAGATAATTTCGTGTTTAATAACCAACAATGATTGATATGCCATAAAACCCAAAACAACCCAACCAAACCAAACCAAAACATTACTACTAATAATTCAGAGCGAATGTATATATATATATATATATATTGCGTTTTATTTTATCGGACAGGTGTGACCTCCATATGAAAACGCATTTTCTACAGGAAGCAGTCGTGTCCATACTACAATATGGATGCACCACTTGGACGCTGACAAAGCGTATAGAGAAAAAGCTTGACGGCAATCGCATAAGAATGCCACGACATGTAATGAAAAATCCTGGAAGAAACATCCCACAAAGCTGCAGCTGTACTGCAACCTCCCTCCCATCTCGAAAACCATCCAAATGAGACAAACAAAACATGCTGGACACTGCAGGAAAGTAAGGCCGAACTCACACACAATGACGAGCAACTGTGGGACGTGTTAGATGACAATTGAAACATTTTAACTGTATAGAAACATTAGCAACATTTAATTATGTTGGTTGGTAGGTTGGTTGGTTTGGTTTTATGGCATATCAACCTTCGTAGGTTATTTAACGCCAAATCCATTTTTATGTAAATAATCTGTTCTATTGAAAACAGACAAGTTTAGCATAAGTACACAGTTTAATTGTCAAAAACATTTCCTTTTCAAACTATTCAATTAGTTATATGTAGTAATTCAGTTAAGTGTAAAAAATGTCAAAAAACAGTTCTATTTGAAATAATTCAGTTAAGCATAAGCATGCAGTTTAAGTGTAAGTACGGTTTAATTGTCAAAAACGTTTCTATTTCAAGCTATTCAGTTTACTCGATTCATTTTAGCATAAGTATGCTGTTAGTTCTATTTAACCCATAGATAGGGCCCTTTATCAGGTGCTACCACTCCGGGCCAGAGTGGACCTGGGAGCAATGGCATTCCCCAAAGTTCCAGCATTGCTGGAACCTCACCATCAGATTGTTTAGTATCATATCCAGGACACTCGTTGGGGGGGGGGACTTACCCCTCTGCAGAGAAGCAGTCGGTGTATTCTACAGCCCCAGCCGATTGGGCAAATTTAATTATGTGCAAACCAATTGACTTTAACTGATTACAAACTATCCACTCACAAATCATATTTAAATCACAGCAAATGACCGATGTTAAACAAAATTATTACTGTTAAATAACAATCCTAGAAATCATTTAACTGTGTGCAAAAAAATAAGTCCAGGCTCATTTACGATATGTTCACAAATCATAAATATTTGATATATTTGTATCAGCAGAATTTGGCATCAGATAACCTGCAAGGGTTGATGTGCCATAAAACCCAAACCAAAGAATCACCTGTCTGTGGGGCTTAGTATACGCTGCCTATTCTGAAATAGTTATATACGTGTGTATGTGTGTGTGTGGGTGTGTGTGTGTGTGAATATACGTATATGTGTATGTGTATATGTTTTTTCCTCCTTTCCTTTCTTTCTCCTTACTAATTCTTTTCTCCGTTTCTTTTCATTTTTCAGAAACTATCTATCCTTACCTCCATTTATGAACGCATCACGTGTTCTTAGAGAAAAGTGACTATTAATCCCATTTTGCCAAAAGCATAATTTACCTTTCCACAAATGAAATATTTTCTTTCTGGAAAAAGTAAAAGACAGTGGAAACGATGAATTAATGGCTGTCTAACGGGAATTATTTATGCGTCAGGACGGAAAGATGAGAATAAAAACTAGCGGATGAACTTGACAAAAAAATAGATAAATGAATAAATAATTGAAAATGAAAGTGAAAGTGAAAGTAAAAGTAGATACTGAAACAACTATGATGTCACGTGATCTACAGAAAAGAACATTTGAACAAGTTCGGGTTGTTATTTGAGGTAAGAGGATGACTAGGTCCAATAGAGATTAAAAAAAAAAGTTAAAAAAAAGACACAGCGTGAGAGAAAAAGAGGGAAAAGAATTGTAAAATCGGGCGATTTCTTGCGAGGTGGAAAGATGAATGTCTTATGTTTTTCAGGGATTTTTTTCTCTCTACATAAAAAATAAATGCATCGCAGGAGAAGTAAGAAAAGACCTGATATTTTGTGGTGTGAATGAATAAGAGTGAAGAGACGTAAAATCAAACTGAAATGTAAGAGTTGGCAAAAGAAATGGGAAGGCACATTTTGATGAAAAGATGAATACTTTGAACCCACATAGAACCACAAAGAAAGAAAGAAATAAATAAATAAAGAAAGAAATAAAGAAAGAAAGAAGGAAGAAGGAAACAAAATATTAAGAAAGAAAGAAAGAAAGAAAGAAGCAAACAAAATATTGTGAAAGAAAGAAAGAAAGAAAGAAAGAAAGAAAGAAAGAAAGAAAGAAAGAAGGCCCCAAAGTGAATAATCGAACAAAATAATGGAAGGAAGGATTCGATTATAAAAACAAAATATTGACTAGATTGGAAAGCAGAAAAGGAATCCCAGGAGAAGAAAGATAGAAAGAAGAAAAAAGAAAGAAAAAAAAGGAAGAACGGAAGAAAGAAAAATGAATGAAATGAAAATCAACAACAACCAAGAAATAATATCTACACTAAAGAATTTTTAAAAAATAACTAGCGAGAACGATAGATAGGAGAAAAAACCGAAAATTGAGATAGATAGATAGATAGATAGAAGTTGATTAGCGAAAAAAAATGAAAAAATTGGGATAGATAGATAGATAGATAGATGCAGACCGAGTGGAGAAAAACGAGAAAAATACATAGACTGATATCTTTTATTTCTCTTCTATGAAATATTCGCATAGACGTAAATACCTTCAACGTTGCATCTACGCAAACCTCTGTGTTTAGCTTTAAATTTCTATGAACGTTTTTTTTTTTCACCGAAGAGTCCACCCACGTGAAATATCCGCGCATCACTTGTTACTTCACAATTGAACTTTTGCTAAATCTTATTTTTCTACGTAGTATTCTCTGCACAAGCTATTCATGGATGCATTGTCATTACTTAATCAAATTTTAAAAAGGAAATAATAATGATATTATTATTAATAATAATTATAACCAATCAAATCAAAACAAGAATAGATAAGACGCAACAAAATAGCAAATCTAGGTTATGTGGTGATGGAGACGAAACCACGAATCACATTTTAAGTGAATGCAGGAAATTAGCACAGAAGTAGTATAAGACTAGACAAGACTGGGTGTTGGGTATCACCCACCTTTTTCCACACAATGAACTAGTCCATCTGCCATACATAGCAGTAGCTACTAATCATATTTACCAACCCCTCCGCCCCGGCAGGATATGACACAAGGTCAATTTTTAAGCGGAGTTTAACAGCTTTCAATTCAGAGTTTTCCTTCTCCTAGACTAGTTGCCTCACCAAGACTGAAGAACCTAGTCTGCCCTACTATTTACCCATAGCTGGAGGGAAAATATTTGGATTCATACCTTTCCCAAGGGTATTAGTGCTATGTGAAAGGCAATCAGTCAGTTCCAGGATTTGAACTCGTGTCGCCGTGTCCATATGCTGCGACGATAACCATTACACCACGAGCACTAATACCAGGGCAGACTAGAAGGTGAAGAGCAGCTTCTTAAAGGAATTGTATTAGAGCGTTGGAGACGGGAGTTCGCACTAGATCACCTTACTTGCTACCGTAATAACGGAAGCCAATACTATCGTTGGACTATTTCTTTATTCTGTATTTACTAATCCTATGTTCTTCTCTACTAATAGTCTCTCTATTGTATATACTTTTTCCTGAGAATATATCTCAATTTCCTCTCATATCGTGAATTGTCCTTTATTTGATATTACAAGCGTTCACTAACCAGAACACAACACTGGGTGAGCAAGGTGATCTACTGGGAGTTGTGCAAGAAAATGAAATTTGACCATACGAGCAAATGGTATATGCACAACCCAGCATGTGTCCCAGAAAATGACACACATAAACTCCTATGGGACTTTCACATACAAACAGATCACCTAATCTCGGCCAGAAGACCAGACCTAATAATAATCAACAACAACAAAAAAAAAAGAGAACTTGCAAAATAGTGGACTTTGCTGTTTCGGCTGACCACAGAATAAAACTGAAAGAATGTGAAAAGAAGTACCTCGATCTTTCTAGGGAATTGAAGAAATTTTGAACATGAAGGCGACGATCATACCAATAATCATTGGTGCTTTTAGTACTGTCACCAAAGGATTATTAAAGGGATTGGAGGACTTGGAAGTTGGAGGGCGGGTGGAGATCATCCAAACTACAACATTATTGGGAACAGCCAGAATACTGAGAAGAGTCCTGCAGACTTAAGGAGACTTGCAGTCACTCAAACTTCAGTGAAAGACTATCAGCTAACGCTGATGTGAAAAACTCTCAAGGAGTAAATAATAATAATAATAACAATAATAGTAATTATAATTATAACGAACAAATGGTATATGCGCAACCCAGAATCTGTCCAGGAAAATGAGACTCAAAAATATCTCTGAGATTTTGAGATACAACCTGATCATCTAATTTCAGCCAGACAACCAGACCTACTAATAGTCCAAAAAAAAGAGAGAGAAAAAGAACTTGTCGAGTAGTGGACTTTGCCGTTCTCGTTGACCACAGTAAAATTGAAGGAAAGCGAAAAGTACCTGTACATTGCTAAAGAACTGAAAAACTATGGAAAGGACAGATAAAGAGACTGGAGGACATGGAAAATGAGAGGGCAAGTGGGGGGGTCATCCAGATTACAGCATAATTAAGATCGGTGAGAATACTGAGGAGAGTCCTGGAGACTTGAGGGGACTAGCTGTTACTCTAACTCCAGTGTGAAACCATCAGCTAACACTTGTGTGGAAAACTCTCAAAAGAGTAAAATATTAATAAAAACAAATGAAGGTTATGTGGTGAGAGAAACGAAACGATCAATCATGTATAAGAAGTGAAGGCAGCAAATTCGAACAAAAAGAGTATAAGATTAGACACAACTGGATGGGGAAAGTAATCAACGTGGGATTGAGCAAGTAATTCAAATGTCATCATACGAAACTCATCACCCGTTCTAGAAAATGAGATGCACAAAGTTCTCCAGAAGTGTTAGATTACAACCGATCCCCTAGATTCGGCCAGACGACCAGATCTTTTTTTACTATCTTTACGATAGTAAAAAAACAATGCCGAGTCAAGGACTTAGACGTCCCAGCAGACCTCTGAGTAAAATTAAAAGAAAGCAAAAAATAGATATAAGTACTTAGACCTTGCTAGGGGACATTAAAGTGACCGTGATAGTAGTTGTAATTGGTGAGCTTAGAACAATTCACAAAGGTAAAGGGATTAGAAGACTTAAAGAGAGCAAAACAAAACAGATAGATGGATTGACAATAAAAGAGCCAATGGTATAATCCCTCAAATCTTTGATAATCTATGAAATATCCGCTAAAGTCATAAACTTCATCACAAAAGCTATGAAAAACTAGAAAGTTGAATTAGAAGCAGGAGGACTAACCGTAGCAGAGATGAAATTATAAACTGTCATATTCTTGATAGACTCACTCTCACCATTGCTATTTGTGATCGCAATGATGCCACTTAATTTTGTCCCGTCGGTTGGGGCTGTAGAATACACCGACTGCATCTCGGCAGAGGAGTAAAACCCCCACAACGTGTGTCCTGAATATGACACGAAACAATCTGATAGTGGGGAACTAGTAATGCTCGAGCGATGGGGAATTATAAAATACTTCTTCACTGCTATCACTACCAGGTCCACTCCGGTCCAGAGTGGTAGCATCTGATAGGGTACGATCTATAGGGTCCTGGATATGACATCAAACAATCTGGTGAGGTTCCAATAATGCTGGAGCGTTGGAGAATGTGAAGCACCGCTTCATTGTCATCGCTTCCAGGTCCACTCTTGCTCAGAGTAGTAGCACTTGATAGTCTATGGGCCAAATAGATCTAAACTGTGTACTTATGCTAAACTGAATTGTTTGAAATAGAACTATTTTGACGTCTAATTGACCTGTTTGACATTTAACTGGGTGTAAACAAAAAAACTATACTTATACTAAACTGAATTGTTAGAAATAGAACCGTTTATCATAGGAAAGGATCAACCAACTTATGTATATGGATGACATCAAGATATTTGCAAAAACTGAAAAAGGGAGAGACCTTGATGCAAACAATAAGAATGTACAGCCCGAAAATAGGAATGGGATTTGGCATTGAAAATTATACCATGCCCATAAAAGAGAAACAATGAAAGAAATAGAGCAGCCAAATCAAGAAAGCATTAAAATCCTGGAAAGAAACAAAATTACATGTACTTAGGAATATTCGAGCTCATAAGAGATGTACTCCTACGGACCCCCACATATGGCCGAGTAAAAGCAGGACGACCAGCTCCAGCATACATACAGCAGCTATGAGGATACGGGATGTAGCCCTGAAGACCTACCAGAGACGATGAATGATAGGGAGAAGTGGCGAGAGAGGATCAGGGATATCCGTGCTAGCGGCACGACATGATGATGATGATGATGATGATGATGGGAATATTGGAAAAGGACAACATATGAAAAGTGTGAAATCTGAGAAATATTTGAATTCCTGGGAAGAACAAAAAGAACATTTCGAAAGCAGCAGATATTACATCAAAGGAATAAACATCAGTACAGTATGTCTGGTAAGATATTCTAGACCATTCTTAAACTAGTCAAGAGAGAAACTCACTCAAATCGATTAAACAAGAAAATTGATGAGAATGTATAAAGCCTTTAGTCAATAAAAGTAAAGTTGGCGACCGTAGTTATGGTGACCCAAAGGCTCTCTTTTTAATAGCTACTACATCAAGGTGTAGGGGAGAGCGCTTATCCATTCACGGGATTGCTCCACTTTACCCTTGATCCGTACCTTATATGCTGAGTGCTAAGCAAAGCGGCATCAAGTACCATTTTTTGAGTTTTTGGTCGAGTCATACCAATGACTCAAAAACTCAGGTCTCCCGAACCAATGGCGAAAACGCTAACCATTATGCCAACGTCCGGTATCTAAATTATTCAATACATTAATTAAATTAAAGGTTTAGATCTGACTTATAGATAATTCGGGTCAGTAAAATTTTTGTTGCATTGATATCAACCACTGTTATCTATTTCTAATTTACTGATTTTCAAATATAAAGTCATTTTTCCCTTAATGCTCTAATTTTTTTGCTATCAAGGTATTTCAAAATATCGATATTTTATCTTTCCCTCACTGTCATCGACGTTTATCAGAAGATGCATGTGATTGAACCTTCATTAAATTAGCTGGTGAAAAAAAAAGAAAATGTTACATACAGGGTGGGGCGATAAAATTGTCGTCCTAAAGAAAACACAACATATTTATTTTAAAACTTTTCTTGAAAAAATCAATTCAGGTAACTTGATTATGTAGTAGAGCTGACATCTATTCAATGTAGCCGCCTTCAGCCTCAATCATCGCCTCGATACGGATCCGGAACTAGGAGCATGCCTTTTTCACAAGCGCCGGTGGAAGCTCGGCGAACACTCGGCGGATGGCGGCGATCAGTCTGGCTTTGGTGTTGTGGGAGGTCTTGTTGGTGATGTTCTCGACGTATGACCCAACGAAGTAGTCCAGCAAGTTCAGGTCGGGGGAGGGGGCAGTGAGAGAAGGTTACAAAGTCGTAGTACTCCTTCTGAAGCCAAGCCTTGGCCTCTTTGCTGCCACACCCAAGGTCTGCCACTGGCCACCTGGTTGCACCAGGGGATCACCACACTCATCAGCACATCCAGGTACACTTTGGTGTTGACTTTCAAGCCGACTTCGAAGATGTGAGGTGGCATGATGTGGCCCTCACTTTAAACCACACCAAAGACCATAACCGTAGCCGGAAACTTTGTTTTCATCACCCTGGGCACGTCCCTGTTATTCGTGGCAGTTTTGAGGGTGCTGGCAATGGTCCTGTTGTCATAACTTGGATCGGTAGAGAGCATGAGTTGTACAGCGGCGCATCTCCGATCTCGCTCGTTGAACATTGTGTCACTTTCAGACATGATAGAAGGCTCCTATCGCTCTTGGGATTTGTACACAACTGGTCAACTAGTAGATGGTTTGCAACAAAAAAAGAAAACCGGTTTTCATTAAACGGAAATGGAATCATGTCGTCTTTTCTAGGGCGACAATTGTATCGTTCCACCCTGTAGTCTAACTTTATTAGCAGCGTAATTTGAAACATGTTCATCAATACAAAGAATAGAATTTATATTTCGTTTTTTTTGTTTAATGGCATATCAACCTTTGTAGGTTATTTAATGCCAAATCCATCCTTCTAGAAGAACAGTAGTGGTACTATTTTAAGGATAAGGGGTTTATATCTTTCCCAAGGGTATTTGTCCGAAAGTGAACGTAATAGCGCGACTGGAGTTCGAACTCGCCTACGAAGATTCCAGAGTCCATCGCTTTAACCATTACACCACGAGAACCCCCCCTCCCATTGTTAGGTATGAAATAAGTTGCTATGAAGATACAAAACTCAGTTCCATTTTAGTCAGGCAGGAATTTGTGCTTAAAGCTCTTTCGTTTGTGGACTGTCTCAGGGCAATATCGTTATTGTTTCGGCAGTAGTCTATCACATCACTCCTATCTCTCTTGTAAGTGCTCCTCCATGGTCTTGTGGTCCTGATGAAACCGCTCGTCTTGCTCGTCACTTAATCCTCCCAAGTCCTCAGCAAATCAATCAAGATGACCGTGTAGGAAATGTTGTGTTGTATAGTGGCTCGTACCACGTGACTTCCGGTATCGCAGAAGTATAAAAGAGCAGAAGCAGAAAGACAGCTCTGAATGACGTCGGTCAGTAATAGACCAACCTCGGACGTAACACCAACAGCGCGAAACTTATAATACTTGTCGGACGGTACCTCTTGAGTTAATAAATAATTAACTCTATTTCACTGAGTATCTTTTACTTACCACGATACATGTCATATCCTAGGTCATGAAAAGCTGAAAACAAATTTGTTACCAGGGTTTCGTAATTATTGGCCTTTTTATTACTGAGAAATACCGGACATTGGCCTAGCGGTTAGAGTGTTCGCCAATCGCCTGGGAGACCTGGGTTCAATCCCAGGTCGAGTCATACCAAAGACTCAAAAAATGGTACTTGATGCCTCCTTGCTTAACACTCAGCATTATAAGGTACGGATCAAGGGTAAAGTGGAGCAATCCAGGGAAAGGAGTAGCGCCCTCCCCTACACCTTGGTGTAGTAAGCTATCGAAAAGGGAGCCTTCGGGTCACCCTCAACTATGGTCGCCTACTTTACTTACTTATTACTGAGAAAGTTTTCCATTACCGCCACAAACAAAAACCATGCTTCCCTTTCCTTATCATTCATCATTCTGACAAAGTCTTGATCATATGTGCGCAAATCTGTGGAACATCACACACAAATGCCTTGGTCTTCTCGAATGGCAAAGCAAGAAGAACTGAGACTGTGTTGGAAGCATTCACTGTCAGTATCTAATGCTCTGACAAATTCTTTCATCGGGCCCAGCTTGATGTGCAGAGGAGGAGATATGATTTTTTCTACACTGACGATTGGATTATTGACATTATTTGGCATACCAATTTTCAGAGTCTCACGTTAAGGCCACTCTTTCTGATTCAAATGTTTGTCTCTTGTTCGGCTGTTCCACACACAAATAAAGCAAGCATACTTTATAAATTCTCTTTGTTAACCAAGGATGAAGTTCACAATTTTGAGATCCAGGCAAATTGTCCAGTTGTGCTCGTGGTATTTTCATTGGTCTATTTAAGTTTTAATGCCATTATACTCTACTTGTAAACACACAGAATGACCAACTGGAATAACTGAATAGACATTGCTATTCTGTAGTAGATCATGCTTCAGGCTACACATACAACTATCTTGGAATAATCTCCAGTCATTTGGATTATACCATGAAATTCCTAATTCTTGGAGAAGATTCGCTGGGCCATACTTAAAATATACAAGAGAGGAACTCACACAAATAGACCATTGCCCATTCGGCTAGGGCTGTAGAATACACCGACTGCTTCTCTGCAGAGGGGTAAGACCCCCCCCCCAACGGGTGTCCTGGATATGACACTAAACAATCTGATGGTTAGGTTCCAGCAGTGCTGCAGCTTTGTGGAATGCGAAGTACCCATTCATTGCCATCGCTCCCAGGTCCACTCTGGCCCGGAGTGGTAGCACCTGATAGGGCCCTATCTATGGGTTAAACAGAACTAACAGCATACTTATGCTAAAATGAATTGGGTAAACTGAATAGCTTAAAATAGAAACGTTTTTGACAATTAAACCGTACTTACACTTAAACTGCGTGCTTATGCTTAACTGAATTATTTCAAATAGAACTGTTTTTCGAAATTAAAACTGTATTTACACTTAACTGAATTATTACATATAACTGCTTGTATAGTTTGAAATGGAAATGTTTTTGACAATTAAACTGTGTACTTATGCTAAACTGAACTGTTTTCAACAGAACAAATTATTTACATAAAAATGGATTTGGCGTTAAATAACCTACAAAGGTTGATATGCCATAAAACCAAACAAACCAAACCAAACCAAACCAAACAAATAGACCAAACGATAAGATGACAATTCACAAAACCTTTTTTATCCAGAGATTAAATTTGTCAAGAAAAGATAAAGAGAGAAGATTAGCCTGTATTAAGAATTACGTAAAAAAATTGAATTCATTTTTTTTTTAAATTTCATATAACCTGTTAGAAATAACAAGAGAAAGTGAAAAAAAAAAGAATTAAAAAAGAAATAGAAAACTACTTGAAACAAAAAAAAAAATAGCAGAAATCTCATCAAATAGATAAACACCCGGGCTACACCCAAATTGTAAGATATTCGGAACCTTCTTGGAGGGAAGAACGGAACCATTCTTGAAGGGAAGAATGGAACGATTCTTGGAGGGAAGAATTTCAAAAATTGGACCAGAGAACAAGAAAACTCATAACGATGCATAAGTCCTTACATTCCAGAAGTGACGAAGACAGAATATATGTATCTTGAAAAGAAGTAAGAAGAGGACTCGCCAGCATTGAAGATAGCGTCGATATATCGATACAATGACTCGAATGCAACAAAAAAAGAACTAAGAAGGCTAATTACAGCGACCAGAAACTACAAAAAGAATACAAGGATCAACCAAGCAACAATACTAAGAGAGGAAAACCTAAAGAGGGAAACTGAATCCCTTCTGATAACAACAGACAACAATACGAAGGAACCAACTATATTAAAACAAAAAACTAGCGACCTAAATAGCCAGAGTAGGTTGTGTGGTGATTGAGACGAAACGATTAATCTCATTCTAAGCGAAAACAGCAAATTAGTGCAAAAATAATATAAGACTTGATGGGTGAGGAAGGTGATCTACAGGGAATTGTGCAAGAATCTTAAATTTGACCATAATACCAAATGCTATATGCGCAACCCGGGATCCTTCTTGGAGAATGAGACGCACAAAGTTTTCCCGAATTTTCCGAAATCTCGGCCAGTCGACCAGATCTAGTGATAATTAAAAAATGAAGAGAACTTGCTGAATCGTGGACGTAACCGTTTCGGTAGACCACAGAGTAAAATTAAAAGAAAACGAAAAGAGATATAAATACTAAGACATTGCTAAAGAACTAAAAATGAACATGAAGGTAACGGTAATACCCAATGTAATTGGTGCGCTCGGAACAATCCCCAGACTTTGAAAAAAGTGGACAAGTGGAGACCATTCAGACTACAGATTTATTAAGATAGGCAATAATCATGAGAAGAGTTCTGGAGACTTGAGGAGACATACTGTCACTCAAACTCCAGTGAAAGCCCATCAGCTTACGCTGGTGTGAAAAAAATTTGCATGATAATTAGCCAGAATATTGAGAAGAGTTCTGAACACTTGAGGAGACTTGCTGTCACACAAACTCCTGTGGAAAATCATCAGCGAACGCAGATGTGAAAAACTCTCAAAAGAGTTTAATAACCATAATAATATGCGTTCGGTACAGTCTCTAGAGGATTGGTACAGGGCCTGGGGAAATTGGAAATAAGAGCACGAGTAGAGACCATCCATAGTAGAGAATTTTTAAGATCGGCCAGAATACTGAGATGAGTCCTGGAGACTTGAGTAGACTTGCTGTCACTCAAACTCCAGTGAAAAACTATCAGCTAACACTAGTGTGAAAAACTCTCAAAGGAGTAAAATAATGACAAAACACTAAGAGATATAAAAATTAGAATCAAGAAGTAAATTAATTAATACATCACAAAATTAATATAACCGCGTCGATAAAGCAGACAGCACTTCCCAGAATGCCCTGCAAACTAGATTAACCTTCACTGAACATCGCAGAGGCGAGAAATTGACAGTCACTAAGCGCAAATGACAGTCTGTATGATATATATATATATATATATATATATTCTCTTTCTCTGAATTGTTGATCGTAAGGAAGCAATTATGCAATGCAATTATTTTGTATCTCCAGGTAGATTAAATATCTATGCCACTAATTAGTCAAGTTTAAGTAAATATGAATAATTATTTCAGAAAAATAATTCGCTTTTTCATTGATCTATTTATTCCTTCATCTTATTTATCAATTTACTTTTTCTTTTTCTTTTTTTTTTTTTTTTTTTTTTTGCTAGTTTAAAAAATCCTAATTACCTGATGGACTAGATAGATAGATAGATAGATAGATAGATAGATATAATTTTTTAAAAATTGTCACCAGTTCCGTGATCACACGAACTGATGAAATCAAGTAGAAACTAATTAATAAAGGGTTTCATATAAAAACACTTTCTTTACGTGACTACCAGTTTCACAGCGTATTAAATATCTAAGGAACATATACATAAATTATAATATTGCGTTAAGTTATTTCGTTTAGCAAGTTCTGAACTCAAACGTCGCGCTTCCAAATTCATTGCTGAAAAAGTGATGGTGTTAGAGCTTGCGATTTATAAACACATATGCAGGACACTGCTGGGGAAGCAGGGACGAACTCATAAGAGATGTACTCTTATGGACCCCCACACATGGCCGTGCAAAAGCAGGACGACCAGCACGAACATACATTCAGCAGCTATGTGAGGATACGGGATGTTGTCCTGAAGACCTGCCTAGGGCGATGAACGATAGGGAGGAGTGGCGAGAGAGGGTCAGGGATATCCGTGCTACCAGCGCGACATGATGATGATGATAAAAATAAATTCGACTTTTTATTAATTGATGATTGACAATAAATTCGACTTTTTATTAATTGATGATTGACAATACATCCAGAAACTGGCAGGAAAGAAAATTTTATTTTCTTCACAGTTTTAACGATATTTCTACACTCACTCACACACACTCACACACATAGACACACACACAGACACACACACACACACACACACATATATATATATATATATATATATATTGAGCACTCTCGTGAGGAATTACCGCAATGGTAAGCTTTTTCTTATGAATGAAATACTCCGAAAATGTTAAGAGTATATGTAAACAAAAAATGCACATAAAAATTCCTTCGTTTATGCTGAGATTGACAAGATCTCTGTGGTAAGGTATCCGACAGGCGTAAAGTCAGCAGCGTTTCGATCCCAGAATGCCGCATGTCTAGTTATACTAATTAGTTTTAATACAATGAAATATTCTGTATGTTAATAACAATATATATATATATATATATATATATATATATATAAGGAACATATATATATAGATATATATTGTCATCCACAGACAGACTGTTTCGTTGTATCACAAGTCTTCAATGTGCCTAGAAACCCGCCCAACATCACGTTAGACTTAGTGTTAGACCGCTCAGACAACAAGCGAACCACGTCAGCTCGCGAATTATAGGGCATTAAGTGGTAGCGTTCGTTTGTTTACATTTTATACCTTATTGGATACCAGAGTGCTCAATACGTTCAAAGAGCTTTGCATTATGCGATCGGCAGCCGTAAATTCCTTTACCAGAGTCCTCAACCCCCATGGGGGAGCGTATATATTGTCATCCACAGACAGACTGTTTCGTTGTATCACAACTCTTCAGTGTGGCTAGACACGTAGGACACTTGAAGCTGGAATCGAAACCCGCCCAACTTTAGGTTGAACTTAGTATTAGACCGCTCATTTTTAGAAAAAAATCTATAATTCGGATGGCGTGAAAAACCCCAGATGATGCAATTTGCAAATAAAATAATATTACACAAACAGATATCTAGGAAAAAAAATTCAAAAAAAAAAAAAAAAGGAAAAGACTAAAAACATATGTACAACTTGAAAATAATCAACCAACAACGCAATGCCTAGCCAAAAGAAAAAAACAACGACAGAATTCCCGAAGTTAAACGTAAAAGTGCTCAATAAACTAACTGGAGCGAAATATAAAGTGTGGGATAAAACAATAATCCTAATTATTTATTCAACCATTGGGTTGGGGGTGCTGTAGAATACACTGACTGCATCTCTGCTGAGGGGGTAAGACCCCCAATGAGTGTCCTGATATGACACCAAACAGTCTGATGGTGAGGTCCCAGTAATGCTGGGGCTTTGGGGAATACGGAGCACCCCTTCATTGCCATTGCTCTCATGTCCACTCTGACCGGAGCGGTAGCACCTGATAGGGCCCTATCTATGGGTTAAATAGAACTAACGGCATACTTATGCTAAACTGAATTGTTTGAGTTAACTGAATAGCTTGAAATAGAAAAGTTTTTGACAATTAAACCCTACTTACATTTAAACTGCGTGCTTATGCTAAACTGAATTATTTCAAATAGAACTGTTTTTTGGCTTTGAGAATGTATTTACACTAAACAGAATTGTTTAACATAGAACTATTTTGACATTTAACTGTGTGTAAACAAAATCAGTTCTTATACTAAACTGAATTAGCTGAATTAAAACTGCTTGACTAAACTGAGTAGCTCGAAATAGAAATGTTTTTCACAATTAAACTGTAATTATGTTTAAACTGCGTACTTATGCTAAACTGAATTATTTGAAATTGAACTGTTTTGACGTTGAAACTGTACTTACACTAAACTGAATTGTTTAATATAGAACTGTTTTGACATTTAACTGTGTGCAAAGAAAATCTCTACTTATACTAAACTTTATTAGCTGAATTAGGACTGCTTGACTAAACCGAATAGCTTGAAATAGAAATGTTTTTGACAAATAAACAGTACTTATATTTAAACTGCGTGCTTATGCTAAACTGAATTGTTTGAAATAGAACAATTTTCATAAAAATAGATTTGGCGTTAAATAACCTAGAAAGGTTGATATGCCAACCAACCAACCAACCAACCAAACAGATTTTTGCCCTACCTCTAAATACAGAAAAATTCTAATTGATTACACGTTCATATTAGACACAAAACACTAAAAAAAAAATCCGAATTCTCGAAGCTCTCAATATAAAGATAACCAAACCTTCCTTGAACAAGATCAATTTCGAATGTAGTTGTCGTGTTCTGAAATGCTTTAAATTCTTCCCGCCGACTCTACTTCCCACCTCCTGTAAAATCTTTTTCTTTCGTAAATTCTCCTCCCACTTTGTTTTTCATCCTACTCTCTATTAAAATGCATATAACTCATCGCTGAGTTTGTCATCTCACTGTTCGTTCTCACGACGATGGCTACAGTTCCGGCAGAAAGAACTTGGGGGAAAATATGGCACTTTTTTTAAAATCATCCAGTCCAGATGTCAAACAAAGCATATGGAGACAAAAACGGATCACTTATAAAATAGGCAAAAATGAAGTGTCGGTCCCATTTAATCAAACTATATTATCAATATATATATATATATATATATATATATATATATATATATTAAGCTGATCTATCTCTGTTCAGAGCTATCTATCTCCCTCCGATCTATCGATCTATCTATCAATCTATCTATTTATCAGCTTATACTTACATCTATTCAGATGTATATATGCATGTACAATTATACTAGTGCAAAAATTGCAAGTTATATATGAGTCTATGCCTAATTTTTGAAGGTGAATAACTTCTCTTAAATGAAGTGATAAGTTGTTTACTCGAGAAAGAGAAAATATCTGGCTTTGAGGCCTGCTTGGGGAAACGTCTATAAATGAATGTATATATCATTATGCCATCGGTTGTAGATTAATTTTAGTTACTTGAGTAGCAAATTCAATTAAAAACGATAAAAAGTGTTCAAACCTCCCCAGCGTAATTATCAAGCACTTAATAAGCAAAAATAAGCCCTGAATGATAGATAGAATGAAACAAACTGAGATAACTATATATAAACTGAACTAGATAGATAGAAACAAAGTGACATATATAGATAGATAGATAGTCGAAAATAAATTAATCACAGTCTATTGAACCAATCAGATATATATAAATATAAAAGTAAAGTTGGCGATCGTCGTCGAGGGCGACTAGAAGGCTCCCTTTTCAAAAGCTACTACACTGAGGTGTAGAGGAGGGGGCGACTCCTTTCCCTGTATTGCTTCACTTTACCCTTGATACGTACCTTATATTGCTGAGTGCTAAGCGAGGAGGTATCAAGTACCATCTTTGACGTCTTTAGTATGACATGAAAGGAGATTGAACCCAGGTCTCTCTCTCTCTCTCTCTATATATATATGTATATATACGTGTGTGAATGGGTGAGAGAGAGAGAGAGAGAGAGAGGGGGGTGTTTGTGTTAGTGTGCGTGTTTATTCCAATGTATTTGAGTAGATCGATAGATATATAGATATAAGCAGACTGAGACAGACATACAAGTGAAAGGGATATGAATAACTATAAACGCAGAACAGATTTATAAATATGTATATGTGTGTGGGTCTATATCTGTATGTATGTACGTATATATATATATATATAGGCATAGAAAGATAGGTACATAGATAGAAACAGACGGTGATATATAGATAAATAGATTGATCGATTGATAGATACATAGATAGAACAGAGATCGAGAAAAAATAGATAGATAAAAATACTTAATATAGAACTAAAAAAGACAGTTCAGCAAGTATACAGTTAAGTATACTCTACTTATTTGTATGCATTGTATACATTTGATATAGTAAACATCTAAGGGTCAATTGCGAAAAAAATCAGTTGGACGTAGTTGTGTACAAACCATGTGATCCCAAAAACAACATATTTCAAGCAATATCACAGAAGATTAAAAGTTTGAATTTTAGGTAGGATGAACAGTTAAGGAAACCTTCCACAGCAGATTACATCAGACAAAAGGAAGTTTTTCTTTACACAACAAATTGTGACCACGCTGAAGACACGCATCATCCAAAAATTAGCAATGTGTTCATGTAGCCGACAGATCAATTACAGTTCGTGACAACACAAATAAGAACACCGGTAGTCACTCATTGACTTATCGGTAGGACCCAAAATAGAACGAAGTAAGATTCCTATGGCCCATTCGGCTGAGGATGCATAATACACTGACTCCATCTCTACCGAGGGGTAAGACTTCGCCTACGAGTGTCCTGGATATGACAATAAACAATCAGATGGTGAGGATTCAGTAATTCTGGGGCTTTTGGGAATACTTGTTTGGTTATTTGGGTTTCATGGCATATCAACCTTTGTAGGTCATTTAATGCCAAATTCTGTTTATACAATGATTATAAATAATGTTTATATCAATGATTGCCAGGACCTTTTCGATGTAATCCTTGGTCTGGGTCTTCCTGGCGGTGTCCTCAGCTTTGGGCTTCCGCTCCATCACCTCCAAAGGGTCGTCCGATACGTTTGCATTTTGAGGGTGCTGGTAATGGTCCTGTTGTCATAACTTGGATCGGTAGAGAGCATGTGTTGTACAGCAGCGCATCTCCGATCTCACTCGTTGAACATTGTGTCACTTTCAGACATGATAGAAGGCTTCTATCGCTCTTGAGATTTGTACACAACTGACCAACTAGTAGATGGTCTGCAAAAAAAAAAAAAAACAAAAAAAAAAAAAAAACGGTTTTCATTAAACGGAAATGGAATTATGTCGTTTTTTTCTCGGGTGACAATTTTTATCGTTCCACCCTGCAGAATACACCAACTATACCTCTGCAGAAGGGTAAGACCCCCCTCCCAACAAGTGTCCTGGATATGACAATAAACAATCAGAGGGTGATGATTCAGTAATGCTGGGGCTTTTGGGAATACTTGGCTGGTTGTTTGGGTTTCATGGCATATCAACCTTAGTAGGTTATTTAATGCCAAATTCTGTTTATATATAAATGTGTATATATATATATATATATAACTTAAGATTTCTAAGTGACTACTTTCCATTTAACGTTTTAGATAAGCAGGATCTCATTTGTTTACACACAATTAAATGGTTTCAATGCCTATTTTGTTACAACTCAGTCTCTTTTAAGAAGGATAAAATAATTCCTTTTGACGTTGTCGAACCGATCACTCAAACTTTTCCCCTTGAAAAATAGCTTTCTGATGAGAGAGAAAGCTTTACATTCTATGAGAACGTGTTTAAAGGTGGAAGACGTTTGACGTTTCAAGCACTGTGGTTGTTGTTCCTGTTTCACCATGAAAGAGTAAGGTTTGTATGACCAATGCGCAATCGGGATATAATGACTTGTTCTCTTCTTTATTTTCTGAAAGCTGGTATCAATTTTCCCCTAAAGTGGGGTGGACCAGGAAGAGTTAATTGTGGATATTATTCCAGCGTTGTTGCCATTTTGCGTGAAGGAATTTGTTGCTTTGTGGTTTCAAGTCAGTATGTGGAATCCTGAATTTGTCGGGGGTCAGATCTCAGGCTGATTTGACTGCTGAATCTGCTCTTTCATTTCCTTTCACTCCAATGTGTCTTGGGATCCAGGATTTCTTTACAATTTGACATAGAGTCTAGTCTACTGAAAAGTTTAATGATATGGGGGTTCTCAAGTTTTTTTTCATTACTTAATGATAGTAAAAAAGAGAGTGAGTCTGAGAATATGACTAATTTCTTTCGTTTACACTTCGAGATGATGTCAAGTGCTTGATCTATTACACAGACTTCTGCTGTGAAAATGGAGCTTTTCATTGGAAGAGCTTTCTTGATAATTGTTTTATATAGAACAGCTGCGCATGCCGTTTTGTCATTGTCCTTGGAGCCATATGCGAAGACATATAGTGAGTCGGGATGGTGTTGGAAGATTTCTCCTGATAAGTACTGGGATGGGGTTTTGTGTTAGGGAGCTCATTCAGTTCGAAGATTACTTCGGGGTTTTGATGCTTCAAGGTGGTGTTTGAGGAAGGATGGTTTCATGTATACTATTTAGAGAGACTTTGATTCAGGGTGAGTAGACTTCATCCAATGGCCAAAAGGTTTTGTTGATTTTTCCTTTTTTTTTTCAAAATGTTGCACGCATTTTGTGGTGGTAATGTGGAGTTACCCTTCATTGCCATCGCTCCCAGTTCTACTCTGGCCCGGAGTGGTAGCACCTGATAGGGTCCTATCTAGGGGTCAAATAGAAATAAACTGTGTAATTACTCTAAACTGACCTGGCCATTGGTCTAATGAGTTGAGTGTTCGCCAATGGTCCGGGAGGCCATGGTTCAATCCCAGGTTGAGTCATTCCAAAAACTCAAAAATGGTATTTGATGCTGCCCTGCTCAACAATCAGCATTATAAGGCAAGGATCAATGGTAAAATGGAGCAATCCAGGGAATGGAGTAGCGCCGTCCCCTACACCTCGGTGTAGCAGCTATTGAAAAGATAGCTTTCGGGTCGCCCTCCACTAAGGTTGCCAATATTATTTGTCTCTTACTTTTAAACTGTGTGCTGATGCAAAACTAAATTGTTTGAAATAGAACTGTTTTTGACATACAACTGTGTGAAAACAAAAAAACTATACTTATACTAAACTGAATTGTTTGAAACTTTTTAAAAATAACTTGATTCGGCGTTAAAGGATCCGAAAAGGGTTGATACGTAGTAAAACCAACCAACCAACCAAGATTCTCGGCAAGAAAGCAACTCCATTATTATAACAAGTGAAACATACATGTCTGCATACAATATTTTCTTTCTAGAAAGACTTTTTCAGTTGCATAGACCTTCTCGCAAGCATACACCTGAAATCCCAACAAAAATCAGGAAATATTCAATAATAATTATTATTGTAGTTGTTTAGAACTTTGAGATACAAACGAATCTCCTTATCCTGGTCCGAGGATCAGATCAAGTGTTAATCAACCAGAGGCAAAAAAAAACTTGTCATCTTGTGGATTTTGTGTTTCCAAGGCAACACAGAGTGAAAATGAAAAAAAAGCAAAAATAAATAAATAAATAAATAAATAAATAAAAGATAAACAAGTAGTTGGATCTTGCCAGAGAGATCAAAAAGCTGACGGCTAGAATACTGAGAAGGGTCCTATCAGGTGCTACTATTCCGGGACAGAGTAGACCTGGGAGAAATGGCTATGAAGGGGTGCGCCGCATTCCCCAAACCTCCAGCATCACTGGAACCTCACCATCAGATTGTTTAGTGTCATATCCAGGACACTCGTTGGTGTAGTCTAACTCCTCTGAAGAGGTGCAGTCGGTGTATTCTACAGCCCCAACCTAATAGGCCAGTGGTGATAGAGATGAAACGATCAATCATATAATAAGCGAATGCAGTAAGCTAGCAGACAAAGAGTATAAGACCATGCACGACTGATTGGGAAATTAATCTGAGAATTGTGCAAGAAATTGAAATTTGACCGTATTAACAAATGATATATGCTCAACACTGAATCCTTCCAGGAAAATGAGACGCACAGACTTCTCTTGAACTTAAAGATACAAACGGATCATCTAATTTCAGCCAGACGAACAGATCTAATGATAGTTAACTAAAAAAGACAACATACCAAGTAATGGACTTTGACGTTCCGGCTGACGACAGTAAAACTAAAAGAAAGTGAAAAGAAAGACCTAGTGAGAAAACTGAAAAACTATGGAACATGAAAGTGACGGTGATACCAATAGTAATTGGCGCGCTCGGTACAGTCACCAAAGGATTGGTTCAGGAACTAGAGGACTTGAAAATATAAAGACCAGTGGGGATCATCCAGACTACTATATTATTAAGATTAGCCAGAATACTGAAAAGTATCCTGGAGAGATGAGAAAACTCGCTGTCCGTCAAACTCCAATGAGAAATTATCTGCTTACGCTGGTATGAAAAACTCTCAGAAATAAAATAATAATTATTATAATTATGATTACCCAACCCCTCCGCTCGGGCAGGATATGACACAAGGTCAATTTTTAAGCGGAGTTTAACAGGTTTGAATTCAGAGTTTTCCTTCTCCTAGACTAGTTGCCTCACTGAAGAACCTAGTCTGCCCTACTATTTACCCATAGCTGGAGGGAGAATAATTGGATTCATACCTTTCCCACGGGTATTAGTGCTATGTAAAATACAATCAGTCTCGTCCATGACTTGAACTCGTGTCGTCGTGTCCATTTCCTACGACGTTAACCATTACACCATGGGCATAAAGAGTATAAGACTTAACATAACTATATTGAAGTTACACAAAAATAAATAAAAATGTCTAATAAGTTTTCAAAAATTATTTATCAGTCATTCAACAATCAATCCTACGGGGATGTCCTGGATACTGAAAAAAAGTACTTTCAAGTCATTAGTCAAGGACATAGAAGTGAGAAGAGAGAGAGAGAGAGAGAGAGAGAAATATTTCTTTTCTGTTAATTTCAAGTATCAACATTTGAGAAATAACATGATCTAACCATATGCAAGAGAAAGTAAAATTTTCCTGCATCGTGTCATTATAATTATCTTTCATAAACGTAATGTGTGTTTCGATAAAAAGCAACAAAAAAAAAAAAAGAAAAAAAGATGAATAATCCAATTAGTTAAAATAATCAATAAAAATGAATGACTAAACAATTAAAATTGGGAAGATTATGAACGATAGTAATTAAATTATTTAAAATAATGATTGACAAAACTTGTATAAGAAATATTAAGGATGATACTCGTTAAAGTTATAAATAATAACTGAAAAACAGCTAGAATTAATAAGAAAAACGATAACACTAGTTAAGTAAGTGAAGTTGGCTACCTAAGTCGAAGATGACCTGAAGGCTCCCTTTTCAGTAGCTACTACACCGAGGTGTAAGGGATTTTCTGGATTGCTCCGCTTACCTTTTAATGCTAAGACGGCCTTAAGTAACATTTTTTTGAGCCTTTGGTATGACTCAGCCTGGGATTGAACCCCGGTCTCCCGGACTATGAGCTAACACTCAACTAATTGGGCTAATACTGGTTAAAGTTATGAATAATAAGGGTTAACAAAGAAACAAGAATTTGTGTGTTGGTAGATAATACTAGTTAAAGTTATTAAAATAGATATTAATTAAACTAGAATTAAAAGATGGAGGAATGTACTAGTTAAAGTATAGGATGATACAACTCAAAGTAATTAACATCTTGTCATGTCATCAGGACGGATATCTCTGACCCTCTCTCGCCACCCCTCCTTATCGTTCATCGCTTCCGGTAGGTCCCCAGGGCTACACCCCGTATTCTCTCAGAGCTGATGTATGTTGGTTCGAGCTGGTCACCCTGCTTTTGCACGGCCATATGAAGGGGTCCATGGGATTACATCACTTATGAGCTCATCCATACTTCTCCAGCAGTATCCTGCGTACGGTCACCTACCACCCATCACGAAAACAATAATGATTTAATAACAACTAGAATTAGGAAGATTAAGAATACAAGTGGTTAATAATAATGGTATGTCTGGTTTCTTTGTTTTATGGCATATCAACCTTTGTAGGTTATTTAATGCTAAACCTATCCTTCTAGAAGAACAGTTGTGGTACTATTTAACTGGGAGGATGAAGGGTACTATTTAGCTGGGAGGATAAAGGGGTTCATACCTTTCCCAAGGGTATCTGCCCGAATATAATAGCGCGTCTGGAGTTCGAACTCGCTTACGACGATTCCGCAGTCCATCTGTTTAACCATTACACCATTATTTCTGTAAGCAAACAGAAATAGGAAGATGAAATATTAGTTAAATCTATAAATATTAATTATCTATTTGTCGTTTTTTTTAATTCCATTACATTTTTTTCGATTCGTTTTTTCCCATTTCAATTTATATCTTCTTGGTGTTTGCTGTAAAGAGGGGTGTCCTCGTGGTGTAATGGTTAGAGCGATGGACTGCGGAATCGTAGTAAGCGAGTTCGTATTTCAGTCGCGCTATTATGTTCACTTTCGGGTAAATACCCTTGGGAAAGTTATAGACCCCCTCATCATCCCAGCAAAGGGTTAAATAGTACCACTACTGTTCTTCTAGGAGAATAACTTTGGCATTAAATAAACTGCAAAGTTTGATATGCCATTAAACAAAGAAACCAAACCAAACCTTTGCTGTAAAGAGTTCCGAGATGACCTATGTTCTTAATGAGATAGGTCATCTCGGAACTCTTTACAGCAAAGGTTTCGAAATAAATGATGTTCTTAATGAGATCATTTATTTCGACCTAACTTATAAGAATAACTTTCTCTCTATCTCTGTCCAACTTGTGTACTATGGATCTATACCCAGTCAGTGCATATCTATCTATCATTTTTGGAGGGTTTTGTTACTCCTCTGCTAAGGATACTATCTGATGGCGAGGGTCCAGTAATCCTGGAGCTTTGGGAAATGCAGTGTACCCTTTCATTGCCGTCGCTCCCAGGGCAAGTCTGATTCGTGGTGATGGCACCGGATAGGGTCCTGTTTATGGGTCAAATAGAACAAAATGTGTGTAAACAAATGACTGATGTCAAATTGTGACTGTCATAATGTGGTATGGTGAGATATGTAATCACCACCGGAACAGTTAAAATAAGGGACCATGTCACCGGTCACCGGATAGAGAAACACAGAGAGACACCCTGGACTGAACACGCTAAGAACTACACATTCTCTCTCTGTAAATATTACAATAAACCTTTCTTTCTTTATTCAAATATATAGTACATATTATTTCCTTTCTTTCCTTTCACGGAATACTATCTCTTGATTATCCTTATAATATATCAATTGATATATCAATTGACAACAAAGACGAAATACGCACTCAGTAAATTCATTTACTAAAAAAAAAAAAAAAAAAAAAAAAAAAAAAAGGACTGTGTTGTTGGAGCTGTTTTTTCTTACATAAATAAGTTTACGTGTATTTGAAAAAGACGAAAAGGATCTCTTGAAATTTGTAATGTGTTGATATTTTGTACGGTGAATTTTCTGAACATTTTTCAGTGTTGACAATTTTTTTCGTAACGAAATCGTTGAAGGTGGGCATCTTCTTTTTTGAACAAAATTTTGTGAATACGTTGACTTGATATTTGTGTATTTAAAAAAAATGGCTTCGGAACAAATAGCAGCATTAACGAAAACGTTAACTGAGAGTTTAATCGCTCAGCAAAAAGCTCAAATTGACATTCAAAAACAGATGTTGGTTCAGCAAGAGCGTTTTGAAGCACTTGTCATACAGCAAACTACAGATAACTGACTATTTTGTGATACTATTTTGTCACAAAAAACTAATGATAGTGCGTCTAGATTTTTTTCGGCATAGGGCATAGCTAACTCACTAGCTGAGTTCAAATACAACGCAGAACGAGGCGACATTTATCCCGCCTATTATCGTAGGTTCGAGACGATTTTTACAAAAAGATGTGAGAAATGGTCTGACGAAAAAAAAATCACACTCCTACTTCAGAAATTGGGTACGGAGAAAAATACAAAATTTACAAATTTGATTTTACCAAAGAAACCAGAAGATATTTCTTTTTCGGAAACTGTTAAAATGTTGTACTCGATGTTTGGTGAAAGAGACAGCCTTTTTCATACAAGATATAAATGATTAAACATGCAAAAAGAAGAAACTGATGATATTGTCACATATGCGGGTAAAGTCAACGCCCTGTGTGAACTATTCAAATTGAAAGATCCATCAGTTGACATGTTTAAGTGTTACATATTTGTCCAGGGACTGACAGCATCGAGGGACAAGGATTTGAGGTCAAGAATTTTATCAATTATGGAGCAAGATCCAGAAATGAACTTCCAAAAAGTGACAGAAGAATGTCAGAAGTTGATAAATGTGAAAAGGGACACCACTAGGATAGAGGGAAAATTTACATCCCAGGTCCAAAAACAAAAAACTTTTCTCAAGAACAAAGGAAAAAGTTTTGAATGTTGGAGCTGTGCGGGTTCGCACTTAAGAAAAAATTGTCCTTTTAAAGACCAACCTTGCGCTAAATGTGGTTTAGTCGGACACCGAGCCTCCCAGTGCCGAACTAAACAAAATAAACAAAGACAAAAATTTAAGTCTAAATTAAATGTAGTGTTGTCAAAAGAAGAAGTGAGACAAGGGGGTAAACGAAAATTTGTCAATACCAAAACAAATGGTCACATAGTTCAGCTACTTTTAGATACAGGTAGCGATTTTTTTATTATCGACGAAGTGACCTGGAAGAGGATTGGGTGTCCAAAACTGGAAAAAACGTCTAAAATTGCCAAAGGAGTATCAGGAAAAAGATTAAAATTCAAGGGAGAGTTTAATTGCAGTGTATCCCTTGTATCGAAAACTTTTTCTTCAAAAGTGTCAGTTGTTTCAGGTATAAATTCTTGCCTCTTCGGAATTGATTGGATCGTTTTGTTTGATTTATGGGAGCTACCCATAAATTCATTTTGTAACCGTGTTAGTGTATCTGAAAAGAAAAATTCTAAACAAAATGAGGATTTTCTTATTGTCTTAAAAAGAGAATTCCCTAGGGTTTTTTCTGAGGGGTTAGGTGTGTGCACTAAGACCGAAGTGCATTTTGAGCTAAAACAAAATGTGAAACCTGTTTTTAAACCAAAAAGAAACGTGCCTTTTTCTTCAAAAGAAGATATTGAAATTGAACTGCAAAGACTGCAGGAAAATGGTGTAGTCGAAAAAGTTGACTATTCTGAGTGGGCAAGCCCCACTGCGTATGTTAAAAAGAAAAATAAGAATATTCGGGTATGCGCCGATTTTTCTACAGGCCTTAATGACTGTCTGATGGAACATAGTTATCCATTCCCATTCCCTGAAGACATTTTTACAAAGCTGAATGGAGTTAAAATTTTCTCCAAAATTGATTTATCTGAGGCTCACCTTCAGGTAAAAGTCAGTGAAGAATGTTCAAAGTATTTGTGTATTAATACCCATTTAGGACTCTTCAGACTCAAAAGGCTCCCTTTTGGTTTGAAAGTAGCTCCCGCGTTATTTCAGCAAATAATGGACACGATGCTTGCCGATTTAGGTTTTGCAAGCGCATATTTGGATGACATTCTTGTAAAGAGTAAAAATGTACAGGAACATAAGGAACACATCAGAACAGTTTACCAAAGAATTCGGCTTCAAATTGAGTGCTTAAAAATGTGAATTTTTCTTAAAACAAATAAAATATCTTGGTCAAATCATTGACAGCCAAGGCAGAAGACCGGATCCTCAGAGAACAGAAGCCATTGAGAAGATGCCAGCACCTTACAATGTTGCCCAGTTACAATCTTTTTGGGGTTTAGCACAATATTACGCTATTTATATCCCAAAAATGCATAAGTTGAGAGCACCATTGAACGAATTGTTAAAAAAGAGACAAAAGTGGATTTGGTCAAAAGAGTGCCAAAGTGCATTTGAAGAGATTAAAAAAATGCCTGCTATCAGATTTAGCACTGGCACACTTTGATCCACAGAAGGAATTGATTGTGGCATCAGATGCAAGTGACTACGGATTAGGAGCAGTACTTCTCCATAGACTTGAAGATGGATCAACGAAGCCAATAGCTCATGCATCCAGATCACTTTTGCCTGGAGAAAGAAACTATTCTCAAATTGAAAAAGAAAGTTTGGCAATCATTTATGCAATTACAAAATTCCATAGATTCATTCATGGCAGGATTTTTACATTGCAGACTGACCACAAACCCTTGTTGACTATTTTTGGCTCTAAAAATGGCATACCCACTAACACTTCAAACAGACTTCAACGATGGAGCATAATTCCGTTGAATTATGATTTTAAAATGGAGTACATTTCATCCAAAAATATTAAACATGGGGATGGATTATCCAGACTGATTCGAAAGTGTGCAGAACCTTTAGAGGACACAGTGATAGCTGCATTGAGAGAGGAAAAAGAACTCTCCGGACTGCTGTGCAACACGATTCGAGAGTTACCAGTGACTCTAGATGACATCCACAAAGCAGCAGAAACAGATGAATTCATTGTAAAAATAAAAAAACAGGTGCAGTTAAACGAAAAGTCGAAGAAAGACTCGAAAATTTCGCCATTTTCTATTTGTTCGCAGACTTTAATGTATGCGGACAGAGTCGTCATACAGACCACACTACAGAGGAGGATTCTAAAAGAATTTCATCGCGGTTATCCAGGCATGTCCAGAATGAAGGCCTTAATGCGAGGATATACATATTGGCCTAGGATAGACCGGGACATCGAAAAAATTGTAAGAGAGTGTCAAGGGTGTCAGCTAGCAGCAAAGGCACTACCTGTACAAATGCAACCGTGGCCGAAGACGGATACACCGTGGACTCGGTTACACATTGACTATGCAGGTCCTTTGAATGGACATTATTTCTTAGTAGTCGTCGACAGTTTCACCAAATGGTCGGAATTGTTTAAGTGTAAACATCCGACATCAACAAGCACTATAGATGCACTAAGACTTCTCTTCGGTCGTTTTGGAGTGCCTAAAACTATTGTCAGCGACAACGGCACCCAATTTACCAGCAAAGAGTCTCAAGAATTCTGCAAGGCCCAATCTATTGATCATTTAACAACTGCAATATATCATCCAAGATCAAACGGTCTCACAGAGAGATTTGTGGACACGTTCAAAAGAGCTTTGAAGAAAAATCAAAGCATGGACACCGATGAGATGAGTCTTGAAAATTTTCTATCTGTGTACAGGATCACTCCTAACCCGAACACTAATGCCGGTTTGTCACCAGCTGAACTAATGTTCGCACGAAAAATCAGATCCGTATTTGACAGGATTTTACCAAATACAACCAAGACAACAGCAACAAGAGAAAGTCTTTCGACTCGGTTCTACAAACCTGGTGACAAAATACTCTTCTTGAACTATAGGACTGGGAAAAGCTGTTGGGAAGAGGGGATTATTATGACATGTATTGGACACGTGCTATATTCTGTAAGAAGTAGTAAATTTGACTGTCGCATGTATATAACTCAGCTAAGACCTTGACACACTGATGACTACAAACAGGCAGAAGATAATGAACTGCCCTTGGAGGTATTATATGACTCTTTTAATGTTCCTCTACCCATAACACAACCTACTCCGAGAGTGGTATTTTCTACTCCAGGTCCGAGAGTACCAGTTTCATCACAAATTCCACCCCCTCAAACAAATTTGAGGAGAAAAAGTACAAGGGTAAAAAGAAAAGTTAACCGACTGAGCCCCAGACCTAAAAACAAACGGTATTAAGCCAAACTCTCCAGGGAAAAATTGGCTTAGGGGGAGGTGTTATGGTGAGATATGTAATCACCACCGGAACAGTTAAAATAAGGGACCATGTCACCGGTCACCGGATAGAGAAACACAGAGAGACACCCTGGACTGAACACGCTAAGAACTACACATTCTCTCTCTGTAAATATCACAATAAACCTTTCTTTCTTTATTCAAACCTATAATACATATTATTTCCTTTATTTACTTTCACGGAATATTATCTCTTGATTATCCTTATGTTATTGCCACCTCAGGATATATCATAATGCAATACTTGAAAACATTTAACTGTGTGCCAACAAAATCTCAGGCTCATTTGAGAATCTTATCTACAAAATGTGTTTTTGAATAATGTATATATCTAATATATTTGTATAAAAAGAATTTTGCAATAAATAACTTAGAAAAAATTGATATGCCATAAAACCCAACCAAACTAAACCATGAGATTGCCAACTATTCAGAAAGTGATATATATATATATATATATATATAAGTAAAAGTAAAATAAAGTTGGCGACCGTAGTCGAGGGCGACCAGAAGGCTCCCTTTTCAATAGCTACTACACAGAGGTGTAGGGGAGGGCGCTACTCCTTTCCCTGGATAGCTCCACTTTACCCTTCATACGTACCTTATACTGCTGAGTGTTAAGCAAGGAGGTATCAAGTACCATTTTTAAAGTCTTTGGTATGACGCGACCAGGGATTGAACCCAGATCTACCGAACCATTGGCGAACACTCTATCCACTCTATAGTGCCGGTTTATATATATATATATATATACCTCTCTCAAATATCCAGTCAGTGTCCAAGGACAGTAGTATGGATTATTCTTTTACAGAGAATATATGAGGGAAATCATATAAAACTATGAGAGTGTTCAACAATAGCCATACAAAGTGGCTAATTCCCCTTGACCATTTTTAAGGTAAATTTAAAAAAAACACTTGACAACTATATAAAATGTCCCCACCTTATCTGGTTTAACTATCTCGGTCCTAATTGAAACAAGAGGAATATCTAGGATGGCAACAGCTGAGTTAATTAACAGACATATTAGGAATAAATGTAAATCATGTATGAGATAGCCATTAGTTAAACGACCTTTGTCTGTTTAGAATATCACACCTGCCAAGTAGGAGGAACTACTCCAAGAACGCAAAATTAAAAGGGACTGACCAACAGATTAATTCCACTCCTGTTTCTGAATTGTTCTAGCATGTAACATGTTAACCCCTCTGCTCACGCCTATGAATGAAATAATTTGTAATTTGATTTCCACCTTATTCTTATTCCTACTTTTATTTCTTATTTTTATTTTATTTTTTTAACTTTTTTATTTTCTGATTCTTATTTTTTATTTTATTTTTAATTTACCTTATTTTATCTTCTGAATAAGAACTGAAACTCCACATTCGCTACTTTGTGACAGGAGGGAAGCATATAAAGAGTCATCTGACGAGACGGAGAGTATAACAATAATATTCTCCGCCGAAATAAATTCATTATGACGACTTAACCGAGTTTGAGTCTCCATTTAATTGTACTATATATATATATATGTGTGTGTGTGTGTGTGTGTGTGTGCGCGCTTGTGTGTGTTCTTCCTAATGATCCAATATGTTAAACTTCGGTAGATGGGCCTGACTCTGTAGTCTTTGTTAGTTTATTTAAATATTGTGGGATTTCTCAATCGGTGGTCGAAGACATGCAGTGGGGTAAAAAAGTTTGTTACTTGCATTCAGTGACAGAAGAACAGATAAAAAAAAGACATTGAAATCAAGAAAATATACCAGATCTCAACTCGTCTAGGGTTTTCTTATGGCTTGGTATTAGGGACTCGTGTTCATATTTAATGTTTTGTCTTGTTGTTTCTTAAATGTGATGTTAAGAAAAATCTTTAAACAAATCTATTTGGGATCCTAACACTCCGGATCTGGAAGTAATAGCAAGGAAGACCAATTCTACATTCCTCGGTACCCCTTGTTAGATAATCGGGACCATTTATAAAACGGACCTGGGAGGAACTCAGACAAAAAGACCGAAAGGACAAGAAAATGGATAATTATTCACCAGCCTTTATTCACGGAAAATACGTTCTCGGGATGGAGAAACAGACTACTTCGACATTGTAGCAGGAGTACAGCAAGGAGACACACTAACCCCATACCTCTTAATCATCTGTCTCGACTACGTGCTTAGAACATCGATTGATAAAATCAAAGAAAACGGTTTCAAGCTGACAAAGAAAAGAAGCAGAAGGTACCCCGCAAAAACAATTACCGACGCTGACTACGCCGATGACATAGCGCTTCTGGCAAATGCACCAGCCCAAGCCGAAACCCTACTGCATAGTCTGGAATGAGTCGTTGCAGGCATTGACTTCCATGTCAATGCACACAAAACGGAATACATGTGCTTAAATCAAACAGGCGACATTTCCACACAAAACGGTAGCTCTCTGAAACTAGCTGACATGTTCACCCACCGAGGAAGCAGTGTCTCATCAACCGAGACAGACATCGACAAGCGACTAGCAAAGGCATGGACAGCTATCAATAGACTTTCGGTCATATGGAAGTCAGACCTGACCGATAAAATGAAACGCAGTTTCTTCCAAGCAGCGGTCGTGTCGATACTGCTATATGGATGCATTACATGGACGCTAACTAAACGGATGATGAAAAAGCTTGACGGCAATTACACAAGAATGCTGCTGCGAGCAATATTGAACAAATCCTGGAGACAACACCCTACAAAGCAGCAGCTATACAGCCACCAACGAGAACCATTAAAGTTAGGCGAACCAGAAATGCAGGACACTGCTGGGGAAGTAGTGACGAGCTCATAAGTGATTTACTCCCGTGGACCCCTTCACATGGCCGAGCAAAAGCCGGCCGACCAGCTCGAACCTACATACAGCAGCTCTGTGAGGATATGGAGTGTTGCCCTGAGGACCTACCGGAAGCGATGAACGATTGGGAGAGGTGGCGAAAGAGGGTCAGGGATAACCGTGCTGATGGTACGATAAGATGATGATGATGAATACTCACAGGAGATGAAATAAACACACTGTATGTGTCAAGAAAAGGAGGAAGAGGACTCGCCAGTATTGGGAATTGAGTCGATGCAACAATACAAAGACTCGAGGCCTACATTAAGATGAACAAAGAAATATTAATTACAGAAGTAAATAACAGCAGTGTCAAAAGAAATACAGACAGAAAAAAATTAAAAAACTAGTAAACAAAAATCTCAAGAGAGAAACTGAAATTCTTTTTACGAGGACCATTAAATAAGTTTCCAGACTTTTTTTTTGTATGGAAACTTTTATTGATAGTACACGCATGAAACTCAAGTCTCCTTCAAAGTAATCTCCTCCGGCTGCAATGCACTTGTTGTACCGTTCCAACAACTTCTGGAAGGCCCCATGGAAGATCTCTTGTGTGAGCGTGTCAGTGACATTCGTCACAGCCTCTTTCATTACCTAAATTGCCTCATAATGATAGCCTCTGAGCTTTGGGAATAACCAAAAGTCACAGAGAGCAAGGTCTGGACAATAGGGATGGTGAGCAACTGTCTTGATGCCCATCTTGGTCAAATAGTCTGTAACAAGGACAGAGTTATGGACTGGTGCATTATCCTGGTAGAAATACCACTTTGTAGAGTGCTGGCCTCTCCCGACGGAATCACATCCTGAACTCCCTTAAAACCTCAACATAGTAACCCTAACCCTTTGGCCAATCAACTCTGGTGTATTGACTTCCTTACTCCTTCCACACCTCTCATCATCCCCCACTGACTCCGTGCCGTCCTTGAATCTCTTATGACACTTAAAAACTGATGCTCGATTCATGCAAGATTGTCGAAAAGTAGTTTGAAGCATTTCATACGTTTCTGTGACATTTTTTCCAAGTTTAAAACAGAATTTTATTGCATATCGTTCTTCTAAAGTGTCCTTACGTCCAGATTGCATTTTTGAAATTCACCAGCAGTGACAATCAGGTTTTAGTAGGGTGTATTCCAATTACTGCCGTAGCTGTTCATTTGAACCTGAAATCATAAAAATTGGTCAGTCATCTCAAAAGTTGTATAGCAATAACATACTGAATTTTCAAGTCTCTACGCCAATTTTAAACGCACCACGTATAACAGTACAAAAACACCATTAGGACCAATCATATTCAAGAGAAAAAAAATTATAATACAGTATTATTTGTTTGTTGTTTAATAGCATATCAACCATCTTGGGTTATTTAATGCCAAATCCTTCCTACTAGAATGACAGTAGGGGTACTATTTAACCCATAGATGGGAGGATAAGCGGGTTCATACCATTAAGCCACGAGATTGGTTGGTTTGTTGGGTTTTATGGTATATTAACATCTGCAGGTTATTTAACGCCAAATTTATTTGATACAAATAATCAATTCTTTTTCAAACAATTATATTTTGTATGAGTACACAATTTAATTGTCAAAAACATTTCTATTTCAAGGTATTCAGTTTAGTCAAATAGTTCTAATTCAAACAATTCAGTTTAGTGTAAGTACAGTTTCAATGTCAAAAACAGTTCTATTTCGATCAATTCAGTTTAGTATAAGTACGCAGCATATTTCTATTTGACCCATAGATAGGACCCTATCCAGTGGACCTGGGAGCGATGGCAATGAAGGGGTAATCCGCATACCCCAAAGCTCCAGCATTACCGGAGCATCACCACCAGATTGTTTAGTATCATATCCAGGACACTCGTTGTGGGGGGGTCTTACTCTTCAGCAGAGATGCAGTCGGTGTATTCTACAACCCTACCCCAGCTTACTGGGCAAACGCCACGAGGACACTCCACGAAAATTGCTAAAACGGAAAAGAATTGCAAGTGTAGGTTATGAGGAAAGTGAAACAAAACGATTAATCACATAGTGAGCGAATGCAGTAAATTAGCTCACAAGAAATACAAGTCTAAACACGAGTGGGAAGGTAAGGTGAATTAATGGGAATTATGCAAAAGACTGAATTTTGATCATACTACCAAATTGTATATGCATAAACCGGTATTAGTCTTGGAAAATTAGACATAAAACTCTCTGGAATATTGAGATACGGACGGATCACCAAATCTTAGCCAGATGACCAGACCAAGTGTTAATTAGGAAGCGATAGAAAGAGGATTTCCCGTCTTAAAGATAAAAGAATTGAAATGAAAGAAAGTGAACAGATTGACAAATACTAAAGAGTTCTAAAAAAAAAACTGTGGACCAAATCCTAATTGTGGTTTGTGCTCTTGGAACAATACCACAAGGTTGGAAAACAGACAGGAACAATTGGAAATCGGACAAAGACTTGAGACAATTCAGACCACAAAAATGTTGAAATTAGCTAATTTGTTTTGGATTTATGGCATATCAATTATTGTGGCTAATTTAATATCAAATCCTGTATATACATACTTATCAAATATATATGATTTAATACATTTTGCAGTTAACGGTCTTAAACGAGCCTGAGCTCTTTTTTGCACACAGTTAAATGGCTTTAAGTATTGCGATATAAAAGTCATAATAAAACATCAGTCAATTCTTTGCACACATAGCTTGTTCTATTTGACTAATCGATAGGACCCTATCAGGTGCTACCACTCTGGGTCAGAGTGGACCTGGGAGCAATAGCAGTGAAGGATAACCCCATATTACCCACATCTCAAAGGCTGGAGCCAAGCTATCAGATTGTTTAGTGTCATAACTAGGACACTCTTTGAGGTGGGGGTCTTACCCCTCTGCAAAAATGTAGTTGACTGATTTAGATCAGCCAGAATAGT
>OY757945.1:45932025-46127025 GCA_963585895.1 Sepioteuthis lessoniana | reverse complement strand
TTTAGATTTTAGTCCAGGGAACCACATTACGTACGGTGTCACGTCATTCAGCAATGTCACCTACATCAATTTTTTTCCATCATACTATGTGTGAAAGCACGTGCGATACTCTGCCCTCGCCAGCCGCCAACCAGGTGTAATAACACAGTTTCGGTAGCTCAAGGCGGTACTGTCACTCCTGGCGCTACCAAGCAGCTTTTGCCACCGGACAGAGAGTTAAGGGAATTATATATATATATATATATATATATATATATATATATATATATATATATATATATATACACGTACGCCAGATCAATTAATGACGTGAAATAGACAATTGTTTTCTAAAGAATATATCGCTGTGTGAACAAGTCTCATTATATCAAAATCCTGATTAAGGTTATTAAAACCGAAACGTTCAACGTTGGCTTTACATTACAATAAATTCATATAATTTGGATTATTCTGTTTTTTCTACTTTCTTCATACTGTCGGACTCAGATCTATATTTACTTTCATATCTAAAGTAAGTAGAATGTATAAAGATTAACGAAAAAGATAAAAGAAGCTAAGGATAATTTAAAATGCAATAAAAACGAATTAAATATGCATTTATAAAACAATGAAATATCAACATCGAAAGATTTTTATACAAATACCCTCCATTAGGTAATTCTACGATCTTTATTGATTTCATTTCATATTCTTTACGAATTGAAACTAAAATATTCCTTAGAATATTTATTGCCTCAACGAGAGTATTGTTTGTGCTCACTGTAAGGTGTTTGACGTCATATTAAAGGCATATTAAGAGCAAATCACAAGAAAAATAACATAGTTTTTTGTGTTCTTCATTCTTAAAAAGACATGTCTAAATTGGGATTTTAGTGATCTTTAAATTTTCGTGATCATTACATTCTTTCGTGGATTATTTACGCTAGTTTTACGTGAAGTCTTCTCACTTGAAGGCATTTTAACGCATTACGTGCGTTTTAAGTCAAAAACCGGGTTACGTCACATCTTTTTGCACCAACTAATGACGCTGGGCTGATTATGACTTTTCATTTTCCCAATGAAACCTTTCTGCGCGCAATTAGACCAATTTTTCGCCGTTAATCTCATGGGTGTACATTTACAGGCGAGTCATGATTCAAGCACCGGCTCCCACTAGCATCACTTGAGCAATGATGATCTTATTCAGTAAGGAAATATGTGACCACTTAGTTACGGTAAGCAACCTAGAGACTGTGTGTCTAGCTAAACAAAGCTTATTAAACATAATTGCTTATATGTATATCATTAAATGTTATATATATGCATATATATATATATATATATATATATATATATATATATATATATATATTACGAAAATAAGTGTCTCTTTTAGAGATACAGTTATATATGTGGAGACTTCGGACAGACAGACACCGAATATCTTTATATACAGAAAATGTTTCCTGTTGTAGGTTCTTCTAGATCTATCTGTGAGTTTTTGTTTTGTTTTCTTTGTTGATTTTTTAAAATTGTCATAATGAATGCCACCAATATAAGAAATGGTATGATAAAAAAGAATTAGTTAAAAGTCTCAATAAAACATCTAAATTCAGACAACTAGATATTAAAATCTTAAACTCTCCAATATATATGTCATGCTACGCTAAGCTCCAGCCTAAAAAAATAGCTGAAAAGGTGTTATCTTATAATTTGTTTTTAACAACCTGCTAAGACAGACAGAGCTATATTCATTTAAAATAGTTGTAGACTCTTGAAAATTCAGTATATTAGTGCTATACATGTTATGAAATGACTGACCAATTTTATGATTTCTGGTTCAAATGAACAGCTACAGCAGCAATTGGAATACACCCTACTAAAGCCTGATTGTCACAGCTGGTCAATTTCAAAAATGCAATCTGGACGTGAGGACACTTTAGAAGAGCGATATACTATAAAATTATATTTTAAACGGGGAAAAAATGCCGGGGAAATGTATGGAGTGCTTCAGACTGCTTTTGGAGCATCTTGCATGAATCGAGCATCAGAGGGTCATAAGAGATTCAAAGAAGGCCGCGAGTCTGTGAGGGATGATGAGAGGTGTGGGAGGAGTAAGGAAGTCAATAGACCAGAGTTGATTGGCCAAAGGGTTACTATGTTGAGGTTTTAAGGGAGTTCAGGAAGATATTCCTAGGGAAGAGGCCAGCACTCTTCAAATCGGGTCAGTGGTATTTCCACCAGGACAATGCACCAGTCCATAATTCCATCCTTGTCACAGACTATTTGACCAAGATGGGCATCAAGACAGTTCGTCACCGTCCCTATAGTCCACACCTTGCTCCCTGTGACTTTTGGTTATTCCATAAGCTCTGAGGGTGTCGTTATGAGACAATTGAGGAGATGAAAGAGGCTGTCACGAAGGTCATTGACACACCCTCACAAGAGGACTTCGATGGGGCCTTCCGGAAGTTGTTTGAACGGTAAAACAAGTGCATTGCAGCCGGGGGAGATTACTTCAAAGGGGATTAGAGTTTTATGTGTGTATTATCAATAAAAGTGCCCATACGAAAAAAAAGTCTTGACACTTATTTAATGATCCTCGTATATGTATATATATATATATATATATATATATTAATTGTACAGTTATTCTGCAAAGATGGTTATGTACATTAATAATAAAAGACTAAGTTGCCCTGTCGGCTTGGGCTGTAGAATACACTGACTGCACCTCTGCAGAGGGGTTATATCCACCCCTCAAATGAGTGTCCAGGATATGACACTAAGCAATCTGATGGTGAGGTTCCAGTAATGCTGGGGTTTTGGGGAATATGGAGTACCCCTTCATTGCCCTAGCTCCCAGATCCACTCTGGTCTGTTGTGGTAGCACCTGATATGGTTATATATGGGTTAAAAAGAACTAACGGTATACTTATGGTAAACTGAATTGTTTGACTAAACTAAATAGCTTAAAATAGAAATGTTTTTCACAATCAAACTGTTCTTACATTTAAACCGCGTGCTTATGCTAAATGAAATTGTTTACATTAAAATGCATTTGGCGTTGAATAACCTACAAATGTAGATATGCCATAAAAACCCAACCAACCGACCAAAAGAGTAAGACAAATTTTCGAACCGCGGCTATTTCACTCTTTCATTCCTTAAATATTCGTCCTTGCTTTTATAATATGTCTCCTTACTTGAGCAAATCCATTTTAAATTGTTATAATATATTCCAGTGGGTGTCCTCGTGGCGTATTGGTTAAAAACGATGGACTGCGGAATCGTAGTAAGCGAGTTCGTACTCGAGTCACGCTATTACGTTCACTTTCGGGCAAATACCCTTGGGAAAGGTATGAACCTCGTTATCCTCCCAGCTATGGGTTAAATTGTACCACTACTGTTCTTTTAGGAGAATAGCTTTGGCATTAAATAACCTACAAAGGTTGATATGCCATTAAACAAAGAAACCATACCAATATATTCCATCTTTAGTTAATGTATTCCACTTATATCGTAATTGTCATTCTTTCTCTTTGTCTTCCTCCCTTTTGATTCGAAATCTTTCTCGATAAACAAACGGAACATAAATTCTACACCATCTATTCTCCCTCAGACTAGGCTCTTTAGCTTTCGTTGGACAACCAGTTTAAGAGAAGGAAAACTTTGAATCCACTCAAAATTTGACCTTGTGTCACATCTTGCTTGGAGCAGAGGGGTTGGGTAAATGTATACATTTAAAAAAATAGAAGGTAATCATGGTCAAAGAAATATCCTTGTTGGATTTGTTTTTTGGGTTTTTTTTTAGTTTGGTTTGGTTTTATGGCACATCAACTGCTGTTGGTTATTTATGCCAATTCGTTTTATATATAAATATAAAAGTAAAGTAAAGCTGGCGACCGCAGTTCAGGTCGACCAAAAGGCTCCCTTTTCAAGAGCTACTACACTGAGGTGATGGGGAGGGCACTAATCCTTGCCCTGGATTGTCCCACTTTACCCTTGATACGTACCTTATATTGTTCAGTCTTAAGCCAGGAGGTATCAAGTACCATTTTTAAAGTCTTTTGTATGACGCGACCTGGGATTGAACCCAGGTCTCACAGACAATTGAGGAAGACTCTACCCACTAGGCCAATGAGTCGGTTTTTCATATACATATAAATAGTTTTATTTCAAACAATTCCTGTTAGTATAAGTACACAGGTTCAAAGTCAAAAACAGTTCTATTTCAAACAATTCAGTTGAGCATAAGTACTCAGTTTCAATGTCAAAACTGTCCTATTTCAAACAATTCAAATTAGCATAAGTACACATTTTACTTCTATTTGGTCCAGAGACAGGACCCTATCAGGTGCTACAACACAAGGTCAGAGTGGATCTGGGAGTGATGGCGAAGAAGGGGTGCCTCGCATTCCCCAAAGTTCTAGCCTTCCTGGAACCACACGATCAGATTGTTTAGTGCCATATCATGAAACTCATTGGGTGAAGTTCTTACCCCTCTGCAGAGAAGCAGGCAAGCAATATCGTTGTAGTAAATGAGCGTGACGATACGAGTTCATATCCTGGACGTGACTGTTTGTAGTTCATTTAGCGCTAATACCCTTGGAAAAGGCGGGAAACAAACTATCCGTCTTTCGGCTAAGGATAGAATAGCTGGACAGACTTGGCTTTTTAGCCTTGGTATGGTAACCGGTCTAGGAAGAGGAAAACTCTGAACACAAAAGCCTCACAAACTCCGCATAAAAATTGACCTTGTGTCACATCCTGTCTATGCACAGTGGTTGGTAAATACATCCATCTATAAAGAAAATTATTATATTCGTTTTAGATTTATCTGTTTCCCTGAAATATGGGGTTAGTGGTATAAAGCAGGGAAAGTGGAATAACAGCATTTATGTTCTATTTACCTAATCCATGTTTAACTAATCCACGCGAAGTTTTGTGATCCCTACTAATCCTTGCATCGAAATCCCAAAGTGAAATGCTTTTAATTGCAATGAGTACTTCTCTGAGCGTCACAGATAAAAACCTTGTCAGACTCAAAAGCAACTACCTACAAACACTAAACACAGAAAAAAAAACTATATATGTGATGCCTTCAATAAGCTTCCAGGCTTTTTTTGTACAGGCATTTAAAATTGTTCTAGACTCCTGAAAATTCAGAATGTTATTGTTATACTGAGATGACTGACCAATTTTTATGATTTCTGGTTCAAATGAACAGCTACAGCAGCAATTGGAATACACCCTACTAAAGCCTGATTGTCACAGCTGGTCAATTTCAAAAATGCAATCTGGACGTGAGGACACTTTAGAAGGACGATATGCAATAAAATTGTTTTAAACTTGGAAAAAATACCCCAGAAACGTATGGAATGCTTCAGACAGCGTTTGGAGCATCTTGCATGAATCGAGCTTCAGTTTTTGAGTGGCATAAGAGATTCAAGGAAGGCAGGGAATCTGTGAGGGATGATGAGAGGTGTGGGAGGAGAAAGGAAGTCAATAGACCAGAGTTGATTGGCCAAAGAGTTAGGGTTAGGGTTACTATGTTGAGGTTTTAAGAGAGTTCAGGAAGATATTCCGTCGGAAGAGACCAGCACTCTTCAAATCGGCTCAGTGGCATTTCCACCGGGACAATACATCAGTCCACAACTCCATCCTTGTCGCAGACTATTTGACCAAGATGGGCATCAAGACAGTTCGTCACCGTCCCTATTGTCCAGACCTTGCTCTCTGTGACTTTTGCTTATTCCCTAAGCTCAGACGCTGTCGTTAAGAGACAATTGAGGAGATGAAAGAGGCTGTGACGAAGGTCATTGACACGCTTACACAAGAGGACTTCGATGGGACCTTCCAGAAGTTGTTTGAACGGTACAACATGTGCATTGCAGCCGGAGGATATTACTTCGAAGGGGACTAGAGTTTCATGTGTGTACTATCAACAGAAGTGCCCATACGAAAAAAGTCTGGAAACATATTTAATGAGCCTTATATATATATATATATATACGTGTCTGCGTGTGTGTTCACTGAGTCCTGACGAACCGGATGTAATACAAAGTCAATTTTTTGAGGAGTTGAACAGGTTTAAAATCAGAGCTTTCTGTCTTCCAAACTGGTGTCCATACCAAGTCTTAAAGAGCTCAATCTGCCTTACTATTTACTCATTACTGAAAGAAGAATTGGGTTTATACTTTTTTTCCAGAGTATCAGAGCGATATGAAATACGAACAGCCTAGTCCAAGATTTAAACTACGGTCCCCGAGTCCATATTTTCGAGGGCAGCCATTGCACCACAAGCATCTCAAGTGTCTATATATATATATATATATATGTGTGTGTGTGTGTGTGTGTGTGTGTGTGTGTGTGTGAGTAAATATGTGTATATCATATATATATATCATGAGCGTTATCATTCTAAGTTTAACGTAAAGTTGGGCGGATTTCGTTTCCAGCTTCAAGCATGTCTAGCCACACTGAGGAGTTGTGATAAAACGAAACACACTGTCTTTGGATGACAATATATACGCTCCCACATGGGGGTTGAGCACTCTGAAGAAGGAATTTACGGCTGCCACTCGCATAAGGCAAAGCTCTTCAAATGAATTGAGCACTCTGGTACCCGGTAAGGCGAAAATGTAAACAAACTAAAGCTACTACATAATGCCTTATAATTCCCGAACTGACGTGGTTCGATTGCTGGCTGAGCGGTAAGATACTAAGTAAAATTGGGTAGGTTTCCATTCCAGCTTCAAGCATCCTACGTGTCTAGCCACACTTTATGATACAACGAAACAATCTCTCTGTGGATGACTATATATATACTATTTTTATCATACGAGTGAAAAATACTTGCGATACCCTGTCTTTATCAGCCAACAACCAGGGTGATACCAAGGTTTCAGTGGCTAATATGGTACCCCTGACACCACCCGCAGCTTTTGTCACCGGACAGGATGTGAGGAACAAGTAAAAGTAAAGTTGTCTCCCTTTAGTCGAGGGTGACCCGAAGGCTCCCTTTTCTTTAGCTACTACACTTTACCCTTGATCCACACCTGAAATGCTAAGTGTTAAGCAAGGAGGCATCAAGTACCATTTTTTGAGTCTTTGGTATGACTCGACCTGGGATTGAACCTCGACAATTCAATTTAATATAAATAATTTGTTTGTATAATTACATTAAGTGTAGTAAATGATTACGTAGTTCTGTTTGACTCAGTGATGGTAGCCTAGGGGTACTAGCACTCTGTATCAGAGTGGACCTGGAAGTAACAGCAATGAGAAGGTATTCCACATTCTCTAGGACTGGAGTCTCACCAACAGATGGTTTCACATCATATCCAGGGTAAAGTGACTGATATTTAATGGAATTGTTAGTGATACATAGCAATATTTGGAACCATTTACCTTTGATCTGTTTCCAAATCATATATATTAAATATATATGTATAAACTGGGTTTGGGATAAAATAACCTACAAGGGTTGATATACCATAAAACCTAGCCCATCCAAACCAATACTGAGTGTAAAGCAAGGAGGCATCAAATTTCATTTTTTGAGTCCTTGGTATGACTCGACCTGGGACTGAACCCGGTCTCCAGGGCCATTGGCGAACACTGTAGCCACTTGACCAATGGACCGGTACAATGAAGACAAACAGAACGAAATTTCCTCTTTGTAACATAAGGTCGTAACAGTTTTAATACGTTTGCTTTCAGATGTTAATGACGTGTTCGTAAAAATCCTTATTAACGATCATTCATATAACGTATACATTTCACTCACGCACGTTATGCCGTGGCGTTGCGTGAATTTTATTTTGATGTTTTGATCGGGACCAAATCCAGCTTGAAGAATTCTGAACTGTTGTTTGAAGGCGATGCGAAGCACTTTTTAAATAACGACCAGTGATGCCTATTTTTGTAAAGAGGGAAACGACTGCTTGTCTCAGAAACCAACGACACCCAATTTCAATAGCATCACATTACATGTCCATCCACTTTCCACAAAGTCGGCACGCAGTGACTCGTAACGATTTTTTCTTTCGCTCATGAGTTTCCTCTATGATTTCTTTCCAAGGGATTGTTAATTCTCTTTGGAAGACACTCTTCTTTGAGTCGGATCACATTAAGGTATCCGGCTGCTTGTCTGTCCGGGCAATGCGTATTGTAAAATCTAAGGATGTCATTAGATCCACTGAAGCCTTCTGATCACTGGCTCCGTTCAGCAGTTTCAAGTTGGGGGTTTGTTTTTCTATACAGGGCATTCACCTTCCCGATTAAACTGAATCTTTTGTTTTTTTGGCTGACACAAGCTGTTTATTTTCTGCCTTACATTGGGTTCTTATCTCATCTCTGATTATCATGTAGCCTTGTATATATGATCTCTGATTATTATGTAGCCTTGTATATCTGATCTCTGATTATTATGTAGCCTCGTATACATCTGAAGTAATTGCGAGCATGAAAGAGCACATGACGCAAAGCATCTTGATCATTTTTGAACGTAAAACGGAGATCTGTTTCTGTTTGTTGCCCTATTTTTAGGTTTTTCGCATTTGGGAGAAGATCGTATGTAGATCGAAGAAGGAATGATATTCCCTAGTCCCTCCAAGAATGGTTAGACCCAGGAGGGACGGCCTCCTGTAGCTCGAGGAATAAGTCAGTCTCTGCCACGCGACGCAAATGCAAGGCCTTCCTAGCATCCGTGCCAGGCAGCTTCGGCTGACTACCGTATCAAAGGACATGACACACCAGAACAGATACGTGCCGCTGATACCACGGCCGGCCGAAGTGTGCCCCATCTACTGGATTGGTGCAATTGGTCAACACCGCAACAGCTTTGCAGCCAAATCCCCGAGTGGATGTCAGTCAAATGGTATATCTTTACTGTAAGAGTACATTTTGTATCGAAAATAGGGATAATACCTCAGCACTAACCTATCGTCGATCAAATAACCTGAGAGAAATGATTGTTGCCAAATCCCCGAGTGGATGTCTGTCAAATGGTAGATCTTTACTGTAAGAGTACATCGTGGATCGAAAATAGGGATGATACCTTAGCACTAACCAATCGTCGATCAAATAACCTCAGAGAAATGATTGGTTGTATCAAAAACTATACAATAAGGTAATCCACAGAAAAACCCATTAATTCTTTTCCAACCACGGAATATCTAGAACAATCGATGCTATAAACACCTCAAATCAACTAACCCATTCATTTGTTTGACAAAAAGACTTTAAAAATCTACTACGAATAAAATTGCTGAAGTAAATTGTCAGTAATTTATTTGAATGAGCTCGCTGCTAAAAACAGTGAATTGGAAAGTCAAAATGGCCGTTTTATCTAAGACTAAATTACTACTAACACAGGATCAAGTCTATGGATCAGAAGAATCTTATACTAGCTGAACATCAGGATCGAATCTATGGATCAGAAGAATCTTATACTAGTTGAACACCAGGATCAAATCTATGGATCAGAAGAATCTTATACTAGTTGAACACCAGGATCAAATCTATGGATCAGAAGAATCTTATACTAGTTGAACACCAGGATCAAACCTATGGATCAGAAGAATCTTATACTAGTTTAACAACAAGTTAAGCATAAACGGTCACGACTTTAGCAGAGATGCAAAACAGATTATCAAAGAAGGAATTGAAGAAAGATATTAACATTAGATCAATTATAAAGAAAAGACCGATGGATAAAAAGTCTGAAAACAAGTGTTTCAATTGGATTTAACATGAAACCTAATCAGCCGCCCTGGGAAGAATGAAAGTTTGACAAGCATAAACACCCAGTTAAACAAATAAACAAAACAAGTTCATTCACGTAAACAAACTCGTCAAGTCATGGTTAGTTAAATTTTATAGTTCTTATAATTGTTACTTTTTTTAGAGCTGTTATAATTGTTACTTTTTATATTTGTTATAGTTATTACTTTTTATAGCTATTATAATTGTTACTTTTTTTCATAGGTGTCATAATGGTTACTTTTTTATAGTTGTTATAATTGATACTTTTTTATAGTTGATATAATTGGTACTTTTTTATAGTTGTTATAATTGTGACTTTTTATCGTTGCTATAATTGATACTTTTTATAGCTGTTATAATTGTTACTTTTTTATAGTTGTTATAATTATTACTTTTTAAGAGCTGTTATAATTGTTACTTTTTTATAATTGTTGTAATTGTTACTTTTTATATCTGTAATAATTGTTACTTTTTTATAGCTGTAATAATTGTTACTTTTTATAGCTGTTTTCATTGTTACCTATTTATAGTTGTTATAATTGTTACTTTTTTATAGCTGTTATAATTGTTATTTTTATAGTTGTTAAAATTATTACTTTTTTATAGTTGTTATAATTGTTACTTTTTATAGCTATTATAATTGTAACTTTTTAATAGTTATTAGAATTGTTACTTTTGATAGTTGTTATAATTGTTACTTTTTATAGCAATCTATATTTGTTATTTTTTATAATTGTTATAATTATTACAAGTCATGGTTAGATGTTACATTATTACAGCTATAGTTGTTATAATTGTTACTTTTTATAGTTGTTATAATTCTTACTTTTTATAGCTGTTATAATTGTTACTTTTTTTATAGCTGTTATAATTGTTACTTTTTTATAGTTGCTATAATTGTTACTGGTGTTATTACTAGTGTTAGAGTTGTTGTAAATGGGATTTTTGTTATTCATTGAAACATTTTCAATAAACTATGAGTGGTTACTTGCCCTAACATGGAAATGATTTAAAAACCAAAAAGAAATTTAACGCTACAAAGGAAAGAAGTCACGGTTAATTTGAAACACACTCCCTTTAGATCTAATAAAACACTAACACAGATGCTCTCACGAGAAATATATATATATATATATATATATATATATATATATATATATATATATATAAGAGGTTTATGGTTTTATCTTGCTCACTTGGGGAGCTAATGGAGGATCAAATTTTGCAGTATTTTTAAATAGTGCTCAATATCAATGATAGAGCATTTACTCTGTCCAACAATTGCTGATTGCATGAAACCCAGAGTCACAGACTGTACCATGTAATATATATATATATATATATATATATATATATATATATATATATGTGTGTGTGTATGTGTGTGTGTGTGTGTGTACGAGGATGATCTGAAAATTTCATATGGTGATGTAATATCGGCTACTGATGATTTTATTTACCTATGCTAAACAGATGGAAGAGGTTTGTAAACCACAAGGAGGTCTATGACTGAATTTAACCGAACATATTATATTATTTTTCACACACACACACACACACACACACACACACAAATTTAAACCCATATAAATAGCGAAGACCGGCCAGATGGCAAAGTCGTCAAGTGTTCTCCTATGTTCAGGGAGACAGGGATTCAATTCCAGGTCGAGTCATACCAAAAACTTTAAAAAACGGTTCTTGATGTCTTCTTATTTAACACTGAACATTATAAGTTATGGATCAAGGGTAAGTGAAGCATTCCCGGTAAAGTAGTAGCATCTTCCCCTACACCTCTATGTAGTTGCTTCAGGTCGACTTCGACTACGGCCGGCTAACTTGCTTTATATATATATATAGATACATAGATATAGGTTTAGTTTGGTTTGGTTTGGTTTGGTTTGGTTTGGTTGCATATCAACCATTGTTGGTCATTTATGCAAAGTCTTTACACATACATTAGATATATGATTTGTTGACTTTTTTTAGATGCACACAGTTAAATTATCAAACAGTTCTATTTCTAACAATTCAATTAAGCTTAAAAAAGTTAAATGGTTAAAAAAGGGCCATACTTACAAACGTTATAAACATAAAGCGGAATAAGTCCAAGAAAAAGAATTTGGTTTGACTTGGTTTTACGGCATATCAACCATTGTGGATTATTTAATGCCATATCCTCTTTATACATATATATCAAAATATATATGATTTGGTTGGATTGGGTTTTATGTTATATCAACTAATGTAGGTTATTTAATCCCAAATCCTCTTTATATGTATATATTAATAAATGATCAAACAGTTCTATTTTAAACAGTTCAATTTCACATATGTCATATATTTACCCTCATTTTAAATGTCAAACTTCTATTTGACCCATTAATAGAACCTTATCAGATGCTACCACTCCGAGACAGAGTGGACCTGGGAGCAATGTTAATGAAAGTGTACTCATTAATGAAAAATAGACATTTAAACAATAATTTTTTTATACATTTGTTAATCCTAAATCGCTTTGACCTTCAACCAGGTGCTACAGCTCCGGTTCAGAATGTATTTGGGACCGATGGTAATGAATGGGGTACTCCACATTCCTCAAAGCAGAAATACAGTCGGTTTATTTTACAGCCCCAGCCTACTGGGCTCTCGTTGGGGCAGTCTTACCCCTTTTCAGAGATGCAGTCGGTGTATTCTACAGCCCCAGTCGACTGGGCCCTCGTTGAGGCAGTCTTACCCCTTTTCAGAGATGCAGTCGGTGTATTCTACAGCCCCAGTCGACTGGGCCCTCGTTGGGGCAGTCTTACCCCTTTTCAGAGATGCAGTCGGTGTATTCTATAGCCTCAGTCGACTGGGCCCTCGTTGGGGCAGTCTTACCCCTTTTCAGATATGCAGTCGGTGTATTCTACAGCCCCAGTCGACTGGGCCCTCGTTGGGGCAGTCTTACCCCTTTTCAGAGATGCAGTCGGTGTATTCTACAGCCCCAGTCGACTGGGCCCTCGTTGAGGCAGTCTTACCCCTTTTCAGAGATGCAGTCGGTGTATTCTACAGCCCCAGTCGACTGGGCTCTCGTTGGGGCAGTCTTACCCCTTTTCAGAGATGCAGTCGGTGTATTCTACAGCCCCAGCCTACTGGGCCCTCGTTGAGGCAGTCTTACCCCTTTTCAGAGATGCAGTCGGTGTATTCTACAGCCCCAGTCGACTGGGCCCTCGTTGAGGCAGTCTTACCCCTTTTCAGAGATGCAGTCGGTGTATTCTACAGCCCCAGTCGACTGGGCCCTCGTTGAGGCAGTCTTACCCCTTTTCAGAGATGCAGTCGGTGTATTCTACAGCTCCAGTCTACTGGGCCCTCGTTGTGGGAGTCTTAGCCTTTTGCAGAGATGCCGCCGGGTTTAAGCCGACTGGGTCAAAGAAAATGAGTAACTTAAACATCTTTGAGATCAGAAACGGATCATCCAGTCTTTGCTAGAAGAAAATGCCTTTTACTTATTAACAAGAAAAAAAGAATTTCACATCGAGGAAATTTTTCCCTCTCCAGCGGACAACCAATTAAAAATTAAAAAAAAAATGAAATGATTGATAAATACTGAAATTTTGCAAAGAGCTTAATTACTTATAGACCATGAAAGCTATTGACACTCCCCGAAACCTGGAAAAGATTCAGGGCGGAAACTGGAGATCAAGTGAAAGATTAAAGCCTTACATACCAAATCACTTTGGAGAGTTCTGGAGAAAAGAGTAGACTTGTTGATATTCAGACTCCAGTTAAAAACTAACGGTTAAAAGTGGTGTGAAAAAATCGTAGAAAATAAAATAATAATTTACAGTCCCTTCAATTAAATCGTTTAACACAAATAATTTATGACTTCAAGTATTCATATATAAGATTAATAATTTCCAACTAATTGTGACTTGAAGTATTCTTATCTCAGACTAATAATTTCCAACCAATTATGACTTCAAGTATTCTAGTCTACGACTAATAATAATTTCCAACTGATTATAACTTATTTACCGGCTCATTGTCGAGTGGGTAGAGTGTTCGACAATTATCCGGGTGACTGGATAAGCCCAGGTCGAGTCTTACCAAAGACTTAAAAAATGGTACTTGATACCTCCTGGCCTAACACTCAGCATTTTAAGGTACGTATCAAGGGTAAAGTAAAGCCATCCAGGGGAAGGAGTAGCGTCTTCTCCGACACCAGGGTGTAGTAGCTATTGAAAAGGAAGCCTTCGGATGGCTTTCGACTATGGTCGCCAACTTTTCCTTTACTTTTATATCTTATTTGTCTAAATTTCTGAGGTAATGCTTAATAGTTGTTATTGCTTAGAATATTTGAACTCACAACGTTTCGGCCGATACGTTCTTAGGCCTTCTTCAGGTGTTTCATCTCGTATTTGGGAGCCTACACAGAATCTCAAACTGAACCCTGTTTCCGGCAAGGACACATAGCACAATTGCAAAGCTGTTTGGTTGGAAATTATCTGGAGGTTGCAGGTTCAATCCCAACTGCAGGCAAGAATAACAAGGAACCCTTACCTAGTCGTGGTTAACAGAATTTGATCAAATAAATGGTTTAGTTCGAGATTCCGTGTGAGATCCCGTGTTCGACAAATGTTGTAACATTTGAAGAAGACCGTTGGACATTTCGGTCGAAATCGACGAAATAACAAATTATATATTTCAAATAAATTTACTTATTTAATGTTACTATTTACCGCGCATACTCTTATCATGAAGGTCCATATAAAAAATGATCCCCCATTGTTAGCCACACAAAGATGTTTTTATCATATATGGCGGGAAATTCAGTAACTTTTGACTATTCAACATCCTTGACGGAAGAGTGAAATGTTCTACCCAACACGGGAATTTAAATGACAACTCCCGGTTTAAAGTGATGTACTGTATAGATCTGTCACCTCTCTTAATTGGACCCGGGACAGTTTGTTTCCAAGCAGATTTTTTTTATTGCCAGGAGAATCTTTGCCACTCATTTTAAACTATGAGCTATTTGAGCTTGGAGAAATTATAAATGTCGATAGAGATCAGGTTCAGTAGTGAGATGTTGAAAACTTTCTTCGCTGTGGGAAATGTTATTCCCTGTCTCAATAAAATTAAGCGAATTGCGAAGCTTCAAAACAGTCCGTTACTACTTGACCTTGAAGGTGACGTTCTTTTATAAACAACTCGAGATGCTGTCCAGGCGGCAGGGGCTGTAAAATACACCGACTGTATCTCGACAGAGAGGTACAACCCCCTCAACGAGTATCCTGACATTAAACAATCTGATGGTGAGGTTTCAGTAATGCTGGAGCTTTGGGGAATGTGGAGCGCCCCTTCAATGCCATCGCTCCCAAGTCCACTCTGGTCTGAAGGGTGGCACCTGATAGGGTTCTATCTAAGGGTCAAATAGAACTAAACTGTGTCCTTATGCTAAAGTGAATTGCTTGAAATAAGGCTGTTTTGACATTTAAACAACGTACTTTGGCTAAACTGAATTGTTTTAAATGGAACTATTTTTGTATACTAAACAGAATTGTTTGAAATAAAACTTTTTTGACATTGAAACTGTTCTTACGGTAAACTGAATTGTATGAAATAGAAACGTTTTCACATTCAACTGTGTGCAAACAAAAAATTGTTCTAAACTGAATTGTTTGAAATAGAACTGTTTATATGTTTAAAATTGGTTTTGGCATTAAATAAGCTTCAACGTTTGATGTGCCATAAGACCAAACTAAGCCAAGCCATTACTTAAAACCATTTAATATTGTTGACTAAACTGAATAGTTTGAAATAGATTTTCTTTTACATTTAAACTGTGTACTTAAGCTAAACTAAATTGTTTGAAATAGAACTGTTTATATGTACAAAAATGGATTTGGCATTAATTAACCAACTATGATTGATATGTCATAAAACCCAACCCAACCAAATCCTATATATTTAATATATATGTATAAAGAGGATTTGGCATTAAATAACCTACAATGGTTGATATGCCATAAAACCCAACCGAACCAAACTAACTTGAGATGGTGGAAGAAAAACAGTGTGACGCAGTTATGAAAGAAGTGAGAATGAAAGAGGCAATCCCAAACGGTCTATTTGTTGCATATAACAAGTTGAATGAAGTGGCGTAATCTGGGGGAGAAGCAGTTGACTTGTACGCTAACAGTATTAAGAGAAGGATGACAAGATTCATAGGAAAACGCGTCGAAAGGATTGTGAAAATGGACTTCGTAAATGGGTTTCTGAATCACATTTCTATAACAGCAACAACTGCCTTGTGTACACGATATGTAGGTGAGTGAACAGATGACTTAGACTATAGAATTGGACAGGCAGAAGCACATGCAAGAGAAAGTTGTTAATGTAAGGAGAAACAGCAAACAGCCTAAGGTTGCAGAAGAGAAACCAAGAAGACTGAAGAGGCCAAATCTAAAGTTGCAATGTTTTAGATGCAAGTAATGCAATGTGAGATCTGATATTACTTGCGCTTTGCTGTTATCATGTGGCCCACACGATAAGATACAATCCTCAAGTAAAACAAGCAAAGGGGAGCAATTGTCCCTCTGGCTACTCATTTCTATCCAAGAGAAAAACCTGTGACTACGCGACCAGAGGTAAAGCTTGAATGGATGTCATCAAATGACTGGGTGGCGTTATAGTAATTGAGAATGGGGTAGTGTTCGGAAAACAATGATGTGCTTCAAATATGCAGGCAGAGTGATCGTGTAGCTGCAAATACGGATAAGAAAGAGAAATGTACAATTAAAGACAAAAGTTGGACACTTGATTGGTTTAATGATGTATCAACCCTTGATAGTTATTTAACGCCAAATCTTCTACGCTATATATATATATATATATATATATATATATACGCTATATAGATATAGATATATGTATACGCTATATATTTTTAAACATGCGTGATACATTCAATAAGTTTACAGACTTTTTTTACAAGCATTTAAAACTGTCGTAGACTCTTGAAAATTCACTATATTATTGCTGTATATGTTATGAGATGACTGACCAAATTTTATGATTTCAGGTTCAAAAGAACAGCTACAACAGCGATTGGAATACACCCTACTAAAGCCTGATTGTCACAGCTGTGTGAATTTCAAAAATGCAATCTGGACGAAAGATATGCAATAAAAATATGTATGAAATTGAAAAAAAAAATGCTACAGAAATATATGGAATGCTTCAGACTGCTTTTGGACCATGTTGCATGAATCGAACATCGGTTTTTGAGTGGCATAAGAGATTCAAGGAAGGCAGCAAATCTATGAGGGATGATGAGAGGTGAGAGAGGGGTAAGGAAGTCAGTACACCAGAGTTGATCGGCCAATGGGTTAGGGTTAGGGTTACTATGTTGAGGTTTTAAGGGAGTCCAGGAAGAGATTCCTAGGAAAGAGGCCAGCACTCTTCAAATCGGGTCAGTGGCATTTCCAACAGGACAATGTACCAGTCCACAACTCCACCTTGTCACAGACTATTTGACCAAGATGGGCATCAAGACAATTCCTCAGCCTCCCTATTGTCCAGAACTTGCTCCCTGTGACTTTTGGTTATTCCCTAAGCTCAGAGGCTGTCGTTATGAGATAATTGAGGAGATGAAATAGGCTGTGACGAAGGTCATTGACATGCTCACACAAGAGATCTTCCATGGGGCCTTCCAGAAGTTGTTGGAACGGTATAACGAGTGCATTGCAGCCGGAGGAGATTACTTCGAAGGGGACTAGATTTTCATGCGTGCACTATCAATAAAAGTGCCCATACGAAAAAAGTCTGGAAACTTATTTAATGATCCTCGTATATGTATACGCTAGATAGATAGATAGATAGATAGATAGATACGCTATATGCCTATATGCATATATGTATGTGCATATATTGCTACATATATATATTTATATACATATATGTATACGCTATATATATATATATATATATATATATATATGCATACATTTATACATTTTTGTAGTTTGGTAGCAGTCTTTCATTTAAGCTTGTTTAATTAAATAATGAAGACTCATTTTGTCTATATAATATTTTTAAGATCCTTAAGTGCAGTTTCAATATCAAAAACAGTTCTGTTTCAAACGATTCAGTTTAGCTTACAAAAATGGTTCTATTTCAAACAATTCAGTCCGGCTTAAGGACACAGTTTAGTTCTATTTGACCCATAGATAAGACCCTTTTAGGTGTTACCCCTCCGGGACACAGTGGACTTGGGTGCAATGGCAATGAAGCGTACTCCACTTTTCCCAAAGCTCCACAGATTCTTTAGTGTCATATCCAGGACACTCATTGGGAGTGTCTTACCCTTCTGCAGAGGTGCTCGTCGGTGCGTTCTACAGCACTAGCCGACTTGACAGGTAATTCAACTATGTCATTTCCGGTTGAAAAATCCATAACTAACATGCTGTCAAATGTATATATATATATATATATATATATAACACGAATAGTTTTTGGGCAATTTTATTCTTTGACCTCTTAGAGCTCATTTGTTTGCACACAGTTTACTTGGTTTCAAGTATTCCTATCTAACAATAATATTAATTATTTGTTTGCACACAGTTTAAATGGTTTCAAATATTCCTATCTAACAATAATAATCATAATATTAATTATTTGTTTGTACACAGTTTAAATAGTTTCAAGTATTTCTATCTAACAATGATAATTCTATTCAATATTAATCATCTGTTTGCACACAGTTTAAATGGTTTTAAGAACTGCTTTTTTTGCATTCGTAATTCTATTTTCCAACTATTCTTATTTAATACGAACAATTTGCACACTGCCGTATGGTTTGAAATAACTAATAATAATCATTCATAAATGATTGAATAGTTTTGTTTGACCCCAAAATAGGGCCCTAATTGGTACTATAAATGCGGGTCAGTGTGGACCTGGGAGTAATGGTAATGAAAGGGTACTTTACTATTTTAAATACTTAGACTGAAGAGTCACCATCAAACACAGTGCCATAACCTGGAAACTCAGTCTTGTTTTTCTAATGCAATTGACGCTCACCTACCGCCTTCTAGCACTTTTAAGATAAAAAGAGTTTGGTGTTTGTCGCAAGAGCAATTTGAAGAATACATTTCGGACAATTATAGGTGTTCGGACTTGACATGAGCAGCCGATTGATCGGATCAGGCCAATCTTAGGACAGTTTAGCGAGCAATGAAAGGAAAGCCACTAATGCTCAAAGAAATTTGAGCTGTTACAAGCAATCATTGAAAGGATGTGTGAAAAGGAAGTAGCGCGCTAGATTGGGAAAGGAATTCTGATGCTTTCGATTGGGTCAGTAAGTGCATTGCCATTGATGGCTGTTGTTCGGCCTACAAAGTAAAAGGTTACGCCGGTGTCTGATTACCAGAAATTATCTGACACTTGTTTTTTGGCTGGGGAGTTCTTTTTTTTTTTTTATTAGTGTATCTTTACCAACCACCTCCACCAATGGGGTTTGTGCTCCCCAAAATTTGTAATCATTACTTTTGGGGGGAAATAAACCAACTCCTCCACCAATGACAGGAGCGACAGTAGGTCAATTTTTAAGTGGAGTAAAGCAGTTTTGATTTCAGTTTTCCTTCAAGATTTCCTATCCAAGGTTAAAGAACCCATATAATATGCAGATAGCCATGAGAAATTTATTACAACTCTTCAATCCTTCTTAAATAGAAGCAGCAATATCATAAAGGACCGGTGTTAGCATTGAAACCAAATAGCTACATGAATTGTCTAATTTATACTAAAGCCAACTATGATATGTTTAGAAAAAACGTTTGTATTTACCCAACCCCTCCATCAAGGGCAGGAGGCGATTCTGAAAGTGACACAATGTTCAACGAGCGAGATCGGAAATGCGCCGCTGTACAACTCATGCTCTCTACCGATCCAAGTTATGACAACATGACCATTACCAGCACCCTCAAAATGTAAATCTAGATTGCCACGAATAATAAAGTTTCCAGCTACGGTTATGGTCTTTGGTGTGGTTTCAAGTGAGGGCCACATCATGTCACCTCACATCTTCGAAGTCGGCTTGAAAATCAACACCAAAGTGTACCTGGATGTGCTGAAGAGTGTGGTGATCCTCTGGTGCAATCAGGTGGCCGGTCGCAGACCCTGGGTGTGGTAGCAGGACTCGGCGCCGGCTCACAAGTCCAAAGAGACTCAGGCTTGGCTTCAGAAGGAGTGCTACGATTTGTACCCTTCTCTCGCTGCCCCCCTCCTCCCCTGACCTGAATAGATGTCAGCTCTACTACATAATCAAGTTACCTGTATTGATTTTTTCAATAAAAGTTTTAAAACAAAGCTGTAGTGTTTTTTTCTTTTGGACGACAATTTTATCGTTCCACCCAGTAAGATGGGGTAAGAAAAAACTAATCGATTGAGATATCAATAAATAACCAACAACAAAGACGCCAAATTATCTAATACCTCGTAGGCTCAGATTGATGTTAAAAGGAACAGGAAGAGAGTGAAATTCCAAATGTTAAGGAAGATTTATGAAGATGGGAACTGTTCACAATACGTAGGAAATTAGCTGAACACGACCGAGTTGTTGGGTGGCAGCGAATTGGCCGTTGGAAAGAGTTGGGAAGACAATCACTGTTAACATGATGAAGGAACAGGTTGCAGAGGTGAAGAGATAGGAACCAATGAATAGTTGGGAAATAGCCAAATGCAGGAAAGGACTTGTATGGGGCAATGCCTGCAGTATAGTACTGAGAGTCGTCTTTGAGGTTAGTGGTGTTATAGCAGACGATGCTGCCTAGCAGTGAATAAAAGATGATGTTGTCTTCATGAATGTGGCTGAACTGAAAAAACTTATCAAAGATTACAAGAAATTTAGGTGAAGACCGATTCTGTCACACTCGCTTCTTGGATAAAATCTCTACTTGTTGAAAGGAGAAAGTTTGGTTTCTTGAAAGGCATATCATGCTTTGTTGCTTATTTTATGCGAAAGCTATCCTTGTAAAAAGATACTAGCGATACTATTTAGCTCATAGCTGGGAGCTAAAGGGGTTCATGCCTTTCCCAAGGGGGTTAGTCCGAAAGCAAACCTAGCAGTGTAACCGGAAGTCGATATTGTTTACTTCGAGGTTGCGGCCCAGCACATTAACCATTACACCACGGTGACTTCCTTTTATAGAAGAGAGATAAGTACCAACGAAATGATCTGAAGAAATGCTAATAAGGCGTTGGTAAGGAATATTAATAGAACAGATAAAAGAGTTTGATCCTCAACTGAAAATCAATATTTTGCCATCGTAGAGGAACAAGCCTGATGGGATAATAAGAGTGAGACAAAACTGGTTCAAGATGCACGATGAGCGGGTAAATCCAATTGCTGCTGTATGTCGTCCAGAAAATAATGAGATAAGGAAATTACATGATATTCATCATTTTAAAGTGGACATATCTCTGTTCTTAGCCCAAATTCTATCAACTCCATGGAAGAGAGATGCTAGTCAATGGATCAATAGCTATGTCGGCTGGGGCTGTAGAACACAAAAACTGAATCTCTCCAGAGAGGTAAGACCTCCACTCAACGAGTGTCCTGAATATGACATTAAACCATCATTCAAGTCAAGTACTTCATTTAACTTGCCCAATTGTCTGGGGCTGTATAATATACCAACTGCATCTCTCCAGAGAGGTAAGACCTCCACTCAACGAGTGTCCTGGATATGACATTAAACCATCATTCAAGTCAGGTACTTCATTTATCTTGACCAGTCGTCTAGGGCTGTAGAATACACCAACTGCATCTCTGCATAAAGGTGAGACTCTTCCAATAAGAGTTCTGCATATGACATTAGGCAATCTGTAGGTGAGGCTCAAGCTTTGTTGGAACTTGGCCATTGCTCCCAGGTCTACTCTGGCCCGAAGTTGTAGCACCTGAGAGGGGTTAAATAGAAAAATTTGACATTTAAACAGAGCACAAACAAATGAGTTATTCTAAGTTGAATAGTTTGAAGTAGAACTGTTTGATCATTTAACTGTGTGTAAACAAATAACTGATGTTTAATTGAATTGTGTGTGATACCTAGCACTACAAGTAACCATCTGTGTGCTTACGAATGTGTAATAGTAAATAGAATTACTCGTGTTGGTTAGCAATTCTTAAAACTCTTTAATTGTGTGCTTAAATTGAAATTTTAGTGTTACATAGTGATGCTTGAAGCCATTTAACTGTGTGCAAATAAAACTATTCATGTTAGGCAGCAATATTTTTAACGATTTAAATGAGTGGAAATGATTGATGTTTAATAGAATTATTAGTGTTAGAACATTTGGAACCATTTAACTGTGTGCAAAAAAATTAGCACTGACTCAAACTATTGGATCACAAATCATATGAATAACTATTTAACTGCTTCGCAAACTAATGTGTTCAGGCTCTTTTAAAAACATTATCGATAAACTATGCGTTTACAAATCATATATAATATATAAAAGAGTATTTGGCATTAAATAACCTACAATGGTTGATATGTCATAAAACCTAACCAAACCAAATCGTATATATTTTAATACATATGTATAAAGAGGGTTTGGCATTAAATAACCTTCAATGGTCGATATGCCATAAAACTCGACTAACCAATAAACCAAACCAATCGATCCAGCTCCAAGTGGGCAAACCTGGTAATATTCAACGGGAGTAGAATAAGAGCCAATTAGCCATTACCAACAGAGGTTGTGCCTTAGTATGGTTGACTGCGAATCTGGATTAGTGGCTGTCGGGTGAAAAAAGTCCTTCAGAAAATACAATCGAAATACCGTAAATGCCGGGGAGATATTTCTTAAAAGAGATCAAGTTAATAAGATGTTTATGGAGAACAGCACTGCCTTTTGTTTAGCAGCCTTCTAAGTAATGTTAGATAAGGGGGGAATTTTGTGTTTTTTTCTGAGCACCATATAGGCACAGGGGAAACGGAAGCCGTATTTTGGTAGAATGATTGGATGATTCAGTGCTAAAAAGGACGAGGCTGAAATATAGATAGTGGCACCCATAAACAGACCCTAAGACCGATATAAATGAAGAACATCCAAATAGAAGTGTGGGTCAAGCCAGCTGATGATCAGTCTACTAGTCCATAAAAGACAGACGCCAACAAAATGATGAACACCAAACTGAGGCTCACACGAAGATCACAGCGAGACAGGTATCCACCTGGTTGGATAAATGATTATGTAGTCAGCTTGTGATCGACAGATCATGTTAGAGGGTTACGTGTTTGAAGATGAAGAAAGCGATGAAATGTTCTGCCCTGCAAAGGAACTGAACTCACAACTTCAAGGTTATAAGTAATTTATTTTGTAGATCTGCCACTTGTCTTAATTGAAATTGTTTGGACAATGAAAAAGCATAAAAGCCACGACAGATTATCTCCAAGCAGAAATTTATTTACTCTGAGCACCTCTGGTGGTGTAATGGTTAGCAAGCTAGATTAGTAAATCATCGCGAGTGAGTCTGAGTCTCCATGGGTGCCCCCATTCATACCGCCTTGTGCAATATCTAAGAAAAAAGCTTACGGTGTCTTGGATGGTGTAGCAAACTAGACGAGCAAACTTTCACGAGTGAGTTCAATTCTTATTAGGCACCCCATTCATACGGCTTTGTGCCACATCTAAGCCAAAGCTTCGTAAATTACAACTTTAGTTACTCAATTTAAACTAGAGCATCTCGGGTGGTGAAATGGTTTGGAAACTAGACTAGAAAACCTTCACGAGTGAGTTGGATTCTTATTGAGTGCCTCATTCATACGGCCTTGATCCACATCTAAACAAAAAGCTAAATAAATTACAACTCAGTTTAAACTACAACATCCAATGACATAAGAGAAAACATTCAAACATTTACTGATAGTTTCAAAATTACTATCATCATTAAGTCACACTGATAGCATGGATTTCCCTGACTCTCTCTCTCTCCCCATCTGTCCCTATCATCTATCGCTCCCGGTAGGTTTTTCAAACAAAATCCTTTGTTCCTTCAAAGCTGATGTAAAAAACTATTTGTTAGTCAGCCAACACTGTCTTGTCCATGTGTAGAGGTCAATTAAAGAAGGTCACTTGTGAGTTTGTCCTTGCTTCTCCAGCAATATCCTGTTAGATGGGAGGTAAATAGCCGTACAGTTGTTGTATCGTGGGTTGTTGCTTCCAGGTTTTGTTCAAAATAGCTTGTAGCATTCTCGCTTAGTTTCCATCTATCTTTTTCTTCATGCGTTTTGTTAGCGACCATACAGTAGTATTGACACTGACACAGAAGCAGCTTAGAAGAAATCCCGTTTTATTTCATCGGATAGATCGGACTTCTTTATGAGCGATAACCTATCAATAAATGTCCTCACAATACAATCAAAACCAAAGAAATACTGTAAAATAAACAAATAAAGTCCAACATAAAGGGGAAACAAAGACATATTTTTTACATTGACTGCATACATTCGTCTAATTTGGTTTTCATTTTGTTTGTTGGTTGGTTTCTTTGTTTAATGACATATCAACCTTTGAAGGTTATTAAATACCAAAGCCAGGGTTGGAAGTAGTAAGAAAGGGAGATAACTCCAAGGTTAATCAAGAGTTATCCCACTGGAAATGGGAGCATGCCTCGTGAACACTGACGTGAATGGGACAATTCAACGTGGCAGACTGACACTGACCACATGTAGACCCCCCCTCTCTCTCCATTTTCCACAAATTCCATATATAGAGTAGTGAACCTTATTTTATTATTTTATATAATAAAATACTGTTAACTAAAAACGTTCTTGGTGATTATTTCCATTCAACAAATGCACCACTCGGCATAAACACAAAACCCACCCTTCTCGAAGAACATCATTATTCAACCCATAACTGGCGGGATAAGGGGTTCATACCTTTCCCAAAGATATTTGTCTGAAAGTAAACGTAATAACGCACGTGAAGATCGAACTCACTTACTACGATTCTGCAGTCCAGCGCTTTAACCATTACACCACGATGATTTCGGTTAAGTGTTACATAATGAATTATGCATATAATTTTCTGGGGTATATCATCTTTGCATATCATAAAAAGATATAAACAAGTGTTCACAATCCTTGGCAAATATTCCAGAATATCGTATCCATGACTCGGTCTAATTTCCCGTTAGTCTGAACAAGGGTGTTTCCGCACAGCCTAAATTTAGGGTTTTAATTAAGATAATGAAGTCTTTCCGTTACTTTGCTTATTATTTTTAATATTTTTTCATATTATATGTGCAGGTGTTGCATATAGCAAACAATGGTAAGTAAAAATGTTAACATCTAAATAGTCTTTCGGCAGATAAGGGCGATGCGGAGACACTTTGGATTAAAGTTATAAGAGCAAGGTTACGCCTCTAACAAGGTCTAATGGTCGACATTTCAAAAGGATAATGAGTGACCTTACATTCTAAATAATAAAATTGTTCATAAAAAGTTGTTTGTCACGCGCATATATACAGTATATAAAGCACCCCCAAACAAATACACACACACACACACACACACACACATATATATATATATATATATATATATATATATATATATATGTGTGTGTGTGTGTGTGTGTGTGTATGTATAAACATATATACGAGGAGTCTTCAATAAGTTTCCAGACTTTTTCGTATCGGCACTTTTATTGATAGTACACACATGAAACTGTAGCCCTCATCGAAGTAATCTCCTCCGGCTGCAATGCACTTGTTCTACCGTTCCAACAACTTCTGGAAGGCCCCATCGAAGTCCTCTTCTGTGAGTGTGTCAATGATCTTCGTCACAGGCTCTTTCATCTCCTCAATTGTCACATAACGACAGCCTCTGAGCTTAAGGAATAACCAAAAGTCACAGGGAGCAAGGTCTGGACTATAGGGAGGATGAGGAACTGTCTTGATGCCCATCTTGGTCAAATAGTCTGTGACAAGGATGGAGTTGTGGACTGGTATATTGTCCTGGTCGAAATGCCACTGATCCGATTTGAAGAGTGCTGGCCTCTTCCAAGGAATCTCTTTCTGAACTCCCTTAAACCCTCAACATAGTATTCCTTGTTGACTGTCTGTCCAGTGGGAAACCAACTCTGGTGTATTGACTTCCTTACTCCTCCCAAACCTCTCATCATCCCTCACAGACTCCCTGCCTTCCTTGAATTTCTTATGCCACTCAAAAACTGATGCTCGATTCATGCAAAATGTTACAAAAGCAGTCTAAAGCATTCCATAAGTTTCTGTGGCATTTAAGTTAAAAACAGAATTTTATTGCATATCGTTCGTTTAAAGTGTCTTCACGTCCAGATTGCATTTTTGAAATTCACACAGCAGTGACAATCAGGCTTTAGTAGGGTATATTCCAATTCCTGTCGTAGCTGTTCAATTGAAGCTGAAATCATAAAAATTGGTCTCTCATCTCATAAGATGTATAGCAATAACATACTGAATTCTCAAGTGTCTACGACAATATTGAATGCCCATACGAAAAAAGTCTGGAAACTTATTGAAGGCATCTTGTATGTATGTATGTATGTATGTATGTATGTATGGGAGGAGTAAGGATCTCAATACACCAGAGTTGATTGTCTAATGGGTTAGGGTCACTATATTGAGGTTTTAAGGGAGTTCAGGAAGAGATTCCTTGGGAAGAGGCCAGCATTCTTCAAATCGGGCATTTTCACCAGGACAATGCACCAGTCAACAACTCCATCCTTGTCCCAGACTATTTGATTAAGTTAGTTCCTCGGCCTCCCTATAGTCCATACCTTGCTCCCTGTGACTTTGGTTATTCCCTAAGCTCAGGGGCTGTCGTTATGAGACAATTGAGGAGATGAAAGAGGCTGTAACGAAGATCATTGACACGCTGACACAAGAGGACTTCGATGGGGCCTTCCAGAAGTTGTTAGAACGGTAAAACAAGTACATTGCAGCCGGAGGAGATTACTTCGAAGGGGACAAGAGTTTCATGAGTGTACTATCAATAAAAGCGCCCACAAGAAAAAGTCTGGAAACTTATATGCACCTCGTATATGTATAAAGAAGATTTGGCATTAAATAACCAATAATGGTTGATATGACATAAAACCCATCCAAACCAAATTGTATACATTCAATATATATGCATAAAGAGGATTAGGCTATAAATACCCTATCTGGTTGATATGCCATAAAACCCAACCAAACCAAGTAATATATATATATATATATATATATATATATATATATATATTATAATATATCATATTATATTATAACAGTGTTGGTTGTCACTAAATCACTTTGTGGGTTTGTGTCGAACCAAGTACAATATAATATGGAGAGTGCTCAATTTCAAGGATACAGCTATTATATAATGATAATAAATAAATATATATTAGATATATATATTTAATTCATGGAATTTAGACGGCAGTTAAGAAAATGAAATGAATCGAAAATCGAAAAAATACGAAAAACTGTTGTGGTTTTGTATGATTTTTTACGTGTGGTTGTAAGTGTGTGTGTGTGTGTGTCTGTGTAGGGGTTATAGTTGCGTATTAATGTGTGTTTCTATGAGTTTAAGCCAATTTGCAAACGCAAGCGTGCTGTATAAGCGGATGTGAATTCATAGGTGTATCTTCATGTTTCGCTACATTATTTTATTTCTGTATGTGTCGGTGACTATAGCTAAGGAACAAAATATCATTATTACATGTCGAGGGGAATGAATAAAGATTTGATTTGTCAGCGTATTGTACCATAGCCATGATATGGCTATGTTTGAAACGTACATCGAATAAAGATAGAAAATAGGAATCTCGAAATTCGAAAAACACGTAACGACTTCTCTGATCAGGTACGAAACCTTTTATTACCCTTGAGTTTCGACGTAAGGAAGAGAGATACACATTCTTTCTATTCTGGCTTTTTCATCCGCCCCCCACCACACGTGTGGCACCCGCCATAAAGGTCTCCGCGAGCAAGCGAAAACCAACCGTCTTCCCCGAGGCAGATCTCATCTAAACTCACTGACTTTTAAAAATCTCCCAAAATCCTCCGCGCGTTTCCGGTGCGTAACGTAATTCGCATTCGCTAGCCTCCGTTTCCCATCTTGGGCTATTGTGACATCTCTGAGTGACTCGTCCGCTCTGCGCGTGCGCTTGAACACCTGTGTTAATGTTGCACCTAAATAATCATGCACTGAGCCGAAATGTTCTCAGCCTAACTAAACCCAAAGGCATAAACCGAAATCCCTCGGCCATTATGTTACAGTATTTAAACGGTTATATTATAGTAGACCAGAATCACAATGGGTATAAGTAAGGGTATATTGCATTGCAATATAATATGGTACAATGTTGGAATGATATTTAGGCTAGGATATAATAATATAATAATAATAATTATAAATTGATGAAATGTTGCATAAATATCATATGTACTATTGTTCTCTTTGGTGGTACGAGCGTAGTAAAATTGATAAAGGATATACAATAATAGTTAGTATCTTTATGTACGATGATGATTATAACTGAAGAACAAAGTGTTGTCATTATAAAATTAAGGAAATTGATTAAGGAAATAGATGGCGGGTTTGAGTGGTATGGGTAATAGTTGGGCGGTTGGGGGTGGTTATTTTCAATAGTTAAATGTTTTGTGTTAATGTTGTGTGGCATATACACTTTTGTAGAAAATATGAGTGGACAAATCATATATATTTGAATATATTTGTTTAAACAGGATTTGGCATTAAATAACCTACAATGGTTGATATGCCATAAAATCAAAACAAACTAAATCATATGTATTTGATATGTATATAGAGGGTTTGGCATTAGATAACCTATAATGGTTGATATGCCATAAAACCCAACGAAACCAAATCCTATAAATTCAATATATATGTATAAAGAAGATTTGCCATTAAATAACCAACGATGGTATATATGCCATAAAATCAAGCTAAACCAAACAAAAAAGATCGTTGGAATACCTGCTTTTTACAGCGATATTTTTTAAGATTAAGTTCCAGTTAACAATAATTTCTGAAAAATAAGCAAATGAATAAATAGATTAAGAATTTGAAGTGACACTGATTAATTTCAGTTGAAGATTTTTGTGTTGAAATATTCACCACGCCTCGTAGAACCTAAACGGTGTAATATGAAAATTAAAACCATTGCCACGTCTTTTCTTTTTTTATTCATTCTTTTTTGCTTTCTATCATTTTTCCTTTCTTTCTCCTTTTTTTTCTAACAATTCTTGATTCATTCTCTTTTCTTCTCTTTTTTTCATAATTCTTCTTTTTTTCCTTCTATCTTTCTTTTTTTTATCTTTATTTCTATCACGCATTCAATTTTTCTTTATATCATTATATTCCTTTTTCTTTCTTTCTTTCTTTCTTTCTTTCTTTCTGTCTTTCTTTCTTTCTATATATTTATTTATTTTCCCGCATTCATTCAATTTTCTATATATCGTTCTTTTTTCTTCTTCTTTTCAATCAATCACTTATTCTTTTTGATCATTCTTTCTTTCTTCCCTTCTTTCTTTCTTTCTTTCTTGCTTTCTTGCTATCTTTCTCTCTATCATTTATTCTTTTTCTTACTATCGTTCTTTTTTCTACTTTATTTATATCATTCATCTCTTTCTTTCTTTCTTTCTTTCTTTCTTTTTCGGCTATTGTTTCTTTCTTTTTTCTATCATTCATTCTTCTTTCTTTCTTTCTGTCTTTCTTTCTATATAAATCGTTTTTCTTTCTTTTATCATCCATTTTTTATCTTTCTTTCTATCATTCATTTCATCTTTTTTCCTTCCTTTTTTCTTTTTATCTTTTTATTTCAACCTTTTTTTAATTTTTCGTTCTTTTATTTATTCTTTCCAGCTTTTTGTGTGTATGTGTAAGTATTCCTGTCGTATAATTGAGATCTAACACCTCTCTGTTTTGGCATCGTTCATTTATTCACCAAAAGGACGGGCTTATTGTGAGAAAAGAATAACTTAATACCAGGAATTCTATTGTTGAAAAGTCTATTCAGAGAATGCATATTTATATCTCTTCCCACCCTCCGTCTTTTTGCAATATAGGAAGTCAAAGTTGAACAGAAAATTTTTAAAAACTCATTATTAAACTAAGTTGGTTGGTTGGTTGGTTGGGTTTTATGGCATATCAACCTTTGCAGGTTATTAAATGCCAAATCCATTTTTATACAAATGATATGTTCTATTTCAAACAATTCAGTTTAGCATGAGTACACAGTTTAATCGTCAAAAACATTTCAAGTTATTCAGTTTAGTCAAACAGTTTTAATTCAAACAATTCAGTTTAGTAAAAGAATACATTTGTTTACACACTGTTAAATGACAAAACAGTTATATATTAAACAATTCAGTTTAGTATATGCACAGTTTCAAAGTCAAAAACAGTTCCATTTCAAACAATTCAGTTTGGCATAAATACGCAGTATAATTGTGAAAAACTTTTCAATTTCAAGCTACTCAGTTTAGTCAAACTGTTCTAATTCAAACAATTCAGTTTAACATAAGTATGCAGTTTAATTCTATTTAACCCAGAGATATAGTCCTATCTAGTGCTACCATTCTGGGCCAGAGTGGACCTGGGAGCAATGGCAATGACGGGATGCTCCGTATTCCTCGAAGCCCCAGCATTACTGGAACCTCACAATTAGATTTTTAGTGTCATATCCAGGACACTCGTTGTGGTGGTGGTGGTGGTGGTGGAGGGTCTTACCCCTCCGCAGAGAAGCAGTCGGTGTATTCTACAGCCCCAGCTGACTGGGAAGATTCATGTAAGATTTAAAATTCTTTATCATCACAAAGTACGTATTCTTAAATTCTTATTTCTGGTCTGTTTTATTTTCATGAAAATTCTCAAATCCAATGAAAATAACCGAACATCAAAAAGTTCACCCTTTCATTAAAACTTCATAAAATTAAAATTATCTACAAACAATACGTTTACAAATATATATATATATATATATATGTGTGTGTGTGTGTGTGTGTGTGTGTGTGTGTGTGTGTGTAAAGAGTATTTGGAATTAAATAACTCAAAATAGTTGATATGCCAGAAAACCCAACCCAAGCTAATCATTCAAAATTAATATATATTTATAAATAGGATTTGGCATTAAATAACACACAATGGTTGATATGTCATTAAGCCCAACCAAACCAAATCGTATATATTTAATATAAATGTATAAAGAGGATTTGGCATTAAATAACCCACAATTGTTGATATGCCATAAAACCTAACCCAATCAAATCTTATATATTTAATATATATATATGTATTAAGAGGATTTGGCATCAAATAACCCACAATGGTTGATATGCCATAATACCTAATCAAATCAAATCTTATATATTTAATATATTTATATGTATTACGAGGATATGGCATTAAATAACCCACAATGGTTGATATGTCAAAAAGCCCAACCTAATTAACCATTACGTCCTGCTATATCTTACCACCTAGTTAATCAATCTCATTTGAACTTACTCTCCTAAACGGCTTTAGATATCAAAATACTTTTTAGGTTAAGACTGCAGATTTGCTATTCGGAATTAGGGGTACTAATTTATAAATACGAAGCCCATTACGGAAAATCAATGAACTGTCAACGTTAGAAACAGGGCATCAGAACCGGAAAACAATGTCTGAGAGAAAATCATTACAAAGACCCTTCTGGAGATTATCCAAAACCTCTCCCACTTTCTCACTCCCACTTAACAACCAGAATAAATAGCAGTATCAAAACTACTGCCATTCGAGTTGGGTTGGTTGAGTTTTATGGCATATCAACCATTGTAGGTCATTTAATGCCAAATCCTATTTATACATATATATTAAATATATAGCATTTGGTTTGGTTTGGTTTGATGGCATATCAACCATTGTTGGTTATTTAATGCCAAATCCTCTTTATACATATATATTAGATATATAGGATTTGGTTTGGTTTGGTTTGGTTTGATGGCATATCAACCATTGTTTGTTATTTAAAGCAAAATCCTCTTTATTCATATATATTAAATATATAAGATTTGATTTGCTTGGGTTTTATGGCATATCAACCATTGTCATACCAAAGACTCAAAAATGGTACTTGATGCCGCCTTGCTTAACAGTCGGTATTATAAGGTATGGATCAAGGGTAAAGTGGAGCAATGACTCGACCAGGGAATGAACCCCAGTCTCCTTGACCATTGGCGAACATTCTACCATTAGGTCAATATAAACCAATTTAGTTTAACAATAGTACAGTTTCATATGCAGAACACTCGTTCGTGGGGGTCTTATCTCTCTGCAGATAAGCAGTCGGAGTATTCGACTGCCCCAACCGAGTAGGCAAGCTACGGGTGTTGTATACACCGATTGCATCTCAGCTCTGGGGTAGGACCCTGAACCAACCAGAGTCTTGGATATGACAGTAAACAATCTGATATAACACTAAACAATAATGCTGGAGTTTTGAAAAAATGTGCAGTACCCCTTCATTGGTATCGCTCCCAGGTCCACTCTTGCCCGGAGCGGTAACAACTGATAGAATCCTATCAATGGGTCAAATTGAAGTGTTTGACAATTAAACTGTATTTTGATATCTAAATTGAGTTTGTAAACATATGACGGATTTTTAATTGAATTGTTAGAGATGCATTTCAATACTTGAAACTATTTAATTATTAAACATGCAAAACCAATTTATTTGAAATAGAACTGTTCGATCATTTCACTATGCATTAACAAATAACAGATGTTTAATTGAATTGTTAGTGTTAAATAGCGATACTTGAAATCATTTAACTGCGTGCAACAAAATGAACTCAGGCTTGCTAAAAAATGTTATCTACAAAATGTCTTTATAAATCACATGTTTAATATATTTGTATAAAACGGATTTGGAATTAAATAACATACAATGGTTGATATGCCATGAAACCCAATCAACCAATCATCTGTACACATCTATCTATCTATCTATCTATCTATCTATCTCTCACTTTCTCTGTCTCTGTCTTTCTCTCTCTTTTAAATACACTTGCATACTGTAAATCTCTATCTCACTTTTTCTCTTGTAGTCTGCCAACCTCTTGTCATGTCTGTATCTAATATTCTCTTCCAATTCACAGTATTCGAATCTCCCCATTCTCTTTCTCTCACTCTATCTTTCTCTGTCTGTCTGTCTGTCTCTCTATCTATCTATCTCTCTTCTTCTCTCTCTCTCTCTCTCTCTATATATATATATATACTGAACAGTCTATCTATATTTCTGCATTATTCTAATTCTATCTATCTATCTATCTATCTATCTATCTATCTATCTATCTGTTTTGCACGCATGGACACACATACGAACGCACTCACACCTATACATACATACATACATACATACATATATCACACTGTCTGTCTATATTTCTCTATCTATCTATCTATCTATCTTGCATGCGTGAAAACACATATACACACATGCGCACACACACACACATACATACATACATACATACATATATCACACTGTCTCTTTGTCAATACTTCTTTACCATCTATCTATCTATCTATCTATCTATGTCAGTTTGTTTCTATCTATCTAAGTCTTTCAATCTATGTTCCTTTGTCGGTATAACATTATATGTCAGTCTGTTCTTATCAAATGATGTTAGCATTCTTCACACCGATCCTGAAATAAACCCCTCGACATAGCAAAAGGCACCGTCTACTTCCACTCCATCTTTCCGTGAAACAACCACTTCTCTTGTAGAATTCGATACGGTGAACAAAAAAGACAAAGTGTAGAATCGAGTTTCCGGAACCGAATCCAGTTTCCACAGCGGAAAGAAAACTGACGTCAGCTAGTTACTCATCTATAAAGCGTGCATATATATATATATATATATATATATATATATATATATATATAAGGAGTGTGAGATTGTGATGAAGAAAGCTAAAAAGAGATGCACACCGGGAACAAAATAGATAGATAGATAGATAGAAAACAATATATAAGTATTGACAAAAAGATAGATAGATAGAGAGAGAGAGAGAGAGAGAGAAAGAGAGAGGGAGTGAGCTCTAGATATATTCTTTGTTTCCTGGCGTATCAACCTTCGTGGGTTATTTGATGCTAAGGCCATCCTTACTGAGGAGTAGCAGTGATACTATTTAACCCACAACCGGGAGGATAAAGGAATTCCTCCCTTTTCCAAGCGTATAGAAAGAAAGAAAGAAAGAAAGAAAGAAAGATCTATCTATCTATCTATCGAGATAGATAGATAGATAGATAGACGCTTATAAAAAATACATAGATAGATAGATAGATAGACCTTTTGCAGGTAGGAATACAGAAGGTAAGTGGATGAGACTAATGCAATATTTTGTTAGAGAATAATTTTATAAATTCAAAAATCGATTATTTTGTTCGTTTTCAGCGCAAATCAATAACACAGGGAAGTGTCCTGAAATAATTTGACAAATCGATGTATTGATTTCTGAATTCTAGCTCCTCTCCCCTTCTTTCTAACTATTTCTGTCCAAATCTCTCAAGAAATGCATAACAAATAAATGGGCACAATAGAAATGTAATTCGAGGCATTTTACTGCAGAAATATAATGTCAATTTTCCCCTATGGCAAAGCGTTGCATTTTTCCATTTCACTTACTATAGAAATCTGTTGCCAACGATTTTTTCTACTGAGCTACAGAGCTCATGATTTTACTATAGAAATTCGTCGCGAATTATTGTCCTATAATAATACGTAGCCATTGGTTTTTGAATATTGAAATGAATTGAAAATTTTTTTTTATTACAGAAATGTGTAGCGACTTCCATTTACTATAGGAATAAATTGCCTCTGATTTTCTTATAGAAATACATTAATTTTTACTACAGAATTCCAATAATAATCATTCCTATAGAAATGCGTAACAATTGATTTTTTTTAAATATAGAAATTCATTAAGTATGACATTAAACTGAATCAAATGGTGAGGCTCCAGTTCGGGAGCTTTGGGGAATGTGGAGTATCTTTTCATTGTTATTACTCTTTGGTTTGGTTTGGTTTGGTTTGGTTGGTTGGTTTTATGGCATATCAACCTTTGTAGGTTATTTAACGCCAAATCCATTTTTATGTAAATAATCTGTTTATTGAAAACAGTTCAGTTTAGCATAAGTACACAGTTTAATTGTCAAAAACATTTCCATTTCAAAATATTCAAGCAATTACATGTAATAATTCAGTTAAGTGTAAATACAGTTTTAATGTCGAAAAACAGTTCTATTTGAAATAATTCAGTTAAGCATAAGCACGCAGTTTAAGCGTAAGTACGGTTTAATTGTCAAAAACATTTCTATTTCAAGCTATTCAATTTACTCAATTCATTTTAGCATAAGTATGCTGTTAGTTCTATTTAACCTATAGATAGGGCCCTATCAGGCGCTACCACTCCGGTGGACCTGGGAGTGATGGCAATGAAGGAGTACTCCACATTCCCCAAAGCTCCAGCATTGCTGGAACCTCACCATCAGATTGTTTAGTGTCATATCCAGGACACTCGTTAGGGCGGTCTCACCCCTCTGCAGAGAAGCAGTCGGTGTTTTCTACAGCGCCAGCCGACTGGGCAATATTACTCTTTAGTCCACTTGGACAATCCTAGACAAACTCAACTCAAACAGACCCAAAAGGAGAAGTAATTGATTTTTTTATATTGAAATGCCAGATGGAGAGACCACTTTGTGAAATTGGTCAATGGACTGTTAACAATGGAAGAACATACGAATGACCACATTCAAGACAACACTGGACGTGTAAATGACCATAATAATGTGTAAATAATGTAAGGTTATCTCTATTCAACGACGGAAAGTCTTCTGGTGCAGATGTGGCACTCTACACCATCATAGAGAATGACTGGGAAAACTTAGAAGTCTGTACAGACTTGAATGACGCCCAGCTAGTCAGCATCTTCAAGAAGGGTGAAAATCAAATTTGCAGCAACTACCACAGGATTTTGCATATACGAGGTGCATACGATAAGTTTCCAGACTTTTTTTCGTATGGGCACTTTCATTGATAGTACACACATGAAACTCTAGTCCCATTCGAAGTAATCTCCTTCGGCTGCAATGCACTTGTTCTACCGTTCCAACAACTTCTGGAAGGCCCCATGGAAGTCCTCTTGTGAGGGCGTGTCAATGACCTTCGTCACAGCATCTTTCATCTCCTCAGTTGTCTCATAACGACAGCCTCTGAGCTTAGGGAATAACCAAAAGTCACAGGGAGCAAGGTATGGACTTTTGGGAGGCTGAGGAACTGTCGTGATGCCCATCTTGGTCAAATAGTCTGTGACAAGGATGGAGTTGTGGACTGGTGTATTGTCCTGGTGGAAATGCCACTGACCCGATTTGAAGAGTGCTGGCCTCTTCCCTAGGAATCTCTTCCTGAACTCTCCTTAAAACCTCAACATAGTAAGACTACTCCTACCCCTAACCCTTTGGCCAATGAACTCTGGTGTACTGACTGTCTTATTCCTCTCACACCTCTCATCATCCCTCACAGACTCCCTGTCTTTCTTGAATCTCTTATGCCTCTCAAAAACTGATGCTCGATTCATGCAAGATGGTCGAAAAGTAGTCTGAAGCATTCCATACATTTCTGTGGCATTTTTTTCGAGTTTAAAACAGAAATTTACTGCATATCGTCCTTCTAAAGTGTCCTCACGTCCAGATTGTATTTTTGAAATTCAGCAGCCGTGACAATCAGGCTTTAGTCGGGTGTATTCCAATCGCTGCTGTAGCTGTTCATTTGAACCTGAAATCATAAAAATTGGTCAGTCATCTCATAAAATGTATACCGATAGCATAGTGTATTTTCAAGAGTTTACGACAATTTCAAATGCCTGTACAAAAAAATGCCTCCACACTAGACGGAACCCCTCTTAAACTAGTAGACAAATTTACTTACCTAGGAAGCAGCGTCTCATCAACCGAAAAGGACATCGACACTCGGCTAACGAAGGCATGGAGAGCTATCAATAGGCTATCGATCATATGGAAATCAGACCTAACCGATAAAATGAAACGCAGTTTCTTCCAGGCAGCTGTCGTGTCGATACTGCTGTATGGATGCACTACATGGACGCTAACAAGACCACTAGAGAAGAAGCTAGACGGCAATTACACAAGAATGCTGCGAGCAATATTGAACAAGTCCTGGCGGCAACACCCCACAAGACACCAACTATACGACCACCTGCCTCCCATCACGAAAACTATCCAAGTTAGACGAACCAGACATGCAGGACTCTGCTGGAGAAGCAGGGACGAGCTCATAAGGGATGTACTCCTATGGACCCCACATATGGCCGGGCAAAAGCAGGACGACCAGCACGAACATACATTCAGCAGCTATGTGGGGATACGGGATGTAGCCCTGAAGACCTGCCAGAGGCGATGAATGATAGGGAGAAGTGGCGAGAGAGGGTCAGGGATATCCGTGCTAGTGGCACGACATGATGATGATGGTGATGATGATGATGGGCTTTTTAAGGAAAAAAATGTAATATACTAAATATAGATTGTCCGAATAATTTTGTAATGAATGTTTGAATTTTTGACATGTGTTACTATGGTTGTTATTATTGTCTCCGTTTGATTTCAAGTAGGATGTTACTGTTTTATATGTTACTGTTTTATATGTTACTGTTTTATATGTCACTGTTTTATATGTCAAAATTCTTGCTACTTAGTGTCACTTGAAGGTTTAGGCTAGCTTTAATACATAGGAGAAATATTTATTGTCTGGTTGTAAATGTGTAAAATTTAATTTATTTCCATTTCGTATTTCATTTGAATGAAGTCCTGTTAATTTTTTTTATAGCATTGATTCAAATCAATGCTTTTGATAGGATGGAAATAAATCTATTATCCTTATGTGAACGATTTTTGTTTTGTTTTGTTTTTTTTTTTTGTTTTTTTAATATATATATAGAGAGAGAGATGGAAGACATTTTTGGTTGATCTGATAGGATAATGAAAAATAAATGGAACAGTGGATATACTAAAAACACAAACATCGGGTTCAGTTCAGAATATATTTCGTTATTATTTATTGAAAGAACTTTTTCAATAGAGGAAAAAATTAGTTTTTTTTCTAAAGTTTAGCAAAAAGAGAAAATATATAAGAGAGAAAAAATGTGAATATTAAAAAGTGTTGGGTCACAAAACAAAAGACATAAAAAGAAAAGGGAGAAGGGGTTATGATGGTGGTGGTAGGGGTTCTTGGTGTTGACTTAATTTCAGTGAGAAAAAAAGAGAGAGGTAATATGAGGAAGAGGGAGGTCTTGAGAGGGAGGAATGGAAAATTTTAAAAAAGTGGAAACGGCGACATGAATACTGAGGTAATAGTAGTGGAGGCCCAGGCATATTATGTCTTCACAATAATTTTGACTACATTGGAATATTTAATTGAAAAAAGGAAATTAAATATATGGAGGTACTAAAAAGATATATATATATATACGGGGTGCCTTCAATAGGTTTCTAGACTTTTTTGTACATGCATTTAAAATTGTAGACTCTTGAAAATACACTATGTTATTGCTATACATCTTGTGAGATGACTGACCAATTTTTAGGATTTCAGGTTCAAATGAACAGCTACAGCAGCAATTGGAATACACCCGACAAAAGCCTGATTGTCACAGCTGGTCAATCTCAAAAATACAATCTGGACGTGAGGACACTTTAGAAGAACGATATGCAATAAAATTCTTTTTAAAACTTGGGAAAAGTGCTACAGAAACGTATGGAATGCTTCAGCCTACTTTTCGACCATCTTGCATGAATCGAGCATCAGTTTTTGAGTAGCATAAGAGATTCAAGGAAGGATTGGAGTCTGTGAGGGATGATGAGAGGTGTGAGAGGAGTAAGGAAGTCAATACACAAGAGTTGATTGGTCAAAGGGTTAGGGTTAGGGTTACTATGTTGAGGTTTTAAGGGAGTTCAGGAAGAGATTCCTCGGGAAGAGGCCAGCACTCTTCAAATCGGGTCAGTGACATTTCCACCAAGACAATGTACCAGTCCACAACTCCATCCTTGTCACTGACTATTTGACCAAGATGGGCATCACGACAGTTACTCAGCCTTCCATAGTCCAGACCTTGCTCCCTGTGACTTTTGCTTATTCCCTAATTGAGGAGATGAAAGAGGCTGTGACAAAGGTCATTGACACGCTCACACCAGAGGACTTCCATTAGGCCTTCCAGAAGTTGTTTGAACGGTACAACTAGTGCATTGCAGCCGGAGGAGATGACTTCAAAGGGAACTAGAGCTCCATGTGTGTACTATCAATAAAAGTACCCGTACGAAAAAAGTCTTGAAACTTATTTAATGATCCTCGTATATATATATATATATATATAGAGAGAGAGAGAGAGACATGAAAATATTTATACGTAAGACATGAAAAATATATTGAGACATGAAAAACTCTAGATCGTCTGAGGATGAGTTTATTTTTAGAAATATTCGTCTACGTTAAACGTTTTGGTTTTTATCCCTTCGCCAAGGCGAGTGAGTTTTAAAAAATTCTGTTTCCGTTGGTAACATCTGCTTCAAATTTGAGTGATGTAATTAGCATTTCGAAATTTATTTTTAGAAACTCCATATCACATCATTCTCTCTCTCTCTCTCTCTCTATATATATATATATATATATATATAACGATATTGATCTTATTTAGTCCATGTTTACCTCTTATTAGCATTCCATAAAATATCTATTAGTCTATCAGAATATCAAATTTGTGTGATGCAATTAGCGTTCCAAAGTTTATTACTAAAAAACCCATTTCGCATCTCTCTGTCTCTGTCTCTCTCTCTCTCTCTCTATATATATATATATATGTATATGTTATTTAGTTTATATCTACCTATTATAAATAATCCATAAAATATCTATCTTTGTCAGTGTTAACAGAATTCTTTCTATCTCCGTTTAATTTATCTATTTATCTGCCTAAGTTTATAAAAACGATGAACCGTATCATTTTCGATTAGTGATTTTGAAATTTTTCTGCACCAACCCGACCAAATAAGGAGATAGATTAAAAAATCCCGGCTCCTGTTTGATAGTATTACAGTTTGAAATGATTCTTGATTCAACAATTTGGAAGAAGTTCCGTTTTATTTTATCAGAGAGATGAGATTTCGATACGATTGATAACCAGTCAATAGCAATCCATTCCTTCATTATGCGTATGGTGACATCACTGAGATATTGCTACCAAGATATATGGACTGTTAAAAATTCCCTTAGCCAACGTGGTCCGCTTGGTGGCTGAGAGGTCTGAAACTTAGTCTAACGCAAAGTTGGACGGATTTCGATCCCGGCTTCGAGCGTCCTGCGTGTCAAGTCACACTGAAGAGTTCTGATAGAACGAAACAGTCTGTCTGGGGATGACAATATATACGCTCCCCCATGAGGGTTGAGCACTCTGGCGAAGGAATTGTCGGCCGCCGCTAGCGTAATGCAAAGCTCTTCGAAAGAATTGAGCACTCTGGTAGCTGATAGGGTATAAAAAATGTAAACAAAGGCTGCTGTTGCTAAATAAATACCTTTAAAATTCCATTAGCCAACGTGGTCTGCTTGGTGTCCTAGAGGTCTGAAAGTTAGTCTAACGAAAAGTTGGACGGGTTTCGATCTCGGCTTCCAGCGTCCTGCGTGTCTAGCCACACTGAAGAGTTCTGATAGAACGAAACAGTCTGTCTGTGGATGACAATATATATATATATATATATATATATATACGTGGTGATTTCAATGGGTTTCCAGACTTTTTTGTACAGGCATTTAAAATTGTTGTAGACTCTTGAAAATTCATTATGTTATTGCTATACATGTTATGAAATGACTGACCAATTTTTATGATTTCAGGTTCAAATGAACAGCTAAAGAAAGAATTAGATTACACCCTACTAAAGCCTGATTGTCACGGCTGGTGAATTTCAAAAATTTAATCTGGACTTGAGGACACTTTAGAAGAGCGATATGCAATAAAATTCTGTTTTAAAATTGGAAAAAATGCCAGAAAAACGTATGGAATGCTTCAGACTGATTTCGACCATCTTGCATGAATCGAGCATCAGTTTTTGAGTGGCATAAGAGATTCAACGAAGGCATTGAGTCTGTGAGGGATGATGAGGGGTGTGAGAGGAATAAGGAAGTCAATACATAAGAGTTGATTGGCCTAAGGGTTAGGTGTAGGGTTACTATGTTGAGGTTTTTAAGGAGTTCCCAAAGAGATTCCTTGGGAAGAGGCCAGCACTCTTCAAATCGGGTCAGTCGCATTTCCAACAGGACAATACACTAGTCCACAACTCCATCCTTGTCACAGACTATTTGACCAAGATGGGCATCAAGACAGTTCTTCAGCTTCCCTATAGTTTAGACCTTGCTCACTGTGACTTTTGCTTATTCCCTAAGCTCAGAGGCTATCGTTATGAGACAAATGAGGAGATGAAAGAGGCTGTGACGAAGCTCATTGAGACGCTCACACTAGAGGACTTCCATGGGGCCTTCCAGAAGTTGTTGGAACGGTACAACAAGTGCATTGCAGCCGGAGGAGATTACTTCGAATGGGACTAGTGTTTTATGTGTGTATTCTCAATAAAAGTGCCCATACGAAAAGTCAGGAAACTTATTTAATGATCCGTATATATATATATATATATATATTAACCTTTTTCTTGTATATATAGTATATCTTTTACATTAAATTCTTCTCTTTGGATTACATTGCTTTTCAATTTATCTCTGGATGTGTGTGTGTCGTTGGGAAAGCAGTCCTTCGTTTATGCAGGTTTGATTAGATTATAAAAAACACATGTTGTCTATATGATTTTGTTAGGATCCTTTCAAATTTCCTGACAAGAGCTTTGATTTCATGTTGAAGTAGGTAAATGAATTTATTGAAATTTAGATTAGCTCCGAAATCTTTAGAATTTAGAATACCTGGGAAAACGTTTGCCCGCATACTGCTCATCGACTCTAGAGGAGAATTTCCTTTCTGAGGCACAGCGTGGGTTCTGCACAAACTGAGAACCCTCGGACGAGATATTCACCTTACGACTCATAGGGGTGATATGCATGGAACAGAACATACCCATCTGTACGATATTTGCGGACTTCGTTTCATATTATGAAGAAGGAAGAGCTATGTAACATCTTTGGGAAGCAAGAGTGCCCTTAACCGCTAGGTCTGTCACGGATCTGCATTGAGGAATGAAGACATTAGTTAGCTTAAGGGGAACTTTTGGAACTATTTTGATTTTGGGAATTGTGTGAAAAAGGGCTGTGTTCTTATCCCCATACTGTTCTCAGTTTTTCTCTCTATGGTCTTAACTGTTTCCACATAGAGAGTATGGGTACAGAGTTGACCGGGAGCAAAACTGTTCAATTGCCTACAGAAAAGGTACACGAACTCATGTTTGCTGACGACACTGTCTTCGTAGTACACATCCCCCAAGATGTATACTGATAGGTACAAAGACAAGTAAACAAATTCAAATATTTAGGCTCCTCAACCGCCAACAGAGGATAAGACATCCCCATCAATATGTGTCACGTAAAACCGGTCGACCAAAACTCAGACATAAGGACATCAGTAAAGGAAACCCAGGGATCGTAGATGTTTCTTCAGACAATTAGCAGGACCAAAACTCGAAAGAATTGGTCAACAAAAATCTGCAGGACGTCATCACCAGATACGAGGGACATCTAGTAGTTGTAGATGTAGTAATATTGAAGTGTTTTTCCTTGAAATGTGAAATAATCTGTTATATGAAAATATACTGAAAAATGATTTTTCGAAAGAAATACATTAATTTTTTTTTCGATAGAAATATATTGGCGAATGATTTTCACAATAGAAATCTATGGCCAAATAATTTTTTTTATAGAAATGCACAAGTAAATGATTTTTACGAAAGGAATGTATCGGCTCCCTATTTCTACTTTTGAAATGTATTGACAATTTTTTTTTACTAAAATTCATTGACAAATACTTTTTACAATAGAAATTTATAAGTGAATATTTTTTACAATAGAAATGTGTTAGCAAAGAAGATTTACTATGGAATTTCATTGGCAAAAAATTTCTATAGAAATTCATTGACAAATACGTTTTAACTAAAAATATATTAGCAAATGATATTTACCAAAGAAATGTGTTGGCAAAGGATTTTTACTATAGATATGTATTTAAAAATGATTTTTCTTGTAGAAATGCTTTGGCAAATGTTTTCACTATAGAAATGCATTATAAGTCTTTATACTCACACTTCTCTTTGATAATGTAAATATATATACATATATATATATATATATATATATGTATCCGTGGGAATAAATCGCTATCCGTCGTTTAATCTCACGTGAATGGTCATATGATCATCACCCTTATCGAAGTTCTTCTGAACTGACAGAATCATCTGAGCTGTAATACAGAACAACGGACTAAAACAAATCTAAAAAGAAGAGAAAAAGCTTGAAATGATGGCCGTCATGACCGACGGTTTCGGCAATAGATTTGATCATGTGACGGGTCAACTAATACCTTTGGCTTGCTTCTCACTTTCCACATTAACTACGATCTTATTGGAAGATCAGCTGATTCTGTTTGTCCAGTCTGGGTAGAGGTTCGAATTAAATCTGAAGTCATGAATAAGAATACGGTCGAGAAGAAGAAGAAGAAGAAGAAGAAGAAGAAGAAGAAGAAGAAGAAGAAGAAGAAGAAGAAGAAGAAGAAGAAGAATCAGGGGCATGAAGAGGAGGAGAAAGAGGAGTTTGAGATTGTAAAGAAGAGGAAGAGGAGGATGAAGAAAAAAATAAGGAGGAAGAGAAAAACAAACGAAAATGGACAACTTGTTGAAGAAGAATTAGGAATGAGAGAAAAGGAAATAGATTTTAAAGAGGGTGAGGAAATACACATAAACAATTAGAAGAAGAAGAAGAAGAAGAAGGAGAAGAAGAAGAAGAAGAAGAAGAAGAAGAAGAAGAAGAAGAAGAAGAAGAAGAAGAAGAAGAAGAAGAAGAAGAAGAAGAATATGGGGCATGAAGAGATGGAGGAAGAAGAGATTGAGATTGTAAAGACGAAGAAAAAGAGGAGGAAGAAGAAGAATTAGGAGGAAGAGAAAAACATATGAAAATGGACAACTTCTTGAACAAGAATTAGGAAAGAACGAAAAGGAAATTTTGAAGAGGGTGAATAAATACACAAAAACAATTAGAAGAAGAAGAAGAAGAAGAAGAAGAAGAAGAAGAAGAAGAAGAAGAAGAAGAAGAAGAAGAAGAAGAAGAGTTGTTAGAGGGGAGATAAGAGATGAAGAAAAAAATGTTATCTGCTAAATATGTTTAGAAATCATATATTTAATATATATGCATAAAAAAGATTTGGCATTAAATTTAAATAACCTTCAATGACTGATATGCCATGAAACCTGACCAAACGAAATCATACATATTTAATATATATGTATAAAGAGCATTTGACATTCAATAACCTACAATAGTTGATATGCAAAAAAACCTGACCAAACCAAATCACATTTAGTATATATAATATAAAGAGGATAAGGTATTAAATAATCTACAATGGTTGATATGCCATAAAACCTAACCAAATCATATATATTTAATATATATGTATAAAGAGCATTTGATATTAAATAACCTACTATGATTGATATGCAATAAAACCTAACCAAACCAAATTATATTTAGTATATATGATACAAAGAGGATTTGGCATTAAATAATCTACAATAATTGATATGCCATGAAACCCAAGACAACCAAATCATATATATTTAATACATAGTCTTAAAATGTCTTTCGCATTAAATGTTTGATATGCCATAAAACCAAAAGAGAACAGAGAAACAGAAAAAAGTGGAGAAAAAATTATGAATTAAACTTGTAAATTTTATTTCTAAAACAAATACCAACAGAAACCTAAATATACAAATCGGTCTGCTGTTAAAAGACAATTCTTGCAGACCCCAACAAGAGGTTGGGAATACCTAATTGAAAGTAAAGGAAATCGACGTGGAGTAAGAAAGAAAGAAGAGAAAGAAAAAAGGAGGAAGACTAGAAGAAAATAGGAAGCGGGAAATGGAGAGGCTTTTAAAAAAGAAAGGATGAATGAAATCAGGCAGAAAAGAAAGAAGGAAGGAGCAATGAAGTGAATGTTTTGTGTCTAGATGGAAATAAGCAGAGTGAAGACGCTGAACTTGTGTGTCTATGGTGACAGACTTACTGAGACGAATTGCAAGCACAACAAAATATGTGTAGGCAAGAGTCGACCTTCGATGTAGACCATTACGTAAGCAACTGATTAAACAAAGAGATTTGGTTCGGCTTTTCCTTTAATAGTAAATCAACCTTCGTAGGTTATTTAAAGCCAAAGCCATCCTTGTATAAGAACAGCGGTGGTAATATTTTACCAATATCTGGGCCAGGCAGAGATTTAAGTTAGCGACTTTAGTCGAGGGTGACCCGAAGGCTCCCTTTTCAATAGCTACTACACCTACTTCATTTCCTGGATTTCTCTACTTTACTCTTGATCCTTACCTTATGATGCTGAGAGTTAAGCAAGGTGGCATTATGTATCATTTTTTGAGTCATTGGTGAACACTCAACTCATTAGACCAATGAACCGGTAAAGGATATTATACTACATAATAAGGAATATCGTTTAAAAAGAAAGAAAAAGTTGGTTGGTTTTATATTCTGGCATATCAACCCTTGAAGGTTATTTAAAGCCAAATTCTGTTTATTTATAAATATATGTATGTATATTACCTAAAAACTATTCGTATATATATATATAAATATATATATCACATCACATAATAAGTTCCGAGCCTGACATATATGACAGGTTTTTATAAAGTACTAACCTTCAAATGGCACGTGACCAATTATCAGTTTGCAAATTACATTCCTTTAAGTGGAGCAACTGTTGCAAATTTTCAAAACGATGGAAAAATCTGAATTTTGTGTGTCGATAAGCATCAACAAAAGGCAGTGTATTCACCATTTTGCATGAACATTGGTCAATAGGAAAACTGTGTTCAAATTGGGTGCCGCGTTTTCTCGCAGTCGATCAAAAACAACAACGCGTCAACGATGCAGAGCGTTGTTTGCAACTTTTCCAACGCAACAAAAAGGTGTTTTTGCGTAAATATGTGAAAATGGATGAAACATGGATCCACCACATCACTTTGGAGTCAAATCGGCAGTCAGCTGAGTGGACAGCAGCAGGTGAAAGCCATCCAAAGCGATCAAAGACGCAAACATCAACAGGCAAAGTTTTGGCGTCCGTATTTTGGGGTGGGCAAGATATTTGATCATCGATTACCTTGAGAAAGGAAAACCATCAATAGCAAATATTATAGAGCATTATTGGCGCATTTGAAGGAAGAAATCGCTTAAAAAATGGCTACAAATGAAAAAGAAAAATGTGCTCTTTCACCAAGAATATTACACCGTGTCACAAGTGGATCGCAAAACTACATGAATTACACTTCGAATTGCTTCCGCAGCCACCCTATTCTCCAGATCTGGCCTCCAGCGACTACTGGCTGTTTGCAGACCTCAAAAGAATGATACAAGGAAAGAGATTTGGCTCCAATGAAGAAGTGATATCGGAAACTGAAGCGTATTTTTAGGCCAAAGACAAATCGTTCTACAAAAAGGCATCGATATCATTTAAGAAACGTTGAAATCAGTGTATCATCCTAGAACGAGACTATGTTGATAAATAAAGTCGAATTTTGCCTAAAAGTTGTTTTATTAGTTAGCCCCGGGACTTATTGAGAGATGTGTTACATGTATATATATATATATATATATATATATATATACGATGATCATTAAATAAGTTGCCAGACTTTTTTCGTATTGGCACTTTTATTGATAGTACACACATGAAAATCTAGTCCCCTTCGAAGTAATCTCCTCCGGCTGCAATGCACTTGTTTTACCTTTACAACAACTTCTGGAAGGCCCCATGGAGGTCCTCTTGTGAGAGCATCTCAATGACCTTCGTCACAGCCTCTTTCATCTCCTCAATTGTCTCATAACGATAGCCTCTGAGCTTAGGGAATAACCAAAAGTCACTGGGAGCAAGGTATGGACTATGGGAGGCTGAGGAACTGTCGTGATGCTTATCTTGGTCAAATAGTTTGTGACAAGGATGGAGTTGTGGACTAGTGTATTGTCCTGTTGGAAATGCCACTGACTCAGTTTGAAGATCTGGCCTCTTCCCTAGGAATCTCTTTGGGAAATCCCTAAAAACCTCAACATAGTAACCCTAAACCAACCCCTAACCCTTAGGCCAATCAACTCTGGTGTATTGACTTCCTTACTCCTCCCATACCTCTTATCATCCCTCTTAGACTCCCTGCCTTCCTCGAATCTTTATGCCACTCAAAAACTGATGCTCGATTCATGCAAGATGGTCGAAAAGCCGTCTGAAGCATTCCATAGGTTTCTGTGGCATTTTTCCATGTTTAAAGCAGAATTTTATTGCATACCGTTCTTCTAAAGTATCTGAATCCATTTTTGAAATTCACCAGCTGTGACAATCAGGATTTAGTAGGGTGTATTCCAATTGCTGCTGTAGCTATTCATTTGAACCTGAAATCCTAAAAATTGGTCGGTCATCTTATAAGATATATAGCAATAACATATATTCCTTAGCCAAATCTAACGCTCTATCCAGTGTCCTTTCGGTTATCGATGGGTAAAAATCCTTAATATCATATTTGATAAAGGAACAACTATCATTCTTCTCGTATTCCTCAAACCACTTAATACAATCTCTTGTGCTTCGCCACTGGTTGATATTTAATTAATTTTTTTGTGATGTTAATTCTAAGCTAGGTGGGTTTTTGGTGAATATAAGACGGCGCTTTCTCCTTGAGCATTAGTTGGAGTTAGACTTCCTGATGATCCGATAAGGTGAAACTTTAGTTGAAGATTTCCGACTTGCGATTTAAGTTAATTTTATAATTGGCTCCACTCGTGTTGAGCACTTTTGTAATTGTAGCATTGCAGGATTCGCGGAAGGTTTTAGTTTTCTTTTGACCAACTGACTGCGTATCCCTTGATTTTTTTCAAGAGGTCGGACGAGGTTGGCCTTTTCTTTCTTTTTGGCTAATAATTTTTTCTTTTTCCCCCGAGATACTTTTATCTCTGGTTTCTTGCGGGTTTTTTTTTTTTTCGTTTTTTTTTCTGGTACCGTGAATGCTGGTAGATATTAGATTAGTGAATATATATATGCATACATATATATAGACATAAATACATATACATATAGACATATATATAGACATATATATGCACATTTATATACAAATATACATATATATGCGCATATATACATATATATGATAAAAATGCGTGGAAAGGTTGTTAAATCAACTCTGATCTTTTGACTCTTTTCCTCCTTTTTTATAACATTTTACATTCTCTATTTCCGCATTTGCTAAAATGTACAAAAACCCAAAAAAGATTTCGATAGAAGAAGTTCCCCTTTGAATGAAAAACGAAATATTACCACTAAACTCGTTCTAAGTGTTTGATTTATCCAATTATCGACTTATTTTTATCATCTTGTCAGATTCACCAACATCTACCATTTTTCTATTCATATACACATAAATATATATGCACAGATAACAGATGTATATACATATATACACTTATATTCATTTACACACATATATTCAGATATGCGTAAATATATATGTATATATCACAACATATGCTTATGCACACAAATATACATATATACATATATATATATCATCATCATCATCATATCGTGCTGGTAGCACGGATATCCCTGACCCTCTCTCGCCACTCCTCCCTATCGTTCATCGCCCTAGGTAGGTCTTCAGGACAACATCCTGTATCCTCACATAGCTGCTGAATGTACGTTCGAGCTGGTCGTCCTGCTTTTGCGCGGCCATGTGTGGGGATCCATAAGAGTACATCTCTTATGAGTTCATCTCTGCTTCTCCAGCAGTGTCCTGCATGTCTGGTTCGTCTAACTTGAATAGTTTTCGTGATAGGGGGCAGGTGGCCGTACAGTTGGTGTCTTGTGGGGTGTTATGTATATATACATATATTTACTCATATGTGCGCACATATATACTTATATGTACTTACACACACACACACACTCACACATATATATATGTGTATGTATATATGTATATAATTATATATATATATATATATATATATATATATAATTGAAAAAATCAAGAAACGGTCATTTGGCTATTATAAATTTATTTCAGCTGGCACCTCTATAAAGTGGACCAGCTTCATCAGACTGCCATCACACAATGGAGAGAAAAATATGTTTATCATTTCTACTATGAACTTTTCCTCGTTCAAATATATATATATATATATATATATATATATATATATATATATATTAAAAAGAAAGGGAAAAGGAATTAAGAAGACTTAAGCAAGAAGTTTGTGGCTAAAACATCGATATATCATTGTCTGTTCTCATGAATCCTTACGTATCCAAAATTTACATAAACACACAAAACCTAAAATCTTATCAATACATTAACCTATTTTATTTTAAGACAATATATATATAAATATATATGTATATATATATATATATATATATAAGTATCTGATTAATATCGGTGTGATTACTTTGGTTTAGTTTGGTTTTATGGCATATCAACCATTGTAGTTTAATAAATGCCAAATACATTTTTAAACATAAAAACAGTTCTAATACAAACAATTCTGTTCAGCATAAGTACGGAGTTTAAATGTCAAAATCAGTTCTATTTCAAACTATTCAGTTTATTCAACAAAGTTAAATAGTTCCAAGTAATTCTATGAATCACTAACCATTCAATTAAACATCGGTCATCTATTTATACACAGTTAAATGTAAAAACAGATCAATTTCAACCAATTCAGTTTAGCATAAGTACACTGTTTAGTTCTATTTGACCCATAGATAGGACCCCATCAGGTGCTAACACTCCAGGCCAGAGTGTACCTGAGACCAATAGCAATGAAAGGGAACTCCGCATTCCCCAAAGCTCTAGTATTACAGGAGATTTACCATCAGATTGTTTAATGTCATATCTAAGACACTCATGGGAGAAGTCTTACCCCTCTGAAGGAATGAAGTCGGTGTATTCTACAGCCCCAGCCGACTGGGCCACACATCGGGGTGAATAGAATTACCAGCAATTTCACCTCTAAATTGCAAATTGACTCACTAATGAAGATAAGCACTTCACACTCTTGCAGTTCCCCAGCTTATTTACAGTTAACCCCACCAAGGATCATCTTGGCAGAACAAGTGATAGTACTTTTTAGGGTCCCATCTATGAGTCAAACAGAACTAGTCATCTGGATATGACACTCAACTGCATCTGATGATGAGGCTCCAGTTCTTGAGCTTCGGGAAGTATCTTTTCGTTGGCATTACTCCCAGATCCACTTCGGCCTGGAGTGGGTGTTCCTTTTAGCGTCCCAATTATGGGTCAAATATAAATATTTAATCATGTTCTAAACTTGAAAAAATTAACAAATGTACTCTGATTTGTTAAAAATTGATGTGACCAGCAAACCCTTCATTTATGAACCACAGATATTTAATATATATGTATAAATTAGGTTTGACCTTAAATAACCGACAAGGGTTGATATGCCTTAAAACCCAACCTAACTAAATCCTATATATTTAATATATATGAATAATGAGGATTTGGCATTAAATAACCAACAATTGTTGATAAGCCATAAAAGTCAACCAAACAAAATCGTATATATTTAACATATATGTATAAAGAGGATTTGGCATTAATTAACCCACACGGGTTGATTTACCTTAAAACCCAACCAAACCAAATCATATATATCTAATATATATGCATAAAGAGGATTTGGCATTAAATAACCTACAATAGTTGATATGCCATAAAAACCAGCCAAACCAAATCCTATATACTTAATATATATGTATAAAGAGGATTTGGCATCAAATAACCCACAAGAGCATAACAAGTCAAATTATTTAAAAGAGAATGTGTAAAACCAACTAATGTCAGAACACAAAAACTATTTAAGATTCATCCAAGAAAAAGAAGATAACAAACAAACAAACAAAAAAGTAAACAAAAAAAAGCAAAAACAAACAGACCTTCGTCCACTTTGATATCAAAGCATATTAGCCGTTCATTTCGAGGGATTTATTGGACAAGCTGTGGAACCAATTTATGAATGCGTACGGATCAATCTAATTATCGGAGGAGAAAATCACAATCAGAAAATCATTTGGTGTGAATTGCCTCATTTGCATATTCACTGCCAATAAGATAATTTGCATAGAACAGGATTACTAGGGAGGTGGGGAAAGTTTCAAGTAGAGAGAAATGCAAAGAAAAGCAGTCAAAAGAAAGAAAGAAAGAAACAAAGAAACAAAGAAAGAAGTTTGGTTGGCTGGTTGGTTGGTTTGTTGGGTTTTATGACATATCAACCTTTGTTGGTTATTTAACGCCAAATCCATTTTATGTAAATAATCAGTTCTATTTAAAGCAATTCAGTTTAGCATGATTACACAGTTTAATTGTCAAAAACATTTCTATTTCAAACTATTCAGTTTATTCAAGCAGTTATATATAACAATTCAGTTTAGTGTAAATACAGTTTCAGTGTCAAAAATAGTTCAATTTAAAACAATTCAGTTTAGTAAAAGCACGCAGTTTAAATGCAAGTACAGTTTAATTGTAAAAAAACATTTCTATTTCGAGCTATTCAGTTTAGTCAAGCAATTCTACTTCAGCTAATTCAGTTTAGTAAAAGTACAGATTTTGTTTACGCGGTTACATGTCAGAATAGTTCTATGTTAAACAATTTAGTTTAGTGTAAATACAGTTTCAATGTAAAAAAAAAACAGTTCTATTTGAAATAATTCAGTTTAGCACAAGCACGCAGTTCAAATGCAAGTACGGTTCAATTGTCAAAAAACATTTCTATTTCAAGATATTTAGTTTTGCATAAGTATGCTGTTAGTTCTATTTAACCCATTGTCACGTGATGGCTCACGAAGACGAGGAGGTGGGAATGATACTCTCTCCCCGTTGAACTAAAATTATCTAGCAGTCAAAAAGTGACCGTTAGAAATGATTGTGGGTCACACAGATGTTTGCACCTAAGTGACCTTGGGTCGCCGGACATCGGAAGGGGAAGGAGAAAATGAAGCCAAATGATTGGTGGGGGGACCCCAAACGGAAGTGGGGTTCCCTTCCCCTCAACGGAAGTAAATACAAAAAAAAAGTTTTTTGGACAAGTCTCGTGGCAGACGGACGATAGCCATTTCACTCCGGGCTAAAGACAAAAGACTGAGACATGAGAGACCTGAGTCTCTCAAGCCAGCATTAAAAACAGTACCAAGTCTACTAGCCCGTGAAAGAAGAGAAATTCTCCAGTGGAACCCCGTCAAAAGATAAGTAACTTTGGGACATTTTCCCTTTACACCCAAATTTTGTTTACCTCTCTCTCTCAGTTTGAAAAAGGATAAAAGCCAGGAAAAGACATTTATATTCATGGACTATCCTATTATATATTTTTGACACTTTGAACATATATATGTATATAACCGTAGTAAAGAACCTATGTATTTTCATTTTACCATGTGGTCTATGTTATTATTCCATGCTTTCCTTTCAGCTTCTATTCGCCTTACATTATCTTGCTTAGAACTGTCCTATTAATTCCTAAAGTATCAAACGGGAAACCGGAGTTGCCGACCATAGCAATATTAATATTATTACAACTAAGACCTATAGGCCCGTATTCTTCTATTATCGGAAGGGGAAGAAGTTTAGTGGCCTGGTGGGTGTGTGATAGTGTGAAATTTTGGACCCCTTTGCCAGCGGTGGCCAGTCTGGCCCTAAATTATTCCCTCACGTAATATGCCAGTTCTTATCTGCCTGAGAAAAGAACTCTGAACAGGACTTATTTCTGTAGGGGATCAAGTGCCAACCTGTCCCGTCTTCACACGTGCGAAATTAAAGTCCCGTTTCGGGATTTTAGTTCAATTTGCCGTCACAGACTTAAAAATGGGGGCTCGTCCGGGATTTAATATTATAAATAATATTTATTGCTAGTAGTCGTGTGACAATTCCTGCCGTTTAAATCTACCCTGGGAGACCGTGAAAGAAAAAAAGGAATATTGTTGAAACAGTCAAATTACTTGTTGATATAACTGTTTAAAAAAATTTTTTAAAAATGGACAAAATAGAGAACTTTTTAAAAGAACCCTCCATGGAAAAGTTGGAGAGGCTGAGAAAAAGCGAGATAATAAAAATTGGCGAGAAGCTTGAGTTAAATGTTGAAAATTCTATGAGGAAACATGAACTCGTTATAAAAATAGCAAGACACATGGTCGACGAAAATGTTTTCGAGGAAGCAGTATTAGAAGAGCTACCAACGGAAATGATAAGAATGACTCCAGAAGAAATTGAACTGGAGAAAATTAAAATACAAGCACAAATGGAACTACAGAGAAATAAAATGGAACTGGAGAAAATAAAAATTCAGCAAGAAACAAGGCTGCGAGAAGTCGACTTGGCAATAAGGGGACGCAAAGAAAGCCATGACAGTTTCGAAGTAACGAAGCAAGCGAGGCTAGTCCCAAAATTTGAAGAAGCCAACGTGGACGGATACTTCGCACATTTTGAGCGAACCGCGCTAAATCTTGGATGGCCGAAAGAATGCTGGTCGGTGCTACTCCAAACTGTGCTGACAGGAAAAGCACAGAGAGCATATGCAACTCTGCCGACAGAAAATTGCGCCGACTATGATTTGGTGAAAGCAGCGGTTCTTAAAAGCTTCGAATTGGTTCCAGAAGCTTATAGACAGAAATTCAGAACACAGAGAAAAACTGAAAACCAGTCTTATGTGGAATTTCTGAGAGAAAAAGAGAATGCGCTGGATAAGTGGTGTGACTCTAAGAGGATAGACGGAGACGCTGAGAAACTCCGGCAGCTAATATTAGCTGAAGAATTTTTAAACTGTGTGCCAGAAGAAGTCAGGGTTCACCTAAGTGAAAGGAAAACCGACGTGACTCATGAAATAGCCGCACTAGCAGACGAATACATCCTCACACACCGAAAGACGAAGGAAAAAACGTTCACGGGAAACAGAGTGAAGTTTAAAGCTGAGTTAAGACCTAAGGAAGAAAATAGAAGGACCTTCCAAAGTAGCAGCAGAACAGTGGTCTGCTTCAAATGCGGAAAGGCTGGACACATAGCCATAAGGTGTCAGCTTGGAAAAGGTCCTGAAAGAAACCAGACCCAGCCGAGAAAACCTCAAGGAGCTGTAACAGCAACCAGAGGAAACCAGTCCTATCGACCCTGGACGAAAAAAGGGATGATAAGAGGCCCACACGGAGGACCAGTGGAAGTCTCAATTTTACGAGATACCGGAGCATCTCAGTCGTTACTTCTACGAAATAAATTACCTAAAAGGGTAATAGAAGCAACACGTGAGACTGTGATGATAGAGGGTATCGGCGGAAAGAGGGTAAAAATACCGCTGTGTAAAATAACCCTAAAGTCCCAGTGGAAAAATGGACCTATGAAAGTTGGTGTGGTAGATAAACTACCTATGAAAGGAATTTCCCTTATACTGGGAAATGAACTAAGAACAAAAAAGTGTCACCCGGAAAAGATGGCGAAAATAAGCACCGTAAATGAAGAAAGAAGGATGGCGAGGATGAACTCCAAACATGGAAAAAAGATGGCGAAAATGAGCGCCATAAATGAAGAAAGAAGGATGGCGAGGATGAACTCCAAACATGGAAAAAAGATGGCGAAAATAAGCGCCATAAATGAAGAAAGAAAGATGGCGAGAACGAACGCCCAGCATGGAGACAAGATGGCGGCTGAGCCACGTGCGAGATATAAACGACACAGTCGCTCGCAAAGTGAGAAGGTGGAAAGGAAAGAAGTGAACCTTCCACCCCTCAATAAACAAGAAGATAAAAGGACCAGTCGTCAGAAAAAGGATGAAGGTCCAACGAATATTAGGAATAAATTCCCTAATACTTATCGAGAGGATAAGAGGAAAATAAGAGGACCCTCACAAGTGACTAAGAAGGAAGAATTTAAGAAGGGCGATGAAGTCCTGCTACTATCATCAAATAAAGGACCCCACTGTGGTGGAAGATATATAGGTCCCTACGTAATATCACAGAGAATAGACAAGAGGACATATAGAATTGATACCAACGAGGAAAAGAAGAAGACACAAGTGTGTCACACAAACAAATTGAAGAGATATGTCCGTCAAGAAGGCCAACCTCGAAAAATTGAGAACTCAGCAATGCCGAATAAATTCGAGGAAAAATTAGGCCAAAATTGTCCGTTTCAGAAAGAGAGGACTTAGAAAAATTAATAAAAAAGTACCCAAGTTTATTTCTCTAACCCCCACGAAAATGTAGTAGCAGAATATTCTTTCATAGTTGTTGAGAGAAAGAAAGAGAGAGAGAGAGAAACTAAAGGAAATGAGGAATTCTCGTCCCCACTGTTGAAATATGAGATGGACGAGAAAGTGGTTCGTCAACAAGTGACGGAGAGGGGAAAGAGAGAAAAGAAAAGGAAGTTTCTTCCCCCAGAGCTTAATAAACAAGCTTATAAAGTCGTCAAAAGTGACGAAGAAAGAAAGAAAGAAAGAAGGGCTTACCTCCTCAAGGTTTGAAATATGATACGGCCAAAAGCCGAGAGAGAAAAAGAAAGAAAGGAAAACGAGATTAAAGAAAAAGAAAAGGGAGAGAGAGAGAGAAAGAAAGAGAAGTGAAATTGTTTTCCCCTATAGTGAAAATTAGGAAGGACGAAAAAAGGAAAAGGAAAGAATTCGTCAAAGCGTGAAGAAGAAAGGGGATGAAAGAAAAGTAAAGTGAGAAAAAAAAAAGGAAAAAAAAGTGAAAGAAAAGGAGAAAGAACAATGAATTGAATTGCCTTTTTTTTCTATGGTATTTCTATTCATCTCCCTTTCTTCTCTTAAGCGGGGAGGTGTCACGTGATGGCTCACGAAGACGAGGAGGTGGGAATGATACTCTCTCCCCGTTAAACTAAAATTATCTAGCAGTCAAAAAGTGACCGTTAGAAATGATTGTGGGTCACACAGATGTTTGCACCTAAGTGACCTTGGGTCGCCGGACATCGGAAGGGGAAGGAGAAAATGAAGCCAAATGATTGGTGGGGGGACCCCAAACGGAAGTGGGGTTCCCTTCCCCTCAACGGAAGTAAATACAAAAAAAAGTTTTTTGGACAAGTCTCGTGGCAGACGGACGATAGCCATTTCACTCCGGGCTAAAGACAAAAGACTGAGACATGAGAGACCTGAGTCTCTCAAGCCAGCATTAAAAACAGTACCAAGTCTACTAGCCCGTGAAAGAAGAGAAATTCTCCAGTGGAACCCCGTCAAAAGATAAGTAACTTTGGGACATTTTCCCTTTACACCCAAATTTTGTTTACCTCTCTCTCTCAGTTTGAAAAAGGATAAAAGCCAGGAAAAGACATTTATATTCATGGACTATCCTATTATATATTTTTGACACTTTGAACATATATATGTATATAACCGTAGTAAAGAACCTATGTATTTTCATTTTACCATGTGGTCTATGTTATTATTCCATGCTTTCCTTTCAGCTTCTATTCGCCTTACATTATCTTGCTTAGAACTGTCCTATTAATTCCTAAAGTATCAAACGGGAAACCGGAGTTGCCGACCATAGCAATATTAATATTATTACAACTAAGACCTATAGGCCCGTATTCTTCTATTATCGGAAGGGGAAGAAGTTTAGCGGCCTGGTGGGTGTGTGATAGTGTGAAATTTTGGACCCCTTTGCCAGCGGTGGCCAGTCTGGCCCTAAATTATTCCCTCACGTAATATGCCAGTTCTTATCTGCCTGAGAAAAGAACTCTGAACAGGACTTATTTCTGTAGGGGATCAAGTGCCAACCTGCCCCGTCTTCACACGTGCGAAATTAAAGTCCCGTTTCGGGATTTTAGTTCAATTTGCCGTCACACCATAGATAGGGCCCTATCAGATGCTACCACTCCGGGCCAGAGTGGACCTGGGAGCGATGGCAATGAAGGGGTACTCTGCAGAGGTGCAGTCAGTGTATTTTACAACCCCAACCGACTGGTTTGGTTGGTTGTTTTATTTTACAGCGTATCAACCCTTTTCGTATCATTAAACGCAGAATGAAATTTCAAACAAATCAGTTTAGTATAAGTATAGTTCTTGTTTACAGTTGATTGTCAAAACCGTTCTCCTTCAAACAATTCAGTTTAGCATAAGTACACTATGTATGCCTTCGTTAGCCGCGTGTCGATGTCCTTTTCGGTTGATGAGACACTGCTTCCTGGGTAGGTGAATTTGTCTAATATTTTCAGAGAGGTTCTGGCTAGTGTGGAGATGTCGCCTGTTTGATGGACAGCTATCGAGAGGCTATCGATCATATGGAAAATATCGATAAAATGAAACGCAGTTTCTTCCAGGCAGCGGTCGTATCGATACTGCTGTATGGATGCACTACTTGGACGCTAACTAAACGGCTGGAGAAGAAGCTAGACGGCAATTACACAAGAATGCTGCGAGCAATATTGAACAAGTCCAAGCAGCAACACCCAACAAGGCACCAACTATACGGCCACCTGCCTCCCATCACGAAAACTATCCAAGTTAGACGAACCAGGCATGCAGGACACTGCTGGATAAGCAGGGACGAGCTCATAAATGATGTACTCCTATGGACCCCCACATATGGCCGGGCAAAAGCAGGACGAACAGCTTGAACATACATTCAGCAGCGATGTGAGGATACGGGATGTAGCCCTGAAGACTTGCCAGAGGCGATGAACGATAGGGAGGAGTGGCGAGAGAGGGTTCGGGATATCCGTGCTGGCGGCACGACATGATGATGACACTATTTAGCTCTATTTTACCCATAGATAGGACCCTATCAGGTGCTACCACTCCTGACAAGAGTGAACCTGAGAGTGATTGCAACAAGGGATACTCCGCACTCCCCAAAGCTCAAGCATTACTGAAGATTGTTTAGTGTTATATCCCGGACACTCGTTGGGGTAGTCTTACCCCGCTGCAGAAAAGCAGTTGGTATTCTCTAAACCCCCCCCCCAGCCGACTGGGAAAATAGAAAGAAGAGTGAAAAAGGATAAATTGATCAAGGAGATATGAAAAATGTAAAAACATTAAAAAAAATTGGGAAATTGAGAAACTGTGAAAGTGAGGAGGCAGGTTGGTTGGTTATTTTAAGGCATATCAATCTTTATGGGTAATTTGATGTCAAATACTCTTAAATTGATATATATTAAATATATAGGATTAGGTTTGGTTAGGTTTTAAGGCAAATCAACCCTTGTGGGGTATTTAATGCCAAATCCTCTTTACACATATATATCAAATATATATGATTTAGTTTGGTTGGGTTTTAAGGTAAATCAACCCGTGTAGTGGCTAGCAAGCTCGACTAGCAAACCTACACGAGTGAGTTCGAGTCTCATTGGGTGCCCCTTTCATATGGCCTTGTGCCACATCTAAGCAAAAAGCTTAGTAAATTTCCAAATCAACCCGTGTAGGTTATTTAATGCCAAATCCTCTTTATACATATATGTTAAATATATATGATTTTGTTTGGTTGACTTTTAAGGCATATCAACTATTGTAGGTTATTTATTACCAAATCCTCTTTATACATATATATTAAATTTATAGGATTTAGTTAGGTTGGGTTTTAGGGCATATCAACCCTTGTTGGTTATTTAAGGTCAAACATAATTTATACAGATATATTACATATCTATGGTTCATAAATGAATGGTTTGCTGGTCACATCAATTTTTAACAAATCAGAGTACATTTGTTTGCACACAGTTAATTTTTTCAAGTTTAGAACATGATTAAATATTCATATTTGACCCATAATTGGGACGCTAAAAGGTACACCCATTCCAGGCAAAAGTGGATGTGGGAGTAATGCCAACGAAAAGATACTTCCCGAATCTCAAGAACTGGAGCCTCATCATCAGATGCAGTTGAGTGTCATATCCAGAAGACTAGTTCTGTTTGACCCTAAAAAGTACTAGCACTCCGGGTCAGAGTGGATCTAGAAGTAATGGCAATGACTGAGTATTCCACATTTCTCAAGGCTCCCAGATAATCAGATGCTGTTTCATATCCGATAGACACGTTGGGAGTAGGGTCTCACCACTCTGCCTATATGCAGTCGGTGTATTACACAACCCAAGCCGTCTCGCCTGAAGTCAGGCAGTTGCTAAGAATGTGTAGCTGAAAAATACAAAAAGTAAGAAAGGTGTGAAGGTTTCCCAAGGAAAATCGAATGAAAATGAAGCTGAAAATGCAACTACACACACACACACACATATATATATATATATATATATATATGTGTGTGTGTGTGTGTGTGTGTGTGTGTGTGTGTGACAATTTATATACAAACAAAAAGAAAAAAATAACTTTCTTGGAGTCATTATAAATTTATTTCAGGTTGTTAAAATCTTCATAAGATGAACAATCAAAATTTTTATTTGGGCGTTCTCATATTGCTTCTGGCGAGAATAGGATTTGAAAAAAAATTCTTATTTATTTTTATAATTAAAATAATTTTTTAATTAAAATAATCTTTAATATATTTTATCATATTTTTAAACCAAGATATTTTTTTAAACATCGACGATATTATATCTGTTATTTTTTTCTTATATATAATGTTTACACAATCCTTTAAAAAAAAAACCATTACCCCTAATTTACATTCTACCGACAATTAAAAAATATAACCCCAGAAAAAGTAAATAGTGGTTCGCGACTTATTTAAATCTATAAATAAAAGTTGCATTTTACTTTATAGGACTTACACTCCTATAATTGAAAATGGGCGGTATGCCGCTTGTTCCCGAAACAAAGATGGCGGACGCACGCAAATATTCAATCTCGGGAAACCATTGGCCCGGAGAACCACGTGATCAGTGTTTAAAACTACGTCCTCATTTGAATTTCGTCCCGCGTTTTTAGAGCCGACTCCAAGACACGTATTTTCTATAAATACTTCGTTTTCAAACACTCTTCCTTTTTTTTTTTCTTCACATTTTCACTTGCAGTGCTAACACACTCTCTTCAGTGTAACTTCCAGGGAGAATACTATCCCTCTCTCATATTTTCCAACAGCCGTCAAACCTCACAAAATGTATATGCCGTGCAAAAATTCCTTTCCTTAGTATACCTTGTCGGTGAGACTTTTTCCAGCCTCGAAAACAGTAATTGCGTCGAACCACAGAAATAAACGAACATTTAGAAATACGTAGTCAACATGCATAGGACACTTTTATTATTTAGTCCATTTTTGTAGTTTTAGTTGTGTTAGTCACACACACACACACACACACACGCACACAGAATATTTTCACGAACAGTTATAGAACCATAATGATGTTTAAAATGTTTTCATTGTATGTATTGTTCAGATATAGATTTGTTTTGTTTATGACGCTTGTTTTGAATGTTCCTTTTTTCCGCACAGTTTCATATCGTTTACACATCTTTCATATCATTATATTTTTACTACATTTGTCTCCATGTGCCTTTTTCCAAACATAACATACCACCAAACTAAACATATACTAAACTGCAACATAATTTTTTGGGGACCAAACATATCTGCCAAATAACATATCCCCCTACAACTTTCATTGAGACTATTATGTTTTTTCAATATTGAATTATATAATTCGTATTATAAGGAAATGATAATTAAATACTGGTCTTAATTTACAAAAACTTATTTTAATTAAGATTATCGTAAAAGTTCATGTTATCTATTTTAAGAAGAATTAAATATATCTAATCTTAAGTCAATCGTAATAAACAAAGAATTAATATGTAATTTACTTATCGAACGTTAAGTAATCGAAATAAGTAAATAATTAATCTGTAATAGATATTTTATTAATGTAACTAATAATCTATGAGATAAAAAGGTTAAATATTCGATTCTTTAACTTGTGTTTAACTATAGCAAAAAACGGTGTAATAAAAAACGGTGTAGTGTTAGAATATTTCCTACTTGTTAGAAGTCCATTTGTCTTATTTTATTTATCATTATTTCTTTTATTTTTTTAATACCTGATTATGAAAACATATATTTAGATTTTATCTATTAGATTTAATAGTATTCTTTATTAGAAAACTTTTAAATTAAATAATCAAATAGTCTATTTTTGAAAAATTATGCATTAATATATCGATATATAGAAATAAAAATATATAAATCACTTAATTAATGGTAGTTAGATACGTGGAGCCTTTAATAAGTTTCTAGACTTTTTTTCTGCATGCATTTAAAATTGTCCGAGAATCTTGAAAATTCACTATGTTATTGCTATACATCTTATGAGATGACCGACCAATTTTTAGGATTTCAGGTTCAAATGAACAGCTACAGCAGCAATTGGAATACATCCTACAAAGGTCTGATTGTCACTGCTGGTGAATTTCAAAAATGCAATCTGGACAGGAGGACACTTTAAAAGAACGATATGCAATAAAATTCTGCTTTAAACTTGGAACAAATGCCATAGAAACCTATGGAATGCTTCAGACTGCTTTTCGACCATTTTGAATGAATCGAGCATCAGTTTTTGAGTGGCATAAGAGATTCAAGAAAGACAGGGAGTCTGTGAGGGGTGATGAGAGGTGTGGGAGGAGTAAGGAAGTCAATACACCAGAGTTGATTGGCCAATGGGTTAGGTGTAGGGTTATTATGTTGAGGTTTTAAGGGAGTTCACAAAGAGATTCCTAGGGAAGAGGCCAGCACTCTTGAAATCGGGTCAGTTGCATTTCCAGTAGGACAATGCACCAGTCAACAACTCCATCCTTGTCACAGACTATTTGACCAAGATGGGCATCAAGACAGTTCCTTAGCCTCCCTATAGTCCAGACCTTGCTCTCTGTGACTTTTTCTTATTCCCTGAGGTCAGACGCTGTCGTTATGAAACAATTAAGGAGATGAAAGAGGCTGTAACGAAAAAAAATCCAACAATTTCAAAAATCTTTCCATGTGCCAAACACACACTAAATACTTTTGAATTAAGAACGTTATGTGCACGTTTGTATCTTTTCGTTGTATACATTTTATTTGCTCCTGTTATCTTGACAAGCACCCGTCGCTGCAAGAACAATTCTCCTGATATCAAAGTCCTACAGAAGGTTATCAAGAAACGTTTAACGTTGGCTTTAAATCACAATAAATTCACCTATTTGGAATATTCTGTTTTTTCTGCTTTCTTCTTACAGTCGTATTTAAATCCACATTTACATTCGTATATATATATATATATATATATATATATATATATATATATATATATATATATGTGTGTGTGTGTGTGTGTGTGTGTGAGCGTGTGTGTGTGTGTGTATGTGTGTGTGTGTTACTTTGTTAATGCATATTTGATAGCACAGTCGGCTAGTGCTGTAAAATACCCCGACTGCTTCTCTGCAGAGGATTAAGACTCCCCTAACGAGTGTCTCGGATATGACACTGAACAATCTGATGGTGAGGCTCCAGTAATGTTGGAGCTTTAGAGACAGTAGAGTTCCCCTTAATCCATCGCTCCTAGATCCACTCTGGCCCGAAGTGGTAACACCTGATTGGGTCCTATCTATGGGTCAAATAGAACTAAACTGCGTACTTATGCTAAACTGAATTGTTTAAAATAGTAGTTTTGACATTTAAACTGCATACTTATGCTAAACTGAACTGCTTGTAAAATAACTGTTTTGACATTTAAACTGTATTCGTACGTTAAACTGAATTGTTTGAAATATAAAGAGTTGTTGCTTTATGTAATAAAGAGGTGTTTAAAATTAGAATTTGTATTTGGAGGCCCTGCACAAATGTGTTTTAATTTGATGAGAAGTTAATCAATATATATATATATATATAAATATATATATATATTGTCATCCCCAGACTGACTGTTCCATTGTATCACAACTATTCAGTGTGGCTAGACACGTTGGACGCTCGAAGATAGGATCGAAAACCGCCCAACGTTACGTTAGACTTAGTATCTTACCAATCAGCCTGCAGACGACCAATGTCAGCTTGGTAATCATAAGGTATTATGTAGTAGCTTTCATTTGTTTAAATTTTGTCTTACCGGAAACCAGAGTGCTCAATTCATTTGAAGAGCTTAGCATTATGCTAGTGGCAGCTGTTGATTCCTTCGCCAGAGTGCTCAACGCCTGGTAGGAGGAGCGTGTGGTGTGTGTGTGTGTGTGTGTGTGTGTGTGTGTGTGTGTGTGTGTGTGTGTGTGTGTGTGTGTAAAAGCAATACCTACCTTTAATATGACATCATCAGTCATGCTACAGTGCAATTAGATTAACATTATTCCCACAATGGTACTGTTGACATTTTATGGAACCAACTCGAGAAAGTCTGCGGAAATGGTCTAGAAAAAATCACTCTCCTCAAAAGTCGTTTCATGAAAAATTACTTTTATTATAATTACACACCATAGACTCAAATTTCTTTTTCTTTCACCACTTTCCTCAGCAGGTAACGCTTTTAAATGAATCTAAGTCTTTTTACCAATAAACATTTTTCACTGATCAATAATAAAAATGATTTAAAACGTTTTTATTTTTGCATAATCCATTAAAAGAATTACATTGCCTTAAAAAAAGTTTATTTTTATAGTTATAAGAACACAAACTTTAAGTAAAAATATTGAAATGTCTTATAAGAATATTTACAGAGAATTTCAAACGAAATATCGAATTCCTACGAGAGTCAATGCCAAGGCTATTAATAATAATAGAATACAGTCACATCAAATTCGGCTTTTTTTTTCTAGGAGAAGACTCAGATTTATATTTTGGGCCAAAGATCATTTGGTTTGGTTTAATGAAATGTCAGCTATTTTAGGTTATTTAATGCCAAATCCTCTTTATACATATATATTAAATATACGGGATTTGGTTTGGTTTGGTTTGGTTTGGTTTTATGGCATATCAACCATTGTAGGTTATTTAATGCCAAATCGTCTTTATACACACACACACACACACACACACACACACACACATATATATATATATATAGGATTTCGTTTGGTTGGGTTTTATGGCATATCAACCACTGTAGGTTATTTAATGCCAAATTCTCTTTATACATACATATTAAATATACGGGATTTGGTTTGGTTTAGTTTGGTTTGGTTTTATGGCATATCAACAATTGTAGGTTATTTAATGCCAAATCGTCTTTATACACACACACACACACACAAGCACACACATGTATATATATATATATAGGATTTCGTTTGGTTTGGTTTTATGGCGTATCAACCATTGTAGGTTATTTAATGCCAAATCGTCTTTATACATATATATTAAATATACGGGATTTGGTTTGGTTTGGTTTGGTTTGGTTTTATGGCATATCAACCATTGTAGGTTATTTAATGCCAAATCGTCTTTATACACACACACACACACACACACACACACAAGCACACACACACACACACACACACACACATATATATATATATATAGGATTTCGTTTGGTTGGGTTTTATGGCATATCAACCACTGTAGGTTATTTAATGCCAAATTCTCTTTATACATATATATTGAATATACGGGATTTGGTTTGGTTTAGTTTGGTTTGGTTTTATGGCATATCAACCATTGTAGGTTATTTAATGCCAAATCGTCTTTATACACACACACACACACACACACACAAGCACACACACACACATATATATATATAGGATTTCGTTTGGTTTGGTTTTATGGCGTATCAACCATTGTAGGTTATTTAATGCCAAATCGTCTTTATACATATATATTAAATATACGGGATTTGGTTTGGTTTGGTTTGGTTTTGTTTTGTTTTATGGCATATCAACCATTGTAGGTTATTTAATGCCAAATCGTCTTTATACACACACACACACACACAAGCACACACACACACACACATATATATATATAGGATTTCGTTTGGTTGGGTTTTATGGCATATCAACCACTGTAGGTTATTTAATGCCAAATTCTCTTTATACATATATATTAAATATACGGGATTTGGTTTGGTTTAGTTTGGTTTGGTTTTATGGCATATCAACCATTGTAGGTTATTTAATGCCAAATCGTCTTTATACACACACACACACACACACAAGCACACACACATATATATATATATAGGATTTCGTTTGGTTGGATTTTATTGCATATCAACCACTGTAGGTTATTTAATGCCAAATTCTCTTTATACATATATATTAAATATACGGGATTTGGTTTGGTTTAGTTTGGTTTGGCTTTATGGCATATCAACCATTGTAGGTTATTTAATGCCAAATCGTCTTTATACACACACACACACACACACACACACAAACACACACACACACACACACATATATATATATATATATAGGATTTTGTTTGGTTGGGTTTTATGGCATATCAACCACTGTAGGTTATTTAATGCCAAATTCTCTTTATACATATATATTAAATATATATGATTTATTTTGGTTAGGTTTTATGACATATCAACCATTGTAGCTAATTTAATGCCAAATCCTTTATATATATATATATATATATATATATATATATATAAGATTTGGTTTTGTTTGGTTTTATGGCATATCAACGATTATGGGTCATTTAATGCCTAATTCTCTTTATACGTATATGTTAAATATATATGATTTGGTTTCGTTAGGTTTTATGGCATAGCAACCATTGTAGGTCATTTAATGCCAGATTCTCTTTATACATATATATTAAATATATATGATTTAGTTTGGTTGGGTTTTATAATATATAAACCATTGTTGGTGATTTAATGCCAAATTCTCTTTATACATATATATTAGATATGTGAGATTTGGTTTGGTTTGGTTTTATGACATACCAATCATATCAGCCAAAGCCAACTAGGCCCTTATTGTTGGGATCTTACCCCTCTGCTGAGATGTAGTCGGTGTGTTCTGCTGGGCTTTGAGACCGAACAGTTTTAATGCAGAAGAGTTTGTTAAACACACCATTTTTCGTTTGGTTTGGTTTCTTTGTTTTAATGGCAAGTCAACCTTCGTAGATTATTTAATGCCAAAGCCATTCTTGTAGAAGAACAGCGGTGATTCTATTTAACCCATAGCTGGGGGGATAAGTGGGTTCATGCCTTTCCCAAGGGTATTTGTCCGAAAGTGAACGTAATAGCGCGACTTGAGTTCGAACTCGCTTACTATGATTCCACAGTCCAGGGCATTAACCATTAGCCACGAGGACAACCTCCCACACGTTTCGTCTAGACAGTAAGTTAAGACCAGTATTGGTCACCAAAATTGTTAATGACAGTGAAATTTCTGTTTGCAAATTTTGTGGTGGAAAAAGTTCTAAGCATAACCAAAATTTATGACTTATGATACTAAAAGATGTCTTATGGTAATGAGGATGGTTTTTAATGATAACAGATAACTGACGATAATAAAAAAGATGACGTATGATGATAAGGATGAGTTTTGATCAGAGAACAGGACTTATATTGATAAAAACGCCTTATTATAATAAAAGATGACTTATTATAATAAAAGATGACTTATGATCATTAAAGTTGACATGATCATAAAAGATTACTTATGATCATTAAAGATGACATGATCATAAAAGATTACTTATGATAATAAAAGATGACTTATTATAATAAAAGATGACTTATGATCATAAACCATGACTTATAATGATAAAAACGGCTTATTATCATAAAAAATGACTTATTATAATAAAAGTTGACTTATAATAAAATATGACTTATGATCATAAAGGATGACTTACGATAATAAAATACGAATTATGATAATAAAAGATGACTTATGATCAAAACCATGACTTATAATGATAAAAACGGCTTATGGAACAAATCCTACTAGAGTACGGCATACTTAAAGAAACCGTAGCGGCAATAACGATTCTCTATAGAAACACTAAAGTAAAAGTACGATCACCAGATGGAGACACAGAATACTTCGACATTGTAGCAGAAGTACTACAAGGGGACACGCTGGCTCCGTACCTCTTTATCATTTGTCTAGACTACGTACTTAGAACATCGATTGACAAAATCAAAGAGAATGGCTTCGAACTGACGAAGAAAAGAAGCAGAAGGTACCCTGCAACAACAATTACCAACGCCGACTACGCTGATGACATAGCGATACTGGCAAATACACCTGACCAAGCCGAAACACTACTGCATAGTTTGGAACGAGCACATAAAACGGAATATATGTGCTATAATCAAACGGGGGACATCTCCACTCTGGGAGGAACCAGGAACCCCTCTTAAACTAGTAGACAAATTCACTTACCTAGGAAGCAGCGTCGAATCAACCGAAAAGGATATCGAAACGAGGTTAGCGAAAGCATGGACAGCTATCAATAGGTTGTCGATTATTAGGAAGTCAGACCTGACCGATAAAATGAAACGCAGTTTCTTCCAGGCAGCGGTCACATTGATACTGCTATATGGCTGCACTACATGGACGCTAACAAAACGGCTGGAGAAGAAGCTAGACGGCAATTACACAAGAATGCTACGTGCAATCTTAAACAAGTCCTGGCGGCAACACCCCACAAGACACCACCTGTACGGCCACCTGCCCCCTATCACGAAAACTATTCAAGTTAGACGAGCCAGACATGCAGGACACTGCTGGAGAAGCAGGGACGAACTCATAAGAGATGTACTCTTATGGACCCCCACACATGGCCGTGCAAAAGCAGGACGACCAGCACGAACATACATTCAGCAGCTATGTGAGGATACGGGATGTTGTCCTGAAGACCTACCTAGGGCGATGAACGATAGGGAGGAGTGGCGAGAGAGGGTCAGGGATATCCGTGCTACCAGCGCGATATGATGATGATGATGATGATCATAAAAGATTACTTATGATCATAAAAGATGACTTGTTATAAAAAAAGATGACTTATGATCATAAAGGATGACTTACGATAATAAAATACGAATTATGATAATAAAAGATGACTTATGATCATAAAACATGACTTATAATGATAAAAACGGCTTATTATCATAAAAGATGACTTATTATAATAAAACATGACTTATAATAAAAACGGCTTATTATCATAAAAGATAACTTATTATAAAGCAATTATAATAAAAGATGACTAATGATCATAAAACATGACTTATAATGATCATCATCATCATCATCATCATTATCATGTCGTGCCGCCAGCACGGATATCCTTGACCATCTCTCGCCACTTTTCCCTATCGTTCATCGCCTCCGGCAGGTCTTCTGGGTTACATCCTGTGTCCTCACATAGCTGCTGAATGTAAGTTCGGGCTGGTCGTCCTGCTTTTGCTTGGCCATATGTGGGGGTCCATAGTAGTACGTCACTTACGAGCTCGTCTTTGCTTCTCCAGCAGTGTCCGGCGTGTCTGGCTCGTCTGACCTGTATAGTTTTCGTGATGGGAGGCAGGTGGCCGTACAGTGGGTGTCTCGTGGGGTGTTGTCGCCAGGACTTGTTCAATATTGCTCTCAACATTCTTGTGTAGTTGCCGTCAAGTTTCTTCTCCAGCCGTTTGGTTAGCGTCCATGTTGTGCATCCATATAGCAGTATCGATACAACTGCTTCCTGGAAGAAACTGCGCTTCATTTCATCTGTCAGGTCTGATTTCCATATTATTGAGAGCCTATCTATAGCCGTCCATGCTTTCGTCAGCCGTGTGTCGATGTCGTTTTCTGTTGATGAGACGCTACTTCCTAGGTAGGTGAATTTGTCCACTAGCCTCAGAGAGGCTCCGTCTAGAGTGGTAATGTTGCCCGTTTGGTTGTAACACATATATTCAGTTTTGTGCGCATTGACATGGAGGCCAATGCCTGCTGCAGCTCGTTCCAAACTATGCAGTAGTGTCTCTGCTTGATTAGGCGTATTCGCCAGTAACGCTAAGTCATCAGCGTAAAACGGCTTATTATGATAAAAGATGACTTATTATAATAAAAGATGACTTATGATCATAAAAGATGACTTATTATAATAAAAGATGACTTATGATCTTAAAAAATGACTTATTATAATAAAAGATGACATAAAATATGTCTTATTATACTAAAAAATCCAAAAGATGACTAACGATAATAAAATACGAATTATGATGATAAAAGATAATGTGTGATCATAAAAGATGACCTATTATATGATAACCAAATTTTTTTATTAGCGTTATATTTTTTTAACTTTCAATTCTTTTGACCAATGCATTAACATCTCACTGACTGAAAATGGGAATAAATGCCGAGCGAAGGTTTGGAATACTATTGACGGTTTAGCGAACATATGGAAATCTGGTCAATCCGATAAAATAAGACGGGATATCTTCCAAGCTGAAGCTGTGTTCAAACTACTATATGGATGTACCACATCGACGTTAAAAAAACATTGAGAAAAAGCTAGATGAGAACTACACAAGAACGAATCCTTAAAGCAACACACAACAAAAGAGCACCTGTAAGGCCACTTGCCTCCCATCTCACAAACATCCAAGTAAGATGATCAAGACATGCGGAACACCGTTGGAGAAGCAAAGACACACACATGTGACGTTCTTCTATGAACCACTACACATAGACGTTCCAGTGTTAGCCGACCAGCAATGTCTTTAGTCAGCTCTGAGATATTTTGGAGTTACTCGTTGCAATATGGACATCATTGTTGAAAATGGAAACGGTGACCGGGGTTCAAATCCAGTACTAGGCTATTGGCGTTTCACTTAGCGCTTATACCCTTGGGAAAGGGATGAATCCCACTATTCTCCCCCCAGATATATGGGTAAATAGTAGGATTGACTGTGCTCTTTAATCTTTATTCGGTAACCGGTCTAGGAGAAGGAAAAACTTGACTTCAAAGCTGCTGAACACCACTTTAAAATTGACCTTGTGTCTCATCCAGTTTGTGCGGAGGGTTTGATAAAAACGTTCTTCAGCTCTGTGCGGACGCTTGATGCAGCCTAGAGAACGAGCCAGAAGCGATGTATTACAGGGATGGATGTCGAGAGAGAAAGAGATAGATAGATAGATAGATAGATAGATAGATAGATAGATAGATAGATAGATAGATATAATCAGGGATCACCGTGCTATTAGCTCTATTTGATGATGAAGAAGAGTTTTCAATCAATAGAATGAAAAAAAAAAAAACACTGATTGTTTTCAGCTTTCGTTGTAGACTAGCCCATCATACCTTTTCTGGAAAAAATGGAACTGGTCCATTACAACTTGTTTACTTATTCAGAGCAGTGGAATACCGAAGCTGTATGAAGACTTAGGGCACCTCTGGTCGTGTAAGGGTTAGCAAGCTTGACTAACAAACCTACACAGGTGAGTTTGAGTCTCATTAGGTGCCCCTTTTATTTGGCCTGATGCCACCTCAAAGGCAAAAGCTTTGTAAATTAAACTACAGAAACCTTTACGTACATGTAATACCGATTCTTTGCATTCAGCAGCGAAGAACTAACTCTTATGTACAGAACATTCAAGGTTTTGATATACAACAGCTTCAGATACAAATACCGCCACCTACCCCACAAATAAGTGATTCAATATGAAAAGAAAAAAAAACCTACCATATACTAAAGTCATTAAATAATCAAGGAGAAAGCAAAATCCTTTTTTTTTTCAGAATGTTACTTCTATGATTGTAAATACTAAATTATGGATATTATCAAATACCAAATAAAACTAATATTTATGTCCCGCAAGAATAAAATTCTGCTATTCTTAGTTTAAAAAACATTAGCTACCTCTGAACAAAAAGGTGGTAGGAGTATACTTTTTATGGTTTATACTGGCATCATTTTTCTGATTACTTTATTTTTGTCTTCAGTGCGGGATTTTTTGTTTCTTTGTTTCTGTTTTTTGCTTGAATTCTTTTTTATTAGTTGGCTGATTTTTTTATTTCAAGTGGCTTTTTTGCATGTGTTACGTAGCCGTGATAAATAATAAAGGGTCATGACACATCTTTACAAATATATATATATATATCACAAATTTATTTCTCGAAAGGGTCAAAGTTGGCGTAAGTGTCACACAGAGACAAGGAGACGAAGGACAGATAGAGGACTCAGAGGATTGCTATATTCACCCTTGACTTCTTAGCCTTACGTCTTCCTAAACGAGAATTACTCAACTGGAGGCCGCTGTGGGCTGATGTTCCCCTGACGTCTCATTGGCACTTTCCGGACCTCTTATGACTCGGTGAGTGCGTGACTGAAACTGACTGTAACTCTGTGGGTACCAGTTTATATATAATTTCATAACACCAACACATTCAATCGGTTCATCCCTCAGGCTGTAAACCCACGTAAGTTGCTTCCGCTTGTTTTCCAGTAATAAATATATAAACATATGAATAAAGTATAGTTGGTGACTGTAGTCGGGTCAACCAAAATGCTCCCTTTTCAATAACTACTACACCAAGGTATAGGGGAGGATGCTACTCCTTTCCCTAGATTGCTCCTCTTTACCCTTGTTACGTACTTTATAATGCTGAGTATTAAGCAAGGAGGTATCAAAAGCCATTTTTTGAGTCTTGTATTTCTCGACCTGGGATTGAACTGCAGGTCTCCCGGCCCATTGGCGAATACTCTATGCATTAGTCCAATGGGTCAGTTCAATATATAAATATACGATATATTTATATATTTATGTAAATATGTAAATATGAATACAGGTGCCACCTGTATAGAGAATCCCTGATTGACGGCTCTGTCAAAAGTCGATATAAAACTTTTGCATCACTTTCAAATTTTCATCAGACTGGAATTTCGTCAGATGATCTGTGATTGTGCAATATGTCACAAATAAATTTTGGTAGTTCTTGGAAGGTCTTCACATTTGGCTGCCCTGAATAGTGAAGCGTTAATTTCTAAATTTAACATCAGAAGCCATCGACTTAATTATCTTCGACAACGGCATCTTAGAAAAAAGTCTTATCCGTAATAACACTAAACGCTTTTGCGATTACTTTTGGACTAATACCCCTGGGAAAGGTATGACGTCCTTTGTCCTCTTAACTATGGATTAGATAGTACCACTATTACTGTTCTGCAAGGATAGCTTTAGCACTAAATAACCCACAGAGGTTGATAGACCATTAAATAAAGAAATCATACCAAACGAAATTTTAAGGATGAAAGAAAAACGGAAGGATGGTAAAATCAGAGTAAGATAGAATGAAAGAGAGAGAGAGAGAGAGAGAGAGAGAGAGAGTGTGTGTGTCAACTGAAAAAATATGGATAAAAAATAAACTGATAGAATGATAAAAATTTACGGAGAAGCTAAGATATATATATATATATATATATATATGTGTGTGTGTGTGTGTGTGTGTGTAGAGAGAGAGAAAGAAATGGAGAGGCTGAGATAGATAGATTGATAGATAGATAGGTTGAGAGAGAGAGAGAAAGAGAGAGAGAGTGTGTGTGTGTGTGTGAACTGAAAAAATATGGATAAAGACTTACGGAGAAGCTAAGGTATATATATATATATATATATATATATATATATATATGTGTGTGTGTGTGTGTGTGTGTGTGTGTGTGTGTGTGTGTGTGTTTAGACAGAGAGAGAGAGAGAGAGAGAGAAAAAGAAATGGAGAGCCTGAGATAGATAGATAGATAGATAGAACTAGAGAGACAGATAATGAACTGACCATAGATAATTATTAACAGACTAAGGTTGATAGATGTGAACTCAGTGAGATAGATAAATATACAGATAGATAACGAATGACAAATATATATTTCGATGAAAAGGAACAGATAGATAGATAGATAGATAGATATTAATTGACTGAAAATGATTGATGGGAACAGATTGAGATAGATAGATAGATAGATATGAATTGAAAATGGGTAATTTTGCAGGTCTTATACTCTGCTTTCGCTCTGAGGTTTCTAAAGAAAAATACTTAGTAGCCAAGTAGAGTTTATTTGTAAATAGCGCCTATTTCATCTCTTCTCTTACCATTTCCGGCAAATGGTATAGTGCATCTAATCTTAGTTAACATCGAGCTTAACTTGTAGACGACGAAGTCATTTTCCTCCCAAAATATATTGAGAGGTCAGTCTGATTACTTGTTATAGAAGAGTGTTTCCAGAATGTACACATCGACTTCAAATTACTCGAAAAATAGTGACTTAATTATTCATGTCCATATCGACAGCCATGTACTGATGTAGACTACAACACGCGCGCGCGCACACACACACACACATGCAAACACACTTTCTCTCTCTCTCTCTCTCTCTCTCTCTCTCTTTCTCTATCTCTTTCTGTCTTAAACAAACACGCTTATATATATATATATATATATATATATAGAGAGAGAGAGAGAGAGAGAGTGAGAGATGCAGATTGTGGTAGAGACAGAGTGGGTATTGGCCAAAAAATTAGTGAAAAAACTTCGGTATTTTTTATTATTTCCGTAGGAAAAGATTATTTGCAGCTTTTTTAAATTCAGAAAACTGCTTAGAGCCATTAGCAAACGACTAATCATAAATTAGGATATCAACTCTATAAAAAAAAATTCTTAAGAAATTTTTTTTTCTTTTTTTATGAAGTTGGGTATTTCCGAAAATTTTCTTTAAGGAAAATTTTGATTTTTTTCGCCATAATTAAGGCAACATTGACTGCAATAATCAAGGCAAATTATCACTTGCTGTGTTAAAGCCGTTGAAAATTTCATTAAAATTTCAGGTGAAAAAAAAAATGATTCGGTTTTTTACCTTTATTTTTCTTCCCAAGAAGAACATAATATAGATTGTTTCTTGTTGAAAGCAAAAATTTTGGAAGCAGGTACTTCCTCCAAGAGCATTTTTTTAATCCAAGATAGCACCAAAAAGTTTGCATTGATTAAAGAGTAACACTGAGATTAACATTACGTAGAAAAGACTTTAAAAAAAGATTTCGTATATATATATATATATATATATATCATTAGCTACTGACGCTATTTATAGAAACAAAGTTGAAAAGTAAACGCCACACAATACAACAGTACAGACGCTCTTCTTCTTACCAAGTAGAAATGTACATACATCCCTTTTGTAATACATCCGCCCCTGATGATGGCCCGAGGTCAGGCAGAAAGTACTTGGGAAATAACTAATTATGGAAGATTTAGCAACCATTTCCCGCCAAATATCATAAGATCAATACAGCAATTCGAAAGGATAAACAAAAAAAAATATGTGGACAAAAAATGTCTATTATATTCAATATTTACGAAGAAATGCTGCCAATATATATATATATATATATATATATATAAATGCTGCCAATATATATATATGCTGCCAATATATATATATATATAACTGAAAGAAAAACTATCATACAGATAGACCCTTCAGATGGTGGAAACAAAATGGATAGAGAAATACACCTGGGTTCAATCCCATGTCGCGTCATTCCAAAGACTTAAAAAAATGGTACTTGATACTTCCTTGCTTAACACTCAGCATTATAAGGTACGTATCGAGGGTAAAGTGGAGCAATCCAGAGAAAAGACTAGTGCCCTCAGATATTATCACTGCTCTAATGCCTTAGATTTCTTCTCGGCGTCGTTCTTCCGTTTTGATTTTATTTTTCATATATTTTTGTTAGCCGCTAGTATCACTTTACCTATTTATCTTTTTTCTACATTAAGAAAATATCTGTTTATTATTTTCTGGTTTCGGTTTCTTTGTTTAATGGCATATCAACATTTGTAGGTTATTTAATGCCAAAGTCATTCTCCTAGATGAACAGTATTGGGACTATTTAACCCATAGCTGGGAGGATAAGGGGGTTCAATACCTTTCCCAAAGGTATTTGGCCGAAAGTGAACGTAATAGCGCAACTGGAGTTCGAACTCGCTTACTACAATTTCGAAGTCCATCGCTTTAACCATTACACCACAAGGACACATCCTTATTATTTTCTTGATTTACATCTTTATTAGGGATTCGAAAAGGGTAATGTATTCCTAATTCCAATTTTTTTCATTTATTAAAAGTATTATTTTGGAGGTTATTGATCCTTCCTAAATCACTTTTAAAGGCATCGGCCTCCACGTCAATGAACACAAGACGGAATATATGTGCTTTAATCAAACAGGCGACATCTCCACACTAAACGGTAGCTCTCTGAAACTAGTTGACAAGTTCACCTACCTCGGAAGCGGTGTCTCATCAACCGAGACAGACATCGATACGCTACTAGCAAAGGCATGGTTAGTCAGACTTGGTCGATAAAATGAAACACAGTTTCTTCCAAGCAACGGTCGTGTCGATACTGCAATATGGATGCACTACATAGACGCTAACTAAACAATAATGCTGCGAGCAATACTGAACAACTCCTGGAGGCAGCACTCCACAAAACAGCAGCTGTACGGCCACCTACCACTCATCACGAAAACTATCCAAATTAGACGAACCAGACATGCGGGACACTCCTGGAGAAGTAGGGGCGAGCTCATAAGTGATGCACACCTGTGGACCCCTTCGCATGGACGAGCAAAGGCAGGATGACCAGCTCGAACCTACATGCAGCAGATATGTGCCGATACAGGTGGTAGTCCTGAGGACCAACCTGAAGCAATGAGTGATAGGGAGGGGTGGTGAGAAAGGGTCAGGGATAGCCGTGCTGGCAGGGCGACAAGATGATGATGACTGCCGATTTCATTAGTACCTCTAAGATTTTTTAAAATGTCACCGCCAAGTAGCTTAGGTCTTAGCATTTCTTTTACTTATACGATCAGTTGTGATTATAGATTGTCAAAATGTTTTTTAAGACAGTTACGATGGAATGATGCTGTTCCAGATAGAAAATCGATACTGCTATTTATTATTTTTATCATTATTATCATTAAGAATATTGGAGCGGAAAGAAAGTAACCTTTGGCAGACAGATGAACAATCTGCTGCCATCCGAAGTTAAAACTATTCGTCTCCACCTCTCTCTCTCTCTCTCTCTCTCTCTCTCTCTCTCTCTCTCTCTCTATTGTATATTGACCTTCGACCCGGCCAAACATGCCATTCCAAAGATGGCGGAAGTGACATATTCCGATGGCAGTTATGGGAAGAAATTGCGTAGGCGGTCTTGGCTGACAATATGGGACAACGTAAAATCCCAATCTACAGTCATAGACTGATGCACCGGAAGAGAGTGACCTGTGAACTGTATGATAGTTATTTCCGCTTGATGACGATCAAACATGCCATTGCAAAGATACTGAGTGGGCGATTGAAATATTATATAACTCGGTGAAGATAGGAAGTCAGTTAGTTTGGAGACCCGTTGGTGACAAGATGTGGTAGAGAAAGCCAGCACCCAGCGAGTGGCCCCCAGGCCTCCGGTTGAGCAACATCAGGAAAACGGGAAAGAAACACTGATGGCCATAAGAGTGGGGGTCAATATGTTGCAGTTCTGTTCGGTCTTCAACTCCCTCCCACATTCAAACCTTTCAAATAAAGTGGGAGGTATATTTTTCTAAAAGAAGTCTTCGCTCGTCTTTATTATTGTGTTGTTATGATTCTGTAAGCATACGTATAGGTATTATGTGTTTGTATAGTTAATCATGGTCATGGCTATTCATCATCATCATCTCTCTCTCTCTCTCTCTCTCATGCGGTCACTCTGACGTGCCAGTCTTGCAGGGTTCATGCCTAATACAATCTGGAGCAATTTTTATGTGAGAACAGTAGATTCAGTGTTTTCGGACGATCGTCTTCATCTTTATGGTTATATTCCCAAAGTTTTGGCCGATATGTCCTCCAACCTTCTTCAGGTGATTCTTGTCGAACTCTGGAACCCACACAGAACTTCAAACCACGTTCTTTATTTAATCCACTCTAAATATGTTCTGTGTTAAATTTGAATATGTATGTTATAATCATTTGTATTATTTGCCTACATTCCAACATATGTATGCTAGCATTGCATAATACATACGCAGTTTTTCCAAGCAACGGTCGTGTCGATACTGCTATATGGAAGCACTATTTAAACGCTAACTAAACGTTTGGAGAAATAGCTTGACGGCAATTACGCAAGAATGCTGCGGGCCATATTGAACAAGTCCTGGAGGCAGCACCCCACAAAACAGCATCTATACGGCTACCTACCACTCATCACGGAAACTATCAAAGCGAGACGATCAAGACATGCGGGAAACTGCTGGAGAAGTAAGGACGAGCTCATTAGCGATCTACTCCTGTCGACCTTTTCACATGGACGAGCAAAGGCAGGACGACCAGCCAGAACCTATATACAACAGCTCTTTGCCGATACAAGATATAGCCTTGAAGACCCCCGGGAGCGATGAACAATAGAGACGGTGGGCGAGAGAGGGTCAGGGAGCTCTTTATCCAAACGTTTTAAACCCAGTATCCATTTCGTCTATTTTACTTACTATGTTAAATCATATATATTCTTGAGATAACCTCGTCTACCACGCAGCACATTTATCATCACACACACACACACACTAAAAATCGCATATATGTCCACACACAACAGTATACAAATATAATCTACACACACACATAAAAAAACGACTCCTACACAATTCTAACGTAAACATTATTTTGAATGTATCTTCAAAATCTTTTTTCTGTCTTATTATTGTCGTATAAAGACGACATGAAACCAGCAATCACAGATAAGAATCTATACTATTAGATATATATAAGAATTAATATATATCTATTTATTATTGTATTATAAAAGCTCTATCACTGATATTGAGCACTAACCAAATTGTACCGTATTTAGTCTGCCACAAACCCACCAACTTAGAATGCTACAACCATATAATGTTGTAATATATATATATATATATATATATAAATGAATTACCAACGTAGTTCCATATTATACTTTATAAACGGACTATATTCTTGATTTCTATTGTTTGCTTATTTTTTCTTGAAGCATTGGTTTATTTCATCTTTTCAACACAATGGCATTCGTCATAAACAGATCAATTAATTTTGATGCGTTGTTTGAGGAGGTGATCAAAGACATCACAATAAAAAATGATCTGATCGATTTTCTTTGAACTGCAACCAGTTTGATCACGATTGGTGATATTGGGTATTCGTCATGATGTGCAAGCATATCTGTATAAATGTGTGGACTGAAACTCATTGAACAACTTACAATGTTATTCATATCAAGAGTATTCAAAGATTTTATGGACAATATAAAGGTGACAAGGAGGAGTAGAATTGAATTTCGAAATAAAGGAAACAAAATATTCAAAGATGTCGTAAACAGCCTCTATAATTATTCGCAGGTTTTTGAATGAGAGGATAGTTCTGTGATGGTTGGTTGGTTGAATTTATGGATTGACAAACCCTATTGGGTTATGCAGTGCCGGTTTAATGGCATCATAAACCCGTGTAGTATTATTTTATGACCAGAGATCAAATGTGGTACTATGCTTGTTACGGTACTAAATGTTATGAGTGCAACTGCATGGTACCATCTCCAACATCGATAGATGTTACTATTCTTCAAACACAAAGTAACTCAGTTGTTCCAGATACAAATGTGTTTATTGTTCAGACTGCATACAGTTTTAAGCAATCATCGAAGCACATGCGAGAGAGAGGGGGGGGAGAAAATAATGGTCTATAAACAGAGGCACACTTACCGCTATACAGAGTCACCCACCCTCTGTCACTGCCCGGGAAGGCTCAGAGGATCTTAACTTTGTCTTAATTCTTTTGGACCATCCAAAATGTTGGCAAATCAACTGACAAGCAACTTCTAACTTCTCAACAGACAAGTACAAGACCACCTGGATGCACCTGAGGTCGAAACACTGGCACTTGATAGACTTCATCATCGTCCGCCATCGAGACATCAGGGACGTCCGTGTAACCCGTGCCATGAGAGGCACTGAGTGCAGGACTGACCAAAGACTGGTCAGGGCTGTACTGACGCCTACAATTTCGCCAGCACGATTCTAGCAAGTGCTAGACGAGAAGCTACAAGGTTGTGTGACCACCGAAGGTAGTACTGAGAAATGGATCTCTTTCAAAGAAACAGTCGGTGAGACTGCGAAGGAAGTCCTTGGAGTGAAGTCCAGAACCCATGAAGACTGGTTCGATGAGAATGACGAAAAGATCAAAGAAGCCATACATGCCAAGAACAAGTCTTACATAGAGTGGCTGAATGTCCCGTCCTCCGTCTACAAGCGCGAGAAGTTTAAGGCCCTCCAGGCCAAATTCCAGACTGATCTTTGAGCAATGCAGGACTAGTGGTGGCGTGACAAAGCAGCTGAAGTCCAACACTACGCTGACACTCAAAACGCCAAGAAATTTTTCCGCTCGCTGAAAACCGTTTTTGGCCCCTCTGCCTCGGGCAGCGCCCCACTACTGTTGTCAGACGGGAAGACGCTCATCAATGACCAGGAGGGTCTCAGCAAGCGCTGGCGGGATCACTTCAACACTCTACTGAATAGGTTCTCGTCAGTTGACTCAGACACCCTGAATCAGATCCCCCAACAGCCCGTACGAGTTTCGCTTGCAAAACCCCCTACCACCGAGGAGATCAAAAAGGCGATCCACCGGACAGTCTCCGGCAGAGCTTCGGGAAAAGATAGCACCTCTGCTGAGATCTACAAGGCAGCGGGCCCCGACGCTCTTAGGGCCTTCCACAATGTCCTGCTCACTGTCTGGGAGGAGGAGATGATGCTAGACGACTTCCGCGACGCCCTGATCGTCTCCCTCTATAAAAAAATGGGAGTAAGTCGGACTGCGGGAACTTCAGGGGTATTTCCCTCCTCTCAGTTGCAGGAAAGATCTTTGCTCGAGTCATCCTTAACAGACTCATCATAGTCTCCGAACAGACCCTCCCTGCGGCACAATGTAGCTTCAGGTCTGACAGGAGCACTGTAGACATTATATTCGCTGTGAGACAACTGCAAGAGAAATGCATTGAACAGAACAAGCCCCTCTACTCAGTATTCATTGACCTGACTAAAGATTTTGACACCGTCAACAGGGAGGCACTTTGGACAGTCCTTGAACACATCGGGTGTCCTCCAAAGTTGGTGTCGATGATCAGGCTCTTCTATGACGGCATGACTGGCCAGGTCCTCTCCAATGGCAATGTGACGGATGCTTTCGTGATCAGCTACAGCGTGAAGCAGGGCTACATACTAACTCCGGTCCTCTTCAACGTCTTTTTCACCTGTATGCTGTCCCATGCTGTCCAAGATCTGGGAAAGGGGGTCTACATTCGTTACTGCTTGGACGGCTCCCTCTTCGACCTGCGTCGACTCTCAACAAAGATGAAGAGCCTGCAAACTCTCCTCCAAGAGCTCTTTGCCGACGACTGCGAGCTAATGGCCCACGTAGAACAAGACCGCTTCTCCGAGGCATCCAAGCTCTTCGGCCTGACAATCAGTCTCGGAAAGACGGAGGTGCTCCACTAACCTGTACCATACTCCCACCCTTCCCTTGACCATCACTATTGACGACAAAACACTTGCCAACGTAGAACATTTCAAATATCTGGGGAGCACCATATCCTGTGATGGCTCCTTTGACAGAGAAATTGACACTAGAATCTGCAAGGCAAGTCAGGCACTGGGCAGTCTCTGCAATCGACTGCGCAGCGAACACAACATCCGCCTATCTACGAAACTGAAGGTCTACAATACCGTGGTTCTTCCTTCCCTCCTCTATGGTTGTGAGACGTGGAATCTGTATCGCAGGCATATCAAGAAACAGAAGCTCTTTCACATGCGAGCTCTCCGCTCCATCCTGGGAATCTGGTGGCAGGACCACATCACCAATCTGAAGGTCCTTGATCAAGCTAAGTCCACCAGCATAGAGGCCACCATCATCAAGGCCCAACTTCGATGGGTTGGACACGTGATTCGAATGGAGGAGTGTCGGATGCCGAGACGCCTGATGTACGGGGAATTCCAGGCCGGCAAAAAAACAAAACAAGGTAGACCAAAACTGCGGTATAAAGACATGGTCAAAGCCAATTTTCAGTGGTGCCATACCAATCCCAGATATCTGGAGGCATATACCATGGACAGACCAAAATGGTGAGACTCGGTTCACAGAGCTGCTGCCAACTTCAAAGAGGCTCGATGCCAGAAACTCACTGCTGCCAGAGAGAGACACCGTAGAGCAGCCTTGGCAGTGATCACAAAAACTGACTTCCAGTGCCCCCACTGTTCAAGACTCTGTGCTTCTGGGCTGGGGCTGCGGAGCTACCTCCATGTTTATAGATGAGTTGTAGAATGCAAACGTCATCATCGGATCCGATGGACAATCACTAATCAAACTTATGACTCGACGTGAATCCATTTTATTTATTTTTGGCCATCCCGTTTCGAGATGACAGGTGTTAAACCTTAGCATAGTGATGTGTATGGAAAAGCATGTTTTAGTCAAAGAAATATTTACAAATGGCCTAAACATGGGTTTACCATTACAAATAGAACAGAAGTCTGTCATCAAATATTCGTTGGCTGAGAAGTGCAAAGCTTGTGAAATTGACTGAAGAATGTGTGATGTGTATGGAGAAGCATGTTTTAGTCAAAGAAATATTTACAAATGGGCTAAACATGGGTTTGCCACTACAAATAGAACAGAGGTCTGTCATCAAATATTTGTTGGCTGGGAAGTGAAAACCATGTGAAATTTACAGAAAAATGTGTGATGTGTAGGGAAAAGTATGTGTTAGTCAAAAAATCTTTATAAATGGGTGAAACATGAACCTGAGTCGATAAGACAGTCGATGGAGTGGAGATACAATAAATCTCCAGTAACAAAAAAGTTCTGAGCGCAGCGTATTTAGATGCAAAATTTGGCTGACTTGTTAAACTTACATTTTTTTCTATTTCTTTTTAATTTTCCTTTGAAATGAGATGTTCCTTACCTGAAGGAGTTTTTTTTTCACCTAGCTTGTATATTTTCTCATTTACTTAATAGCAGGAAGCGACTGAGAGGCTAGGATTTTCATAATTTGTTTTTTAAGGAGTACAGCTTCTATAAATTAAGAGTTTTGATTCTCAAAAAAATTGAAAATGAAATTTAAAAAATGAATAATTAATTGAATAAAAAGAAGGAAACAATCTCCAAACGACCAGGCCAAGGCTTTTGTTGTCGTTAAAAATGATCAGAGAAAACTAGAGGTTCCAAAATCTTCTACGCATGTGTGAAACTAAGGGAAGCGGGTGTTCCTTCCGCCGACATCAGGAGGAAGGGAGGGGATTATTTGTTGATTTTTAGGAGTTGTTTGCTAGACGTGATGAGATAAAGACACCTAGTCTAACACTGGCCACAAAGATGTAAGAAGACGAAAGTTCACGAGTCCCATTTTGGTGGTGGGCACCAAAATGGGCTCTACACACTGAAAGTGACGCAGCATGTTAGAACTTCAAAGAAAGTCTAGAAGAAAATTTCAGATCTATGTTTGCTCTCTTTTTCTTACTATAATATGTCGTTTCTCTTTGCTCAGTTACCGCGGTCGACTCAGCTTCTATACTATCTTTCTTTCTGCTGACGACTACCTACAAATTGTTGTAAATAAACCTTTGGGTACTTAAACAGAGTTTCGTGCATTCGTCAACTTTTACCACCGATGGGTCACAACAGGGTCCTGGGGGTACAATTGTCTATTTAGTACCCTTACGTACAACTTTTATTTTTGTGCCATTACCCAGACTAGAGAGCCTAAACTGCTCCATTACTCAACAACACCTGGCGGGAGTGAGGGGTAGTAGAGATGGATTAATGAATTCCCGAAAGTCATTAATATGAAACGAACCAATTTACCCAGAATTTGAATTTCCTTCACTTAGTCCATTCTCTCCTACTCAACGCGTGCCACCTGGTGTATATGTGTGTGATGCTCTCATGGAATGTGATCAAATGAAATTTACTTTTCAACAGAGTCTCCTTTACGGTACTCACACCTCTTCCATTTTGCCGTATGTGGACATTATTGATTAAAAAAAAACATCATCAAGTGCAGATATAACGTCATTATATGAACTTTTCTGTCTTTGAATTTTTCAGTCCATCCTCATTTCGTTGGGAATAAATTGGTAAAGAATTCAAAACAGATTCCCCAATGCAAACGAGTGTTTAATACTTCCGGTCTACGCTGTTATCTTCAGAAATTGAAGCATAAGAGAGTTGCATTAGTGGTTAAGTTTGGTTTTACGGCATATCAACCATTGTAGGTTATTTAATGCCAAATCCTCTTTATACATATATATTAAATATATATGATTTGGTTTGGTTGGGTTTTATGGCATATCAACCATTGTTGTTTATTTATATGATTTGGTTTGGTTGGGTTTTAAGGCATATCAACCATTGTAGGTTATTTATATTATTTGGTTTGGTTTGGTTTTATGGCATATCAACCATTGTAGGTTATTTAATGCCAAATCCTCTTTATACATATATATTAAATATATAGGATTTGGTTTAGTTGGGTTTTATGGCATATCAACCATTGTAGGTTATTTAATGCCAAATCCTCTTTATACATATATATTAAATATATATGATTTGGTTTGCTTGGGTTTTATGGCATATCAACCATTGTAGGTTATTTAATGGGAAATCCTTTTTAATCATATATATTGGATATATATGATTTAGTTGGGTTTATGGTATATCAACCATTGTAGGTTATGTAATACCAAATCCTCTTTATACATATACATTAAATATATATGATTTGGGTTGTTTGGGGTTTGTGGCATATCAACCAATGTGGGTTATTTAATGCCAAATCCTCTTTATACATATATATTAAATATATATTATTTGTTTTGGTGGGGTTTTATGGCATATCAATCAATATAGATTATTTAATACCAAATCCTCTTTATATATATATTAGATATATATGATTTAGTTGGGTTTCATGGCATATCAACCATGGTCGGTTATTTAATGCTAAATCCAGTTTATATATATATATGTGTGTGATCAAATGAACTACATATATGATTTAGGTGGATTTTATTGCGTATCAACCATTGTTGGTTATTTAATGCCAAATCCTCTTAACATATATATACTAAATATATACGATTTGGTTGGGTTGGTTTTATATGGCATATCAACCATTGTAGATTATTTAATGCCAAATCCTCTTTATACATATATACTAGATATATAGGATTTGATTTGGTTAGGTTTTATGGCATATCACCCATTGTAGGTTATTTAATGCCAGATACTCTTTATACATATATATTAAATATATGATTAATATTTTTAAAAAGGCCTACGCTAGTTTTTTACACAGTTAAATAGTTTTACTTATTTCTATTTAATACGAATACACTATTAAATCATCAAATAGTTTTACTTAAACCAATACACCAAACGAAACCAAACCCATAGCAGCTATTATTTCCATCATTACGCTGAACTGGCGATAAGGTTTTATTACAAAATCAAATATATATATTGGAAATTATTTGTATTGAATAGGAACACTTGAAATCATACTATTATGTATATTTTTTAGTTTTATAAAACTATCAGTTAGACGAACCAGACATGCAGGACACTGCTGGATAAGTAGGGACGAGATCATAAGTGATGTACTCCTATGGACTCCTTCACATGGCCGAGCGAAAGCTGGGCGACCAGCTCGAACCTACGTACAGCAGCTCTGTGAGGATACCGGGTGTAGCCCTGAGGACCTGCCGGAAGCAATGAACGATAAGGAGGGGTGGCGAGAGAGTGTCAGGTATATCCGTGCCGATGGCGCGACAAGATGATGATGATAAGATAGATATGCCCGATCACATAACGTTTTGGTTAGGTTACATTTTCAAAGGCATATCAATCGTTGTGGGTTATTTAATACTAAAACCATATTTATTTTAGAACAGCAGTTATACTATTGAACCCATGATTGGTGAAATAAGAGAGATTTTACTTTTCCCGGGGGTATTTGTCCAAAAGGGAACGCCATAGCGTGACTAGATTTGTTTGTTTACTTTGTTGTTTAATGGCATATCAACCTTCTTGGGTCATTTACTGGCAAAGCCATCCTTCGAGAAGATCTGTTGTGGTACGATTCAACCCCTAGGTGGGAGGATAAGGAGGTTCATGCCTTTCCCAAGGGTAATAGCGCAACTGGAGTTCGAACTCGCTTGCTATGATTTTCCAGTCTAGCGCTTATCCATTGCACCACGAGGACAACCTCCTAACGTGACTGGAGTTCGAACTCGCTTTTTTGATATCGCAGTTAGCCACAGCACCACTGGAACTTACCCCATATAAACAAATGGTTGTTATTATTGCATAGATGTAGTTACTTTCATTATTAGTGTTGGATAGGAATACTTGAAACGAAATAACCGTATACACATAATTTGATGTAATATATGAAACCTAAACTTTTCTTAACCAAAATGAATCTTTTTTTCCCTACCTCTTATAGCTAAACTGATGAGAGATGTTTCCTTCTTCCATGTGTAAATCAAATAATCATTTTTCGGACTTGACAAATTTGTCGATCATGACAGAGTACCAAGAAATAAAACTTGCGGTGAAAGAGAGAGATCAATAAGTTATTGGCTTCGATACACGGGATTATATTTGCCTATTGATTTTATTTTATGCTAACTCGAAAATGCAATTCTCTTTCTCACTTTCTTTCTCCCCCCCCCACTCTCTCTCTCTCTCTCTTTCTCTCTTTTCTTCTTACTGTATTTTAGTGTCATCTCTCTTTCCGGTTTGAATTGCTCACCCCACCTTTCTCTCCATCTCTCCCATGTTTCGATGTATTTTCTCAAACATTTATTTGGTCTTTCTTCTAATTTCATTCTAACTCCTCTATCTCCGTCTCTCTCTCTCTCTCTCTCTCTCTCTCTCTCTCTCTCTCTCTCTCTCATGTTTCAATGTATTTTCTCAATCATTTATTCTGTCGGATCTCTTTCAACTTCTTTCATTCCCACCTCTCTCTATATATATATTTCTCTCTCTCTCTATCTCTCTCTCTTTCTCTCAGAGTCTCTATCTGTCTATTTCACTCTGTGTCTGTTTATTTGTGTGTGTGTGTGTGTGTGTGTGTGTGTGTGTGTGTGTGTGTGTGTGTGTGTACGTTCGTATGTCTTTCCCTACATCTCAGTGTCTGTCAGTCAGTATCTCCTTTTCTGTATTTGTCTCTCTCTATCTCTCTGCGTATTGGTCTGAGAGCGTCTCTCTCTCTCTCTCTCTCTCTCTCTCTCTCTCTTTCTTTCTTTCTTTCTTTCTTTTTCTCCCTCTCTTTCTTGCATTCTTTTCTCTTTTACTTTGCTATTTCCTCCATTATATTTCTATCATTCATCTTTCTACTTCTTATTCCGCCTCTCTCTCTCTCTCTCTCTCATAGTGACTCTCTCTCTCATAGTGACTCTCTCTCTCTCTCTCTCTCTCTCTTTATTCTTCTGTTGATGTATTTATCTAACCATCCTCCCGGGTGCATGATGCAACATAATGTCAATTTTCATCTGTGTATAGCTGGTTTAAATTCAGAGTTTTCCTTCTCTTACACAAGTTGTCTAACCGATGCTAAAGAACCCAGTGTGTCTTAACATTTACTTATACCGTGGATAAGAAGGGCATTAGCGTGAAGTGAAGCTCAAACAACCTTGACCACGAATTGAACTTGCGTCGCTGATTTTATTTTTTAGGACAATAACTGTCACGCTAAGTATGCCTCATTTTTTTCTGTGTAAAAGACGGGGTTCGGTGGCCTAGTCGGCAAGAGCTGTAGAATACCCCGACTGCTCCTCTGCAGAGGATTAAGACTCCCCCAGAGACTGTCCAAGATATGGCATTAAACAATCTGATAGCGAGGCTCGAGTAATGCAGACGCTTTGGGGAAAGAGGAGTACCCCTTCATTGCCATCACTCCCAGGTCCACTCTGGCTCGAAGTGGTAGCACCAGATAGGGTCCACTCTATGGAACAAATATAACAGTTTGAAGTTTAAATTGAACAAACTACTTATACCAAATTGAATTGAAATAGATTTGTTTGATCTTTTAACTGTGTGCAAACAAATGATTGATGTTTAATTGTTAGTGACATTTATATTTAAACTGCGTACTTATGCTAAACTGAATTATTTGAAATAGAACTATTTTTGACATTTAAACTATTTACTTATGCTAAACTGAGATGTTTGAAATATAACTGTTTGTATGTATAAAAATGAATTTGATATTAAATAACCTATAATGGTTGATATGCTATAAAACCAAACCAAACCAAACCAAGCCAGACTACAAGACTGAATGTCGTTAATAATTTTGTATTCCTTGGCAGCGCTCTCGTTAGAGATGGATCCCTTGGTACTGAAATAAATCTAAGTATCAAAAAACGCTAAAAAGATCTTCGAAAAGACTGAAAATCGTATGTGGTCAGATAGAGGCATCACTATTAAAACCAAACTTAACTTTTATGAAAAGATAACACAGACAATGAAATTTTTAAAAGGGAATTTTATACAAATAAACGAGAAAGAAAGGGATAAAAAAAAAGATAAAGTGTTGCTAATTTTTAGCATAATTTCCTGGAACTTATCTGAGAGAGTGTCCACGAAACATAGTTCTTTGAATTTGAGTATTTTTTTGTAGAAATTTTTCAGAGCTCTTCGAATTCTTCCTTAAGATTCTTTTCAGCAGAATTCTCGGTTGGATTTTCTTTCAGTTGTTTAACTTGGTGGAATTTGAGTAGTCGACTTTGATTTAATTTCACTTTTATTTCTGGGAAGCTTCAGCCTGTTTAAATATTCACCTGCAATTGAAAGCGTGAGTGACGAAACACATCTGCTGGCTTAAGTTTTTCGTGCCTTCACAGTTCGGTGCCCGAATTCGTACTGAGGGTCAGACTAGTAGTTCTTGACAAAAAGGAGAAATCACTTTTTTGGTGCCGCACTGCCTGGGCCTACTTCTCCCTTCTCCACTCCGGCCAAATCAAGTGCCGCACGTGGTCAGCTTGATTTTTTTCTTAGAAATACATTTTTATATGAAGCATGTTAGGTTACCGAAGCAGTTATTTTACAGAGAGATACAAAGTTCGAAACCCAAACCGAACAAACGTTTTAAGGATTTCGTCGAAAACAACATTAGGCCATTTAGTGCAGATGCCGAATATGGTTGTTTAACTGAAATTTAATCAATTTAACGACAAGTCTTCTTTCGAAGGTAACCCACAGGCTCTTTTTTTAATTGCTATTACACTTGTTATATAATTACGGAATGATTTTTTTATACTAATCATTTTTCGTTAATTATATTTTATCATTCAGTTTGGTTTGGCTTTGAACTATTCGGCTCTTAGTTCAGGTGCACAGACATTGGGTACAGTTTACGCTCGTGCGCAGAGGATATGACAATCACAATTGTCATAATAAACCCTAGATAGGAAATGAGGCTGGAGTGTGAATGACGTCATGCCCGGAAGCGATGGGTTGAGAATTTGTAGATTTTGAAAAAGACGTCAGTTGGGTTTTTACTGTGGGCCAGTCGAGTTGGTAGTTTGCTGGGGACCAGTCCAATTGGTTGTTGAATGGGGATCAGTCGAGTTGGCTGTCGACTCGGGCCATGTAGACGGACAGTAGAAGTTGAGTTCCGACCATGGTGTTGAGAAGTTTGGGTTTCGACCGTTGAGGCATACGGTTAAGTTTTTCGGGTCCCGACCAGCGAAGATGAAAGGAGATCTAAAACTCCACGGGATGTGCCAAGCATTTGACTTTTGTTAGCATGGTATAAAACGAAAGACTTTTAAGAATTGTGTGTCTCTCTCCTCGTGTCGAAGAACCGAACTCAGAAGTCAAGAAGTTAATAAACGTTCGTACCTGAACAACAGTGAGTTCGCCTGTTAATGTGTTGTGTATTTCCCTGTATTTGAATTTGTACATGTATCGTTGGATTAAGATATCATTATCATTGCCCGTGGTATAATGGTTATCGTCGCAGGAATTGGACACGGAGACACGAGTTCAAATCCTGGACTGAATGCATTTCACATTGCACTAATATCCATGGGAAAGGTATGAATCCAATTATTCTCCCTCCAGCTATGGGTGAATAGTAGGGCAGACTAGGTTCTTCAGCCTTGGTGAGGCAACTAGTCTAGGAGAAGGAAAACTCTGAATTCAAACCTGTTAAACTCCGCTTAAAAAATTGACCTTGTGTCATATCCTGGCCGAGGGAAGGGGTTGGGTAAATATGATTATGATTAAGATGTGGCTATACAACATACTTAGGAGGAGGCGAGGGCACTACTCCATTCCCTAGATTGCTCCACTTTACCCTTGATCCCTAACATATAATGTTGAGTGTTAAGTAAGGCGGCATTAAGTACCTTTTTTTGAATCTTTGATATGACTCAACCTGGGATTGAACCCCGGTCTCTTGAACCATTAGGCGAACATACTACCCATTAGGCCAATTTTGTTTAAAAAACAAGAAAATTGGAAATTTTATTCTATTATGAATTTAATTCTTGCTCATTAGATAGATTTCATATATATATATATATGATTTGTAAGCACATTTTGTAGATGACGTTTTTAAACGAGCCTGAGCTCTTTTTACACACACTTAAATACGTTCTAGTAATCCTAACAAACCCCAATAATTCTATTAACAATAAATCATTTGTTTGTGTAATATAATCACCGAGGGATTTTGTTTTATGCCTTTGGGTTTAGTTAGGCTGAGAACCTTTCGGCTAGATGCAAACATGAGCGCATATGATTTGTTAGCCAATATTTTGTAATTTCATTTTAAAATGTGAACTAATTTGTTGCTACACACATATTGCTATTTTTACTGCAGCGTTAAACGATTTCAATTATTGCAATCTAAAACTAACGAATTCAATTCAATATTAATCAGTTTATTAAAGACATTGAAATGGTTACATGGATTGATATTTAAGACTAATTAGTCTTTTAAACACTATTTCTTTTTCACTCTCAAATGGTTCCAAGTATTGCTAGGTTATACAAAAATTTCTTTTTAGGCACGCAGTTAAAGAGTTTCAAGTATTGCTATTTAACACTAATAATTCCATTCAACATGACTCATTCGTTTGCCCACAGTTAAATGATTCCAAGAATTGCTATGTATCACTAACAATTCAATTAAACATCAATCAATTATTTGTTTACACACTGTCAAACGATCAGTTCTATTTCTAACAATTCAAGTTAGCTTAAGTCAACGTTAAATGGGCTAAGAATTGCTATGTATCACTAACAATTCAATTAAACATCAATCATTTGTTTACACTCTGTTGAACGATCAGTTCAATTTCTAACAATTCAGTTTAGCTTAAGTTATTTGTTTGCTCATAGTTTAAATGTCAAACAGTTCTATTTGACCCACTCATAGGACCCTATCTAGTGCTACCTCTCCGGGTTCGAGCGGACCTTGGAGCAATGGCGATGAATGGATTCTCTGAGCTTCAAGACTGGAGCCTCGCTATCAGGTGGTTTTATGTCATTACAGGACACTCTTTGAGGACGGGAGTGTTACTCCTCTGCAGAGATGCAGTCAGTGTGTTCTACAGCCCTGGACAACTGGGCTGAGATGTTGAATAATGGGAGCAGATGACAGAAAATCGATCAACTTGGAAAACGTGATATACGATGGTTCTAAGACATTGGAAGCATAGATAATCAATGTTCTTTTTTTTTTTTTTATAAAGAAACGCATTTCTTATGATCTTTGCACTATAAACAAATGGTTGATAAGTTTATTATAGAAATTCATAACTAATGATTTTACAATAGAAATACATTGCTAATGGTTTTTATTTAGAAATTCAGGCTTGTTTTTTCATGTAGGAATGCATTGCTTATTATTTTAATAAAAAAATCTTTTTAATAAAAATGCATTATAAATTATTTTAATTTAATATAGTTGATGAATTTATTATAGAAATGCTTTGCAAATTATTTTACTATAGAAATACATTGAAAATGATTTTTATTTAGACGAGTTTAATATAGATATATGTATTACAAATAATATTACCATAAAAATATTCTACGATAAAACGCATAGCAAATTTTAATTTAGAAATACAAGATTGTTGCTTTTACTATAGAAATGCATGGCTGATTTTAATTTAGAAATTTATAATTGATGATTTTACAATAAAACACTCTTCTAATGATTTTTATTTTACCATGGAAATGCACTGGAAATGATTTTTACTCTAGATAACTCAAGCATCTTGGTTTTACTATAGAAAAGAATTACTGATGATTTTACAGATTTTACAATAGAAACGGACGGATATATGTTAATTTAGAAATACAAGGATATCTTACAACAGAAATGGATTGCTGATGATTTTATAATAGAAATTCGCAGAAATTTATTGCAGGCATAGTTCAAGAATTTGTGACATTCAAAAAATCTTTGTAACTTACCTTTGGAGAAAGGATAATATTCTGTGGTTTTTATTCCACCTGAAAAATTAAAAAGCGAATTTAGAATCAGTTGTAACCAAACAAAATGTTACTGAATGAGAAATAACTAACATGGAAATTGGAAATGAAATGGAAATCTTCATAACATTAACAAAATACAATACTTGCTAGCGGCGAGAAGAAGGTAAACCACTGCTTGTAGTGAATACTTTGTCAGTATATTTGGTATTTGACGTACATCTTACCACCCGGTCGAGTATGGGCTCCGTTGGCATTCCCCTAAAAAAGGACACCTCAAGTGCCGTCCGATAAACCTAGCCCCTCCAAAGTGGGTAAGAACCTGGGGTACGGTCTCCTGAGGCTCGAGGAGAGTTGGCCGCATGACGTGGTTGCTGGGATTCTCCTACCTCGGCCATGTAAACGCTGACCTCGTCAGAATAGTGTTCAATGTATTTATGGTTTGGCTTGGTTTCTTTGTTTAATGGCATATCAGCCTTTGTAGTTTATTTAATGCCAAAGCCACCGTTTTTTTAGAAGGACAGTAGTGGTACCATTTAACCGATAGCTGGGAGGAAAAGGGGTTTCATACCTTTCCCAAGGGTATTTGCCCGAAAGTGAACGTAATAGTGCGACTGGAGTTCGAACTCGCTTACTACGATTCCGCAGTCCATAGCTTTGGGTCAAACAGATCAGTTGGAAAATTATTAACATTTAGTAGGAATATTGGAAACCATATAAGTGTATGCAAACATGTGATTATTTTTTATCAAACAGGAATCGTTACTCGAAACCATGTAATTCCGTCAACATATTTACGTACTTCTCGAGTGGTTACATGACTATCCAAATAAGTACTAGAATAGTTAAAAACTGTTCTTACTTCGTGTTGTTGCCGAGAGTATTGTAATATCGGCAACATCTCTGTGGACTTTAATTTATTAATGAACGCAAAGAGTAACCACGTTTACTGTAGAAATTCATTCTTGTAGAAAAATAATTCCCCGCGGATAGATAGATAGATAGATAGATAGAAACAAATTTAGATTGATAGATATGAACAAATGGAGATAAGGATAGATAGATTGATAAATAGATTGATAGATAGATGGAAACAGACAAAAAATTGCTCTGTCGGCAGGAGCTGTAGAATACACCAACTGCTTCTCTGCAGTGGGGTTATACCCCATCTTCAACGAGTGTCCAAGATACGACACTAAATAATCTGATGGTGAGGTTCCAGTAATGCTGACGCTTGGTGGGAACGTAGAGTACCCCTTCATTAACATCACTTCCAGGTCCACTCTGGTTCGGAGCGATAGCACTTGTAGGGTCCTATCTAGAGGTCAAATTGAACTGAAATTTGTACTTATGCTAAACTGAATTATCTGAAATAGGACTGTTTTGATATTTATATTGCTAAACTGAACTGCTTGTAATAGAACCGTTTTGACATGTAAATTGCCTACTAATATTAAACTTGATTGTTTGAAATAGAACTGTTTTTGACATTAAAACTTAACTTTAGCTAAACTGTTTTGTCACTTAACTGTTTGTAAACAAAAAATATAATTATACTAAATTGAATTGTTTGAAATAGCTCTATTTGTCTAAACGGATAAGCTTGAAATAGAAATGCTTTTGACAATTAAACTGTGCCAAACTAAATTGTTTGAAATAGAACTGCTCATTTGTATAAAAATGGATTTAGCATTAAATAACCTACAAGGGTCGATATACCATAAACCCCAAACAAACAAACAAATTGAAAAGGGATAATTTTTACAGGTCTTATACTCTGCTTTCGCGCTGAGGTTTCTAAAAAAAATGCTTAGTTTCACAGCCGGACGGAGTTTATTTGTAAATAGCGCCTATTTCATCTCTTCTCTTACCATTTCCGGCAAATGGTATAGTGTATCTAATCTTAGTTAATATCGGGCTTAACTTGCAGACGACGAAGTCATTTTTCCTCCCAAAATATATTGAGAGGTCAATCTGATTACTTGTTATAGATGAGTGTTTCCAAAATATACACATCGACGTTAAATTACTCGAAAAATAGTGACTTAATTATTCATGTCCATATCGACAGTCATGTCCTTATGTATACCTAGGCACACACACACACACACACACATATATATATATGTATGTGTGTGTGTGTATTATTGTGTCTGTATGTGTAGGTGGCATATAGTGTATGTATATGTGAATTTATACATATAAAAAGTCGTCGGTGGATCTTATTTTTGATACATTATTTTATTTCAGTTTGTGTAGGTGATTACAGCTAAGGAACAAAACATCATCATTGCATGTCGAGGGAAATGAATAAAAATTTAACAGGTTTGAATTCAGAGTTTTCCTTCTCCTAGACTAGTTGCCTCACCAAGGCTGAAGAAAACAGTCGGTCCTACTATTTACCCATAGCAGGAGGGAAAATAATTGGATTCATACCTTCCCCAAGGGTATTAGTGCTATGTGAAATGCAATCAGTCTCGTCCAGGGTTTGAACTCGTGTCGCCGTCTCCATTTCCTACGACGATAATCATTACACCACGGGCTGCTGCTGCTGCTGCTGCTTATAGTTTAAATAAACTCTTACCACCCGCTCACCGCTAGCAACACCAGCATGGCAGCAATCGTAAACCTAATTGATGATTTTGTCGGACCCAATAATTTCTCTTTTGCAATTACATCACATATACCTCTTCCCCCTAAATTCATTTCCATAAAGCGGGTGTACTTCAATTTCTCGAAATGTAGAGACAACCTCAAACTACCATTGATCCTGGTGGCCAGCTGGATAACCGACTTCAAAAGGTCAATCACAAGAACACTCGTGGTAATTGCGAGAGACGGTCACAAACGAGAGTTGGGAATTTGTCAATAAGGCAGTTACTGGCCGAGAGAGTGACGATTAACGACCAAAGTTTTGGAGCTTGTGAAACTGAACCCCCACCTACCCAGCAATTTGGTGATTTGCAAAGAATAGATTTTTCCTCGATTAACTTGAAATTATTTCTCTGCGTCATTCTATTTTCGAAACAGACCGAAATTTGGTTTGGTTTGTTTTAGTTTAGATTAGTTTTATGGCGTATCAACCATTGTTGGTTATTTAATGCCAAATCCTGTTTTTACATATATATATATTAAATATATGATTTCTAAACACATCTTGCAGATACACACAGTTAAATTATGACCATTCAATTTAACATGAGTCAAAATTAAATGGTTCCACTTATTGTTATGTATTATTAACAATTCAATTAAACATCAACCATTTGTAATGGTTAAAGAGACGGACAACGGAATCGTAGTACGCGAGTTCGTACTCCAGTCGAACTATTACGTTCACTTTCGGGCAAATACCCTTGGGAAAGGTATGAACCCCCTTATCCTCCCAGCTATGGGTTAAATAGTACCACCACTGTTCTTCTAGGAGAATGGCTTTGGCATTAAACAACCTACAAAGGTTGATATGCCATTAAACAAAGAAACCAAGCCAAACCAATCAACTATTTGTTTACACACATTTAAATGATCAAACAGTTATATTTCTAAGAATTCAATTTAGCATGTCATTTGTTTGGATTCAGTTTAAATGTCAAATTCTTCAATTTGCCCCTTAGATAGGACAGTATCAGGTGCTACCACTCTAGATCAGAGTGAACCAAGGATCAATGGCAATGAAGAGGTACTCAGCCTTCCCCAAAGCTCCAGCATAACTTTGTTTCGTGTCATATACAGGACATTTGTTGGTGGTATTCAACAGAGATGCTGTCGGTGTCTTCTACAGTCTCAACCGAGAGGGATTTTTTTCTGTGACCACGTGTCGGACTTCACCTTTGTTCATCTCGTCGTCAATTCTTTATCTTGTCTCTTCACTTTCTTCGAGACACAGCAAGGCAACATTATTTTAATATTATATCTTTTTCAAATAAACAAGCTTAAGTACACCATTTCTCAGCATATTAGCTAACACCATTCTCTAAGATACTGAGCTGTTTCTAAAAAGAAAATAAGTCTTTGAAAACTATAAAAGGGTGTTAGTGCTATATACGAGATCTTGCCGTTGAAAACTAGAAAGTTCCAAGCCTTTTTTGATCTTCGCTATCGAAGCTGAAAGAGAATGAAAGAAAAGAAAAGAAAAAAAAATGAGAGAGAAGGGTTTAAATAGTTGAACGAAATAAAATTAAAAAAATGTAATTCATAGCGAAAATGACAAAAAAGAAGAAAAGATAAAAACCAAGAAAGAAAAGAGAGAAGAAATAATAATAATAATAATAATAATAATAATAATGAAAACAGAAATTAAAGAAGTAAGGTAGAAGAAAGGAGAAGAATGGATAGAAACTAAGAAAGAAAGGAAGAGAGAAAAAAGAAAAAGTGGAAAATGAGGAAGAAGAAAGTAAAGGTAGAAGCTGAGAAAGAAAGGTCGTAGAAGAAGAAGAAGAAGAAGAAGAAGAAGAAGAAGAAGAAGAAGAAGAAGAAGAAGAAGAAGAAGAAGAAGAAGAAGAAGAAGAAGAAGAAGAAAGTGTAAGAGTGACAAAAGAAAGCCTTTGACCACAAAATAGACTAAAGAAAGGAAAAAAAATACAAGAAAATCGAAACGGTTGCCTTTAAGTCGACAGAGTATCAAGGGATTTATTTGTAAGATTTGTAACGCAAGAAAATGGCTGACAGTCGCGCGGGAAAAATCTATAAAACTGGCGCCAATGCGAATATTACCGAAACCAAAGCCATTATAATCTTAGATTTTCGTTTTTTATCATCTATATTTATCAGTAATTTTTTCTTCTTTTGCTTGGAGAGCACGGTCAAAGTTTTTGGTGTGGGTGCAATAGAAGTTTATTTACTAAATTATTTATTTATTTATTTATTCATATTTATTCCAAGGAATACTGTCAATGAATTTGACCTGTTAGGTAATACGACTGACCTATGTTTTTGATTTCTTGTTTTCTTTTTGTTGTTTTGTTATAGTATTTTTTCTTTTAAGTAGCTGTGGCTATGTAACAAATTATCAATTACGAGAAATGTAATACAAAGAAGATATAGAAAACTGAGCCAATTAAAGATTAGGTCGACCTACTCGCAGTGAATATCTGATCGAAAGTTAAAAAGTTATCTAGAAACGGGGGACCAGGGGGAAAATAACCAAATATGGTCATTTAGGAAGTAGGAACAGATTCGCCAACAAAGAGAAGACGAAGACTCAGATAAGTAAATGTGAAAACTGAGCAAGAAAAACAGAGAAAGATTGATAAATTGGAAGCGAGTGATTTAGCTTGATAGATAGATATAAAGAGAGTGATTTAGATAGATAGATAGATAGATAGATAGATAGATAGTAATTGTTATTTCTTTTTAGTAGATGGATATTTTTTTAATTACCAGGCCTACCCTAGTTTTTCAGTAATGAAATAACTTGATTTTTTTTTTGACTCGGAGATTTCTCATTTACCAAAAATATAAAAAAAAAATAAAAAAAAGCAAACAAACAAATAACCTCACGTTAAAAACCATTCATTTAACGAATAATTTTCTTTTTTCTAATCGGAATTCATTGTCTTATTATTTTTGCTACAATTGACATAGAAAAGAGCAATATATCACAAATTCTGTCGCAAGTCTCGTGTTTTTTCAACTGAAATAATGAGTTGACCGCTGTGTTATATTGGTTTAATGGCCAACAAAAGCCCGCGAGGTCAAAGCGAAAAAAAAAAAAAAAAAAAAAAAAAAAAGAACACATCTCGTTAACAAAAAAACCTATTAGAACAATACAAAACGGAAATAAGTTTATTTTCCTGTCTGGGTCAGAGAAGTACTTACTTTGGTAGGGTCAGGAAATGTGTGTGTCACTCGATCGATCAATAGACAGATCCTTTGTTTAATGGCATACCAACCTTCTTAGATTATTCAATGCTAAAGCCATCTTTATAGAAAAACTACAGTGGTATTATATAACACATTCTTATGGAAATAAGGGGTTTTATAGTGTCTGGAATGTATTGGTCCGTGAATGAACGTAAGAGCGCGACTGAGGATCGAAATTACTTATTTCGTGCGGTAGTTCAGTGCTATACTCCGGAACTTCCCTGGTAGATAGATTTTTTTCCTTTTATTTATTGAATGAATCTCGAAGATAGATAAGAACAACCTTCGATAGATTTATAAGAACAAATTTCGATCGATCGATCAGAACAGCCTTCGATTGATAGATGGAAAAAACAGCATTCGAGAAATTGATAGATAGGGTTGTTATTTTTTGGTTTTTTTAATGGTATATCAACCTTTGTAGGTTATTTAATACCAAGACTATCCTTCTAGAAGAACAGTAGTGGTACTATTTAACCCATAACTAGGAGGATAAGGGGGTTCATACCTTTCCCAAGGGTATTTATCTGAAAGTAAACGTAATAGAGTGCAAACTCGCTTACGACGATTCCGCTGTCCATCGCTTTAACCATTACACCACGAGAACACCCCTCTGATAGATAGATAGATAGATGTATGTATGTATGTATGTATGTATGTATGTTTCTTTCTGTTATCTCTGTTTAATTTCGTTTGTTCTTGTCTACATTTGAAATAATTCACTGCTGAAATAATAACGTGTTGATTTCAGAAAATATTATTGACGAATCGAATGAGCTAACTGGAAACAGCGTCTTGAACAACACAATAAAGACGTCTTCAACACGTGCTGTAATTACATAGAATAATAATAAATTCAATTATTTTCGGAAGGAAACGAACCTAATTAAGTGTCTCCTTATAAAAGATCAATGCTTAACTCTTCATTTCTCGAGCCACACCGTCAACGTTATTGTTTTATGATAGTGTAACGGTTATCTTCGTAGGAATTGGATACGGCGAACCAAGTTCAAACCTTGTACGAGGTTGTTAGTATTTGAAATAACGCTAATACCCTTAAGAACGATATTCAAACTATTCTCTTTCTAGGTCTTGGTAAATACGAAAGCAGGCGGAGCTCTTTGAACTTGGAAGATGGAAAACGCTGCTCTCAAACCTGGTAAACGCCGCTAATAAATTGACTTTGAGTCGCAGACTGATTATGGCGGAGGGGTTGGGTAAAATATTTTGTTTGCTGATAGTAATATAAAAGTTTTACATACGGAAAAGAATTTTATTAGGTTGTGAGTCTATTATTCTGTGAATTCTTCAGACGAGTATCTTTATCCTTTCTGTCTTGATAATTATCACCACCAAAAAAACATAATCCGAAGCTTTTGAATATGTTATTTTCATTGTTTCATCTATTATTTGTTTGTTTAAGCTTTGCCCTATCTCATAATTCTGCTTGTCTGAGATTTTATATATTCTTCTTACTCCATTTATCATTTAAACTAATATCCTTGTCTATGCTTTTCATCACAATCACTCGGTATTTCTGGCCTTTTGCCAAACTAAGCTAAGATTAGAAAATAAAATGACGCCGAAATAGTTGACTATATCACATATATCGGTAGTTATGTGGTGCCTTCAATAAGTTTCCAGACTTTTTTGTACAGGCATTTAAAATTGTCGTAGACACTAGAAAATTCACTATGTTATTGCTATACATCTTATGAGATGACAGGCCAATTTTTATGATTTCAGGTTCAAATGAACAGCTACAGCAGCAATTGGAATACACCCTACTAAAGCCTGATTGTCACAGCTGGTCAATTTCAAAAATACAATCTGGATGTGAGGACTCTTTATAAAAACGAAAGGCAATAAAATTCTGTTTTAAAATTGGAAAAAATGCCACAGAAATGTATGGAATGCTTCAGACTGCTTTTGGAGCATCTTGCATGAATCGAGGATGAGTTTTTGAGTGGCATAAGGGATTCAAGGAAGGTAGGGAGTCTGTGAGGGGTGATGAGAGGTGTAGGAGGAGTAAGGAAGTCAAAACGCCAGAGTTGATTGACCAAAGGGTTAGGGTCAGGGTTACTATGTTGAGGTTTTAAGGGAGTTCAGGAAGAGATTCCTTGGGAAGAGGCCAGCACACTTTAAATGGGCTCAGTGACATTTCCAGCAGGACAATGCACCCGTCCACAACTGTATCCTTGTCACAGACTGTTTGATCAAGATGGGCATCAAGACTTCCTCAGCCTCCCTATTGTCCAGAGCTTGCTCCCTGTAACTTTTGGTTATTCCCTAAGCTCAGAGGCTGTCGTTATGAGACAATTGAGGAGATGAAAGAGGCTGAGACGAAGGTCATTGACACGTTGACACAAGAGGACTTCCATGGGGCCTTCCAGAAGTTGTTAGAACAGTACAACAAGTGCATTGCAGCCGGAGGAGATTACTTCGAAGGGGACTTGAGTTTCATATGTGTACTATCAATAAAAGTGCCCATAAGAAAAAAGTCTGGAAACTGATATAATGATCCTCGTGGGTATATATATATATATATATATAAACAAGATTTGGCATTGAATAACCAACGATGATTGATATGCCATAAAAACAAAGCAATTAATTAATCATTCTGCCATTTACTTTCGAAACGATATTGATGCGTCTTTCGTTTATAAATGGCTGATGGTTTGAAGAAACGAATTACCATGTTGTATTTCGGACTAGGTTCTTCAGCCTTGGTGAGGCAACTAGTCTAGGAGAAGGAAAACTCTGAATTCAAACCTGTTAAACTCCGCTTAAAAATTGACCTTGTGTCATATCCTGCCCGAGCGGAGGGGTTGGTAAATAGTACCATGTTGTATTTTGACCTTTTGACCCGGCCAAAAATGCCATTCCAAGGTGATGCACCGGAAGGAGGATCTACATTCTAATGGCAGTTATGAGAGGAAATCGCGTGGGCGGAAATTGGCTGATGAAATGAGACAAGCTAAGAAATTCCCATGGTACACTCATAGACTGATGCACCGAAAGAGACTGACCTCTGAACTGCATGACAGTTATTTCCGCTTGATGACGATTAAACATTCGATTTCAAAGATCGAGTGGGCGTCGAACGATTATATAATTCAGGTGAGTTCAACGAGGCAGTAGAGTTGCAGCCAGTTGGAGAAGGGATGTGGTAGGGAAAGCCACATCAGGCCGAAGGGGCCTTTGGGCCCTGATGAATTGAGGTCCGGAGAAAATGCTGATAAGATGCCGTAAAGAAAGCCATCACCCAGCAGAGTGGCCTCTGGACCTCCAGTTGAGCATCGAAGAACGAGAAAGACACAACGTTGACGGCCAAAAGTTTGCATTATTGCAGTTATGTTCGATCTCCAGCTCCCTCTCACAGTAAAACCCCACACAACCTTTTCGAACCCTTACAATAAAGTGAGAGGTAATATTTTGTTAAAGAAGTCTTCCTGCGTCGTTTATTACTGCGTCTGTTATTCATTGCGTCAGTATGTATCCTGCATGAACATTTATATGTGTATATAAGCATATTTATTATGTGAGTATATAATAACCATGCGTTTTTATTAATCCCTTCAGGTTTGTTTATTTCTAAAAACTAATTCACCATCTGTGTTTAAGTCAGCCCAATCTTTTCATACTGGATCAGCTAATATAAATTTTCAAGGAGTCTCTCCATGATAACTGGACCACAGTTAATTTATATTTGAATACAATATAAGAAAAGCAATTACCTTGTTTGTCTTTTTTGGCACCACTATATATATATATATATATATATACATATTGGCAGCATTTCTTCGTTAATACAAATTTCATTGAACATAATAGATATTTTCTGTCGACATATTTTCTTTTGGATCCGTTCGTATTGCCGTATTGCTTTTATCGTATTTGGCGGGAATTGATTTATGTATTGTCCATAGTTGTATGTATCCCTAGTACTTTCTACCCAGTCAAGGAGACTTACAGTGTACCTTTTTGATACAAGTTCAATAGCTCAGCGTTTAAAAAAAACATTCATGCCCAACGACAGAAAATTCTCACCGACCACACAACAATATTAGAACATCAAAATAATTTTAAAAAAATACAGATTCTTGAAGCACTACATATTAGAAACATACAACTGACACTTAATAGAATTAATTTTCAGACCAGTGCTAATGTACTTAAATGTCTTTAGCTACTGACACTATTTATAGAAACCCATTTAAAAACAAACGCTATACTCTTCAACGGTAAAAACGCTCTTACACAGTAGTAAAATGCAAAAACAAAAGTTACTTCACTTTTGTAATATATCCTCCCCTGATGGTGGCCCAAAATCGGGCAGAAAGTACTAGAGATACATACAACTATGGACAATACATAAATCAATTCCCGCCGAATACGATAAAAGCAATACCGCAATACGAACGGATCCAAAAGAAAATATGTAGACAAAAAATGTCTATTATGTTCAATGAAATTTGTATATATATATATATATATATATAGATATATATTGGTTTTTATATATATTTGATAGCATGGATGTTTATATGCGACCACTGGTTTCATGCCGCATTTATACCACAATCATCAGGCATTAAAGTAATGGCCGTCGATAAACATCAATTCCACTGGGTACGTACAAAAACTAATATATGTTTATTTATATAATAGCACTATGGCAGATATTGAGCACTCTGCAAATTATGCTGCATTTGGTTTACCACAAACCAACCCATTATATATATATATATATATATAGCAATTGTATATAAGCAAACACATAGAAGCCCATATGCTTGGGGCTGTTGAATACACCAATTGCATCTCTGCAAAAGTTTAGATCCCACTCTACAATGAGGGTCCTGTTTATGACACAAAACAACCCGATAGTGAGGCTCCAGTCCTAGAGCTTTGGAAAATATGGAGTACCCCTTTATGACTATCGGTGTTAGGTCCACAGATAGTGAGAGCCCCTAATAGGGTCCTAACTATTGGTCAAATAGAACTTTTTGTCCTACATTTTCTTTTTAAGTAGAGGAATTATTTTGTGAATTGAATAACCACGAACAGAAAATCCGGCGAACACCTACGCACGACATACGGAATCACTGGACGGCTGTTTTGACCGTATAAGGTCTAATCAGCAATGTATACCATGATGTCCACCACGGGAGTTCAAACCAGCGACCACAGATTGCAGAGCCGAAACTCTACAACAGACCACCGGTTCATATCGTACACGAGTGATGCCAAACCAACAAGTCATCAAGTGCTACCATTCCGGGCCTGTGTGGACCTGGGAGCAATGGCAATAAAGGGGTGCTCCGCATTCCCCAAAGTTCAAGCATCTCGGGAACCTCACGATCAGATTGTTAGTGTAACATAATGATGCTTGAAACCATTTAACAGAGGGCAAAAAAAAATATTTCTGTTTGATAGGAATATTTGAATGTATTTAAGTGAGTGCAAGCAAATTGTTAATTATGAATAGAAATATTCGTGTAAGAATATTCGGAATCATTAAACTGTGTGCAAATAATAGTTATACTTGTATGCAAAAAAAAAATAACTCAAACATTATATTACCAACAAACTATTGACTCACAAATCATATGGGACACTGAATTTTTTTAACGTCTTAAGATTGTTCGGAGTACTTCGGGTCTAGAATGGAAGAGATGCTTCTTTGGCAGTTTGAGTTTCTTCTTGGTCCCTTTTCTCCTCCTCTCTGAGGATTGGTTTTCTTATCCCATTTTTATAGATCAATATCTGGACTAAAAATGGCTTCTGATTGGTGGTCCAATAAGAGACAATTAAGGGTCATATTCCCATTGGTCAGCCAATCCTAGTTCAGGATTATATCTTACAGATATAGGGAAAGCAATTTGTGTAACAATTAAACTGTGTACAAACAAATGAGCTCTGGCTCGTTTGAAAATTTTATCTACAACCAAAGCATTATCAAATCAAATATGTTTATAAAGAGATTTTGGCATTAAGTAACCTCCAATGATTGATGTGCCATAAAACCCAACCAAACCAAATCATATATATTTAATATATATGTACGAAGAGAATTTGGCATTAGATAACCTACAATGGTTGATATGCCATAAAACACAAACAAACCAAATCCTCTATATCTAATATATATGTGTAAAGATTTGGCATTAAGTAACCTTCAATTGTTGATATACCATAAAACCCAACTAAGCCAAATCACACATATATACATATATATATATATATATATATATATGTATGTGTGTGTGTGTGTGTGTTTGTGTGTGTGTTTTCAGAAGATTTGGCTTTAAATAACCTACAATGGTTGATATGCCATAAAACCGAACAAAATTAAACACATCAAGCAAAAATAATCAAGTTTTATTGCAATCAATATATCGACATATATTCAGTTATATTTTGGCTTTTACAAATATTTATGAGTGTTCTACCTCTGATATTAAATATGTGGAGTACTCTTTCATGGTTTTCTGTACACTTTCTGCTGCTCCACTCTGACCTGGATTGGTTAGTTGGTTAGTTGGTTGGTTGGTTGGTCGGTTGGATTTTATGGCATATCAACCTTTGTAGATTATTTAACACCAAATCCATTTTTATGCTAATAGTTCTATTTCAAACAATTCAGTTTAGCATGAGTACGCAGTTTAATTGTCAAAAATATTTCTATTTCAAGCTATTCAGTTTAGTTAAAGAGTTCTAATTCAGCTAATTCAGTTTAGTATACGTACATATTTTGTTTACACACAGTTAAATGTCAAAACAGTTCTACTTTAAACAATTCAATTTAGTGTAAATACAGTTTGCTTTCAAACAATTCAGTTTAGCATAAGTACGCAGTTTAAATGTAAGTACAGCTTATTTGTCAAAAACAGTTCTATTTCAAGCTATTCAGTTTAGTCAAATAGTTCTAATTCAAACAATTCAGTTTAGCATAAATATGCAGTTAGTTCTATTTAACCCATACATGGGGCCCCATCAGGTTCTGCCGCTCCAGACCAGAGTGGACCTTGGAGCGATGGCAACAAAAGGGTACTTTGAATTCCCCAAAGCTCCAGTATCAGTGGAACCTCACCATCAGATTGCTTAGCGTCATATCTAGGACACTCGTTAGGCGGGGGTCTTACCCCTCATTAGAGAAGCAGTTGGTATATTCTATAGCCCAAGCTGACTGGGCAACTCTGACCTGGAGTTGTATTAACTATTCAAGTTCCACCTATGAATCAGAACAATCCAATCTTCAACTGTGGATGATTATTATTATTTCTATCCTTGAGAGTTCTTCTGCTTCTTTTCTTTGATTTTATCAATCGATGTTCTAAGCACGTAGTCTATACAGATGATAAAGAGGTATGGAGCGAGCATGTCCCCTTGCAGTACTCCAGCTACAATGTCGAAGTAGTTTGTGTCTCCACCCGGAGAACATACTTTCACTTTATTGTTTCTAAAGAGAATCATTATGGCTGTGACAGTCTCTTTTGGTATGCCGTATACAAGTAGAATTTGTTCCATCTTCCCTCTGTGAATGGAATCAAAGGGCTTGGTAAAGTCGACTAATAGTATCGTCGCCTGTAGATTTTTTGCCCGTACCCCCTCGAGGATTCTACGGATAGACAATATTTGTGAAGTCGTGGATCTACTTCTTCGGAAGCCATTTTGGTTCTTCTTAAGAATGTTTTTAATTTTGGGTTCTGTGCAGTTTCGTAGTAGGACATTGTATATTTTGGCTGCTATGGATGTAAGTGTTATACCTCGGTAGTCCTTGGCTAATCCGAGGTCGCTCTTTTTAGGGAAAGGGAGGATGCATACCTTCATCCATCTGTCTGTCGGATTTTGATTATAGACTGCATTACAGTGTCGGAGTAGTATGTCGTCGAATTGTCTGATCTTCCATACTTCTGGGGGAATTTCCTCAATCCCTGTGGCTTTTCTAACTACTGAGTCGAGTTCTTCTAGAGTAAACAGTCCTAGTTTGATGTCTCATTGCTTCCTAATAATTTTCGTGATTTTTCATGTGTAACTTTCGGTGGGTTTCTAAGAAGATTTTTGAAATGCTGTTTCCACTGTTTTATTCTTTCTTGTTGGTTTGTAGCTTTCAATTTAGCTTTGGCTGTGCTCTTTCTTCTGCTCATTTCGTTTATCGTTTGCCAGGGTATCCAAGATGGCCTATCTTCCACTGTGTCTCTGTTTGTATTCTGTATGTTCTTTTAGATATATTCTTGCTAATTCATTTTATGTCTTTTTTAGTTTCAGGGCATTTGTGTTAGTTGAGTTCTTCCTAGTGCATTTGGAGGCAGTTTTCACGTCTTCACGTTTTTCTCTAACAGCTAATATCTTCCATGGGACTCTAGGTTTTGTTGGTATGTATTTCGCTGCTGTTTCTAGGTGTGCATTGACGAAATTCTCATATTCGTCTTTCGGGGCATGTATTTCTGTCTTCTGTACTGCAACGAATTTGTTTCTTAATGCTAACACATTTATCTCTAATATCCTTGTTGTTAAAAAGGGCCCAGTCATAGTATATGGTGGTCGCTGTTCATGTGACGTTCTTTCGTAGGCTCAGTCGTATTTTTGCCGTGACAATTCGGTGATCGGAGGACTCACTCTGGAAAGAGGAGTATGCCTTGCAATTCACAGCGCTATTTTTCCATTTCTTGTTTATAAAGACGTAGTCTATCTGTGCTTTAGTATTGTTTGCTTATGTGTAGGTCCATAATTTTCCCTCCCTTTTTTGAAAGTTTGTATTGAGGCATGTTAATCTATTTTCTATCGTGAAATCTGTTAGATGTTGTCCATTCATGTTTGACGAATTGTGTAATGCAGTTTCTTCCAAGTAGCGGTCGTATCGACACTGCTATATGGACGCTGACAATACGGATGGAGAAAAATCTGGATGGCAACTACACAAGAATGCTGAGAGCAATTTTGAACAAGTCCTGGAGGCAACACCCCACAAAGCACCAACTGTACGGCCACCGACGTCCCATCATGAAAACTATCAAAGTTAGACGAACCAGACATGCAGGACACTGCTGGAGAAGCAAGGATGAGCTCATAATCGATGTACTCCTATGGACCCCCTCATATGGCTAAGGAAAAAAAAAGGACGACCAGCTCGAACCTACATACAGTAGATCAGTGAGGATACGGGATGTAGCCCGGAGGACCTGCCGGAAGCGATGAATGATTGGGAGGAATGGCGAGAGAGGGTCAGGGATGTCCATGCTGGTGGCACGACAAGATGATGAGGAGGAGGAGTACTTAAAACCATTTTACTGAGGGTAAACAAATGATTTTCTGCGGTAAATGCTAGATTTTTCGGGGAAAAAATAATCGAAAGAAATTGTTCAAAATAGAAAAAAGAAAAAAGTTGCTTTTTTTATATTTCAAAAGATCTTGACCAAGGATATTTAAGAAGTGAATTCTCATCAGTGTATGAAGGTTTTGATTTCCGATTCAAAAAATACTTCATGGCTTCTGCAATTTAAGCGAATAAAAATATTCTCTGCTGGTTCAAATATTTATAAATATTACAATCGAATCTATGAGACGGTTTTATTAAATCTGAAATATTGCGGAAAATATAATCAATAAAGGCCTTTTCCAATATTAAAAAAATCATGCTGTTCTTATGTTTCCCAGTCGGCTAGGGCTGTAGAATACACCGACTGCACCTCTGCAGAAGGGTAAGACCCCAAAACGAGTGTCCTGATAAGACACCAAACAATCTGATGCCGAAGTTCCAGTAATATTGGAGCTTTGGGGAACGCAGTGTACGCCTTCATTGCCATCGAATGGCTTGAAATAGAACTGTTTTGATATTTAAACACGTGCATAGGCTAAACTGAACCGTTTGATACAGAAATATTTTTGACATTTAGACTGTATTTACGCTAACCTGAATTGTTTGAATTAAAACCTTTTGACAAAACCGAATAGCTTGAAATAGAAATGTTTTTGACAATTAAACTAAATTGTTTGATATAGAACTGATTATTTGTATAAAAATGGATTTGGCATTAAATAACCTACGAAGGTTGATATCCATAAAACCCAACCAACCAATCAACCAACCAATACCAACCAACTTTTTGTTCATTTTACTCATTCGTTTATTTTTTACTTCTTTATATAATTTGATTTTTTTTTTCTTTTTTTTTTTTCATGAAGTGAGATCACTTTCAGACCTGGGAATTATAATTGTATCTAGAATTGAATATCTTCCAAATTATACTGGTTATTTCGAAAAAAATAAAGAGGCAATCAATTTTGATAACTCATACGTAGGAAAAAAAGTTAAATTCATCACCTGGGTCATAAAACGCTGCATTCCTAATTTGGACAACTATACGTCAAAAGGAAATTTAACGTAACGGATATTACGGTTGAAAATAGAATCGATGACTCGATTTGACTGATTGATTGACTTAAACGGTGTGTCAATCGGTCTTGGGATATTTTATGCCTAGAGTTTACATTTTATGGTGAATTTTTTTAAGATTGATTGATCGATTGATTTTAATGGCATGTCAATCTGTCTTAGGTTATTTTATGCCAAGAATTTAGGGAAATAGATAGCGTTTATGTTAATATTTAGATTTTAGGCGTATATTCTTAAGATCGATCGATTCATTGATTTTAATGGTATGTCAGTCCGTCTGGGGTTATTTTATGCATTGTGTTTAGGGAAATGGTTATTATTTACTTTCCCAGTTACATTTTTGGTGGGATTTCTTAAGATTGATCAAGTGATTGATTTTAACGGCATGTCAATCTGCCTGGAGTTATGTTGTGCCAAGAGGTTAGAAAACTGCGTCTCTTTTATTTTATCCTAATATTCTTGAGTAGTTGTTTCTTAAAAGCCATATCTAAAGTAAATAATTGACAAATAGATTTCTTTTTTCCGTAGATGGGACTCTAAGATATACTATCACTTCCTGTTAGAGGGGACTAGGGAGTGATTGTAAAAAAAAGAGATCACTCTCCAGGTCTCCAGACGTGTAGCCTCACCACCAGATGCAATTTAGCATCATACTTAAGACGACAGTTCTGGTGAGATCTTACCCTTTCTGTGGTGGGTACAATCAGCGAATTCTAAAAACCACTAACTGGGCGGTCCTGCGTTTAAAACCCGGATGGGGTTGATTGCGTTTCCCATCTCGTTAACGGATCTGGGAAAGACAGAACACCATCTTTTCTGAAAGGCAGACTGGTTTAGTCAGCCTGAATTAGTCAGCTAATCTATGAGAATGAAAACTACGAATTCAAACCAGCTGTACTCTAATCAAAAATGGGGTGTCACCGTGGTGTAAGGGTTCAAGCGATGGACTGTGGAATCGTAGTAAGTGAGTTCGAATTCCAATCGTGCTATTACGTTCACTTTCGGACAAATACTCTTGGGAAAGGAATGAACCCCCTTATCCTCGCATCAATGGGTTAAATAGTACCACTACAGTTCTTCAAGCTTTTGTATTAGGTACCTCGAGAAGGTTGATATGCCATCAAATAACAAACAAATATACTTAAAAATCGTATTTACACCGCATATCTCATCCTAGTTGTTGGGTTGGGTTGGGTAGACGTGCGCCAAAACGTCTGATTTTATGTTGGGTCCAAAATCGTGCATATGTTATTTAATAGTTATTAGAGAAGCCTTGCATTGTGTAAGTGTAACGCCCTCCGTATCCACTTGAATTAGCTGTGTACATTTTTTTTGGTTCCTAAACTGAACATTCATCTCAAAAGTAAGATTAAAAAATGTGGAGGATATTAAAAGAAATATGATGCTGCAGCTTCAAACTATAGCAAAAAAAAGTTCCAAAGTTGCTTCAACCAATGGAAAACTCAATAGAGTAAGTGTGTTAAATGCAAAGAAGAGTATTTTTGAATAAGTGAATGTTTCGTTTAAAGTTCGTTTCTGTCATCACAATCAGTTTTTATACTTTCTGAAGCCACCTCATATACATATATATATATATATATATATATATATAAGTTAGTTGGCCGACCGTAATCAAGGGAGACCTGAAGGCTCCCTTTTCTATAGCTACTATACACGGTGTTGGGCTACTCCTTTCCCTGGATTGCTCCATTTACCCTTGATTCGTATGATAAAATGTTGAGGAGGCTTCAATACCATTTTTTGAGTCTTTGGTATGACTCGACATAGGATTGAATATATATATATATATATATACACAAACACACACACACACACACACGCACATATATATATGTATGTGTGTGTGTGTGTGTGTGTGTGTGTGTGTGTGTGTGTGTGTGTGTGTGTGTGTTTATTTTATTGTAGATCTCCTCAAGTCTTCATATGATATCTGTATGGAATGTATTACAAAAATTGCTATATTTTTCCCAAAGACTTCTTGCTCGTTCGTTGATACTGCAATTTCGACACAACTTATGCTAAACTGAACGCTTTTTGGCGACAACAAACTGATAGACAACCATATATCAAGAAATACCAAATAATATTACTCAAACTTCAACATTGTTGCTGTCTTCTTGTGAAGAGTACAGTCCTTTTTTCAATTACAAAATAAATTGCAAAACAAACGCTTTGAATTGGTGTCAAAATACAGACAGGAAACTAAGTTCTTTCAAATTTGCCAGCTGACTCGTTTAGATCAGAGAATGAATACTTTCAATCTAAGAGATTATCAAAATTCATCACGTGACTCGTGTAGGTCACGTGACAAGAATTCTAATGGCGCCAAGTATTTTCTTAATTCAGAATAATAAAACTCATTGATATATTGACGAAATGAAGAAATCGCAAGAAAAAGTGGTCGGATACTCAGCCGTAGAGCTCGATAAAACATTAAATGGATTAACGTTTTCTTACCCCACCCCATGTCGGACTTATAGCAATAATTTTAATGTATTTATATAAAAAATAACCGGCTCATTGGCCTAGTTGGTAAAGTTTTCGCCAATGATCCGAGAGACCAGGTTTCAATCCCAGGTCGGGTCATACCAAAGACTTTAAAAATGGTACTTGATACCTACTTGTTTAACACTCAGCATTACAAGGTACGTATCAAGGGTAAAGTGGAGTAATCCAGGGAAAATAGTAGCGCCCTCCTCTACACTGCGGTGTAGTAGCTATCATAAAGGGAGCCTACAGGTCGCCCTCGGTTACGGTTGCTAACTTTACTTCTACTTATATAAAAAAATACTCAAAACTATGTCATGAGAATGACATGAAGAAGGGTGCAAAGTTCTCCGTATGAATTGAGCACTCTGGTATCCGGTAAGGCAAAATGTAAACAAACGAAAGCTAATACATAATGCCTTATCATTCCCGAGCGATTGTTGGCTGAGCGGTAAGATACTAAGTCTAGCGTAAAGACGGGTGGGTTTCAATTGCAGCTTGAAAAGTTCTGCGCGTTTAGCCAGACTAATGAGTTGTGATACAACGAAACAGTCTGTCTGGGGATATATACGAATTGGGGAATCACATAATATTGTGTTCTTTGTCACTTACTGAGCCCCTCAAAAAATTTGGACACGGTTGCTTGACATAAGTCATCCTCATTTTTTATGACTTTTTCGTTGTTTTTCTTTTGTTGTTGTTGTTGTTTTTTCTGGGGTTTTTTGTGGGTTTTTTTTTTGATTGTTTTTTTTTACTGACATCACTCCAGCGATCGGGTGAAAAAAGATTTTCACTCTTAAAAAAAGTCGATTTGATAATCGATCAGCTGAACGCATTTTGGTGATTGCTAATAGGATCGCTGTTAGTCCACGAAGTCTGAAAAACGGAATTTCCCTAATCGATGGCGCCGGTTAGGATATATATATATATATATATATATATATATATATATATATATCCTTCCTTGTGTTCATAGATAGATAACTGGATTTCTTACATATATATATATATATATATATATATATATATATATATATATTCTTTAGTTGTCAATGCATCCCGATAAGTCCCCAATTATCTATTTCTGTCACTCCTGTTTATATCAAAGTAAATAGCTAAATATACCGCTTTGTCTCACATGTGATATCTATCTATCTTTCTATCTGTCTGTCTCTCGTGGCTTGCATTCATAAATAAATGTCGTAATCTGTTGATATATATATATATATATATATATATATACGTGGGTGCTGAAATTTTTGTTTAGAAATCTCTGTGGGTTTCATTCTATGACATTTGCAATTCACGTTCTTTGCACTCGACGACCTCAAGATCATTCGTAGGTTATCTCACTATATTACAAAGATGTTTCTACGCAATGAAATAAAATAATAATTCTTTTCGAAGGCTTACTATTTAAAAGAAACACTTAATTCTGATTTAGTCACAGCGTTTATTCAATATATCAGTCAAATCGGCTGTGGCTGTGGCTGTAAAATACACCGATCGCGTCATTGCAAAGGAGTAAGACTCCCCACAAAATATGTATCCTGGATATGACTCTAAAGCCATCTTATTGTGATGCTTCACATATGAAGCTTTGGGGAATAAGGAGTACCCCTTCATTGCCATTACTGCCAGGTCCACTCTGACCCGGAGTGGTAGCACCTGATAGGATCCTATCTATGGGTCAAATAGAATCGTTTGACATTTAAATTGTGAGCAAACAAATGATCTGCACAAAGGTGGATTTGTCAATGAATAGCCTACAATGGTTGATAAGCTAAAAAAACAAATAAAAAAAATGACTGGTGCTAAATTGAATTGTTTGAAATAGAACTGATCGATCATTTAACTGTGTGTAAACAAATGACTGATGTTTAATTGAATTGTTAGTAATACATAGCAATACTTAAAACCATTTAACTGTCTGCAAACAATAGTAATACGAGTGAGTAAAAAAATTCGCTCTAACTCTTTCAAGAATAAAATTACCTACAAACTATTGACTTACAAATGATATGTGTATAACCATTTAACTGTGTGCTAACGAATGACTAATATTGAATTGGATATTTAGTGTTACATAGCACTGCTTGGATTCATTTAACTGTCTGCAAACAAATAATCCATATTGAATAAAATTATCAAAGTTCCAGAGTATTACTTGAAATTATTTAACTGTGGGCAAATCAATGACTCATGTCAAATAAAGTTATTTGTGTTACATAGGAATACTTGAAACCATTTAAAAGTACGCAAACAATAACAGATATTGTATTAAATTTTTAGTGTTACATAGCAATTATTTAACTGTATGAAAGCTAATGGTTAATAAATTCGTGTTAGAAATACTGGAAACCATTTAATTGTTAATAAAAGAGCTCTGGTTCATTCAAAAATATTATCTACAAAATGTGTTAACAAATCATATATAAAATAACCTACAATGGTTGATATGCATGAAAGCCAACCAAACCAAATCTTGTATATTTAATATATCTGTATAAAGGGGATTTAGCATTAAATAACCTACAATAGCTGATATGCCATAAAAGCCAACCAAACCAAATCTTATATATTTAATATATATGTAATAAAGATGATTTGGCATAAAATCACCTACAATTGTTGATATGCATAAAAGCCAACCAAACCAAATCTTATATATTTAATATATATGTATAAAGAGGATTTGGCATTAAATAACCTACAATGATTGATATGCCATGTAAGTTTTGTACACTTCTCTGATTTATACCACGCATAACAAGAACTAATTCTTTGATCCATATGCAGTACCATGTTTTCTTCTAATGATATGATTATATTTGTTATGAATAACAAAAGGATCAATACACAGCCGGCTGGGACTGTAGAATACTCCGACTGCATCTCCGCAGAGAGGTAAGACCCCGCCCCCTAAAGAGTGTTCTGATTATGAATCTAATGCCGTCTTATAGTGATGCTTCACTTGTGAAGCTTTATGGAATATGGAGTACCCCTTCATTGCTATTAATCTCAGGTCCACTTTGGGTTACAGTAGTCGTAACTTTTAAGAACTCATCTATGGATCAAATACAAGTAGTCTCCAGGGATATGTCACTTAATTGCATATAATGGTGAGGCTCGAGTCTTTGATCTTTGGGGAATATGAAGTACCCCTTCATTGCCATTATTCCCAGGTCCACTCTGACCTTGATTGGAAGTCAGACCTGGAGTAGTAGTACCTGTTAGGATCCCATCAATGGAAAAAAAGAAATAGTGTTCTAGATATGACACTAAACTGCATAGGATCATGAGGCTCCCGTTCTGGGGTTTTGGGGAATATGGATATTTAAATATTTAAATGTCTTCAAACGAATGACTGACATTAAATTGATTTGTGTGCAAAAAGAAATGAATTCTGTTTATTTATTTAAAAACCATTTACCGTTTTTATTTCCTCTCTTCTTTCCTTCCTATCTCACTTTCCCTATCTTTTTCTTTTTTTCCTTTTCTTATCCCTTCTCTTTTCTTTACTTTCTTTTTTTATTTCTTTTTTTACTTCCACCTTTTATCTCTTCCTTCCTTTATTTCTCAACTTCCCTATCTTTTTTCTTCCTCTTATCCCTAACATCTTCTTTGCGTTTTTTTCACTGTCTACTTTTCCCTTCTTTCTTCTCTCCTTCCTTCTCTTCTTTTTCAAAATATCGAAGAATATTTCCACAGTCAGATAGAATTAAATCTCAGCAAATTTGCAAAAGAGAAAGACAGACAGACAGACGGAGACAGAGACAGAGATAGTGAGAGACAGAGACGAAACATTAAATCAAGTTATGAGCTAAAGAAGCAAAATGTCACTTCATAGGCATGAGTGCCTCCCGAAGGCACAATTTTATCGTCAATCATTTCGTTTGATATTCGAAAAGTGTTGTGATTCATTTGGGCTAAGGAAACGGATTTTTCCCAAACTAATAAACAGTGGTCATCCCTTCTGGTAACGAATGTTCTAAATAGGAAGAGAAATATTCCCATAAACAGTTTAATAACTGTATATCAAGTGAGATACAATGAACATTCGTATGGCATCTATAATGATACAAAACAGAAAAAAAAAAAACGTTACGACTGGATATATGTGTGTCGGTCGAAAGTTAACTTTGGCAACATAATGAAATACTGGTGTCATTCATCGATGAGTGGCTAGACATGTGAGTTTTCTCTCAGCTGCCTACTATCAAAATTGCGCTTGTGCTTTGCCTCTATCAACACGTGTCGATCCGTTCTCTCTGCAGTTCAAATGCCAACTAAACTCGTGACAACAAACTCTATCGTTATATGTACATTTCCTCATAATCGAAATCTATTCCCACGCTGAAAGTACATCCGAAATCAGCAATTGTTCAAATCAAGTTTAAGGAACATTTCCTGTAAACTAACTCAAAAAAATATTCCAAAATTGTTAGACAATCTGGTTGCTACTTCTAACTTGGTGGCAAATCCACAATACGGTTTGACCTCTTGCGGCACGAGGTTACACCTTGTCTTCTCAAAACTGTTCTCAGAGAAGATTGCAAAAATCTGATTTTTCTCATTGACTCAATCCAAAGACATGTGAAAAAATTACGACTACGGTATTCTCATAAGTAAATTAATCTTGTTACATTATAATCAGTTAACATCACCTCAAAGTGAGGTGAGGAGATGGGAGCCGACCAATGGCTCAAAAAGAACAATTCAATCTTTTAATAGTGATTATTATTATCATCAGATAAGTATTTGTGTTAAATAATAATACTTGGAACCATACTCTCATTCAGGTTTGCTTCGGGTGGGGGTTATTGAGCTGATTGTCAGGACCCCGAGGCCTTCTCGCCAGACAATACCTGTTTTACATTGCTGAATTCATAGCTTGGCGCCGGAGATGCCTCAATATAGAGAATGCTGAAGGGACCAAGCATTTTTTTTTTAAATAGCCACGCATGAATTTCGATTCGTGTGTGGCTCCCAACTATAAAATGACCATGAGTTACATTCTGGATTGGGGGCAAGTCAGTTGAATAACACAAGTACCTTGGATTGCCCAGTCGGCTTGGGCTATTGAATACACTAACTGCACTTCTGCAGAGGGGTAACACCCCCCCTAACGAGTGTCCTGTATATGACACTAAACAATCTGATGGTGAGGTCCCTGTAATTCTGGGACCTTTGGGAATACGGAGCACCCCTGAATTGCCTTGCTCCCAGGTCCACTCTGGCCCTGCGTGGTAGCACCTGATAGGGCCCTCTCTATGGGTTAAATAGAACTAACGGCATACTTATGTTAAACTGAATTGTTTGATTAAATTGAATAGCTTGAAATAGAAATGTTTTTCACAATTAAACCGTGCTTACATTTGAACTGTGGGCTTATGCTAAACTGAATTATTTCAAATAGAAATGTTTTTGACATTGAAACTGTATTTACTCTAAACTGAATTGTTTAACATAGAACTGTTCTGACATGTAACTGTGTGTAAACAAAATCTCTACTTATACTAAACTGAATTAACTGAAGTAGAATTGCTTGACTAAACTGAATAGCTCGAAATAGAAATGTTTTTGACAATTGAACCGTGCTTACATTTGAACTGTGGGCTTATGCTAAACTGAATTATTTCAAATAGAAATGTTTTTTGGCATTGAAACTGTACTTACACTAAACTGAATTGTTATATATAACTGCTTGAATAGTTTGAAATAGAAATATTTTGACAATTAAACTATGTACTCATGGTAAACTGAATTGCTTTAAATAGAACTGATAATTTACATAAAAATGGATTTGGCGTTAAATAACCTACAAAGGTTGACATGCCATAAAACTCAACAAACCAAACCAAACCAAACAAGTACCTTGGAACATTGAAGGCGGACACGATCTAACAAGCGCAGATGAAGGCAAAATTATAAAAAGATTATCCAAGAAGAACGAGAAAACTTCTCGAAAACCAACTCTGCTGCAAAAATTTCAACAAAAGAGTAAACACCTGAGCAGACTCCCTCGTAAGATCCTCGTGACCATTGTTCAAATCAAGTTCAGGGGTCATTTCTGGTACACTTACTCAAAAAATATTCTAATATTGTTAGCACATAGACAGGAGAGAAACGTAGACAAATGAACGAAAGGATAAGAAAATCGATGATCAGGCGTTATATCTGAGAGATAACATAAATACACTATATGTGTTAAGAAAAGAAGAAGGAAGAGGACTCACCAGCTTTGAGGATTGTGTAAATGCATCAATACAAGGAAATTAGAGGAAGAATCGAGACCATCAAAACTTCAGCACTGTTTATATCGACGAGTATACTGAGAAGAGTCCTGGAGACCTGAGGGGACTTGCTGTCACTTAGGCATCCATGACAGCCCACCAGCAAACGTTAGTGTGAAAAACTGTGTGGGAAGGAAGATCTACAGGAAATTGTGCAAGAAACTGGAATTTAACCAGACGATTAAATGGTATATGCACAAACCAAAATCCGTCCTGAGATGCACAAAATTCTCTGGGATTTTTAGATACAAACAGATCCCCTAACCCCGGCTAGAAGACCAGACCAACTAATACTGAACAAAAAAAAACCTGTCGAATAGAGGAGTTTACCATCCCAATGAACAACTGAATGAAAATCAAAGAAAGGGAAAACAAAAATAAGTAGCTAGACCTTGCCAGAGAACTAAAAAAGCTATGAAACATGAAGATGACGCTGATACCAATTGTATCTAGTTGGACTTAGAAGAGGTGGAAAGCAAAGAACGACTTGATACCATTCAAACTTCAGCACTGTTGAGATCGGCAAAAATACTAAGAAGAGTTCAAGAGACCTGCTGTCAGACTCCAGTGAAAGACCATCAGCTAACGCTGGTGTCAAAAACTAGTCAGGAATAATAATAGAAAGAGACAAGTTTCCTGAGACATATATAAATATAGTCGAGCAGAATATATACACACACACACACACACACACACACACACACACACACACACACACACACACATATATATATATCTATCGTAGCGTCCAAAGCTAAGGGACAAAATTTTAAAACCTAATATTTGTTAGAAGTAACAACTGTGAAAAGCTGAAATTTTGACAACTGGTAGTCGTTATCATCCATAATAACATACTAAAATTTGAATCTTTTGCAAAGGATAGAAAAAGAATTATAACAATCATTTATTTATTTTCAAATTTGGAACGTCCAAAAGTAAGAGACAAAATTGAGAAAAACAATTTAAACAGCCAAAAAACAATAAAAATGCATGTACAATCAATATTTAATAAATGAGCCCTGCTCATCTTCGACTACAAGAACGAATCAGTTCTTGACAATCCTCGATACTAATTTTATACCATTCTTCTTGAAGCTTCACCCACAAATCCTCCGTGTTAGTGGGATTTCTTTCCATAACTTTCACTCCTAAGGTCTTTCAAAGATTTTCTATTAGATTTAAGTTAGGACTTTGCGGTGGCCAATCCATAATTTCGAAATCTTGCGCGCTAAGGTAACTCATTACCACCTTTGCCTTGTGACATGGAGCATTATCTTGCATAAAGGTAGCCCTATCCAAACCTGAATTCTGTATGATTGGCACAACATGATCTTGAACAATGTTTTTATAGATCTGCGCGTTTACACGAGTTTGTAACCGGACAAGAGGCGTTGTACCTTGGCTAGAAAACATTCCAAATACCATGACGTTTCCGCCCGCAAACTTGACAGTTTTCTTAGTACACTTTGCACTTAATCTTTCACCAATAGTCTCTTTACATTGTTTTTTCCATCATTTCCAAATAAATTAAACTTGCTTTCATCACTGAAAAATACTTTTGCCCAATTTTCATATGTCCAAATTACATACCTGTTTGCAAACTCTAATCTCTTCTTATTCTTCGAACTAACAAGTGATTTCTTCCTTGGAGTTCGATTAAACAGTCCTATTTCTTGCAGTCGTCTAGAAACAGTCTGTCTTGACACATTAACACATGAGGTACTATTCATAACCCTTTTAATTTCTGTGCAAGACTTAAAACAGTCCTTTAATGACATACGCTGCATTATTCGATCTTCTCTTGCCAAAGTTTTGCGGGGTCTGCCGGTTTTAAAAGCACTAACTATTTTGCCAGTATCATTGTAGGATTTAACAACCCTGCCTACAACACTCTTGGAAAGTTTCACTTTCTCTGAAATCTCTCTAATAGTGTGCTTGTCCTTGTGTAGCTTCACAATAGCTTGTCTCACAGAGTAATCAAGTTTTTGGCGTTTCGCCATGGTGCCGGCTGATGCAACGTTTACAAATGACTAAGTAAGACTTATTCTTTAGAGGAAATCAAAAAATTTGAATATAGCATACTGTTTACATTGTTTTTCTCAATTTTGTCCCTTACTTTTGGACGATCCTATTTTGAAAATAAATGAATAATTGTTATAATTCTTTTTCTATCCTTTGCAAATGATTCAAATTTTAGTATGTTATTATGGATGATAATGATTACCAGTTGTCAAAATTTCAGCTTTTCACAGTTGTTATTTCTAATAAATATTAGGTTTTAAAATGTTGTCCCTTAGTTTTGGACGCTACTGTATAGTACAATTTGATGGAGACTTAAACTCGGTTAAGTCGTCATAATAAATTTATTTCGGCGGAGAATATTACTATAGTCTCCGTCTTGTCAGATGACTCTTTTTACATGCTTCTTTCGAAGTCACAGAGTGGCAAATGTGAAATTACAGTTCGTATTCAGAAGATAAAAGAATAAATAAATATTGATAAAAATAAAAATAAAGATAAAAAAATAAAAATAAAAAAAAACATAAAAATAAGACTAAAAAAGGGAATCAAATTACAAATTGTTTCATTCACTGGCGTGGGCAGAGGGAATCAAAATGTTTGGTGTTAGAACGATTAAGAAACAGGAGTGGAATTAATCTACCGGTCAATCCCTCCCAATTTTTCGCTCTTGTAACTGTCTTTGGACGCTGACTGGATATTTTAAATATATATATATATGTGTGTGTGTGTGTGTGTATGTGTGGGCAGCATTTCTTCATTATTGCATATTTCACTGAACAATATAGACAACTTTTGTCTACACACCCAGTTGCCTCGTTAATTTCCTGGTATCCAGCGGGAATTGGTTAATGAAATTCCCTTAACTAATTGTTACCGGAGTACTTTCTGCCCGATCTTGGGCTATCAGCAGGCGTGTGTATATGGCAAAAGCGATGTAACTTTTACATGTACATTACTACATTGTAGGTGTTTATTATTTATACTGGTGTATTGTTGTAGCGCTTTATTCGTTTCTGTAAATAGCAGTAGTAGCTAAAGACATTTAAGTATATTAGTACTGGATTCAAAATTGGTTCTATTGAGTTTAGGTTGTTTCATTCTGAAATGGAGCGCCTCAAGGATATGTAATTTTTGTTTGTTATTTTGATGTTCTAATACTTTTGTGTTTTCGGTAAGAATTTTATGAAACTCAATTTTTGAGCAGGATGTTTGTTTTTACATGTGCTATTGAACTTGTATTAGATAGATGCATAGTGAGTCGTCTCGATTGTGTAGTTGAGGTTAAGTCAACGAATATACTGTTATTCTAAGAGATACAATCTCCTAAAGTACATTTAAAATGATGTATAACATTATTTTTTCCAAAACCCCAATTGAAGGGGAGAGGAATTATTGTTAATAAGTAAGTTGGAGGTTTTAAATTTATTATAGCATATAATAAGTTTTTTTTTATTAGGATCAGTGGGGAGTATATTTCTTTTGATTAACATTTTTAAAATATTTTCATCGAATTTATTATTGTAGGTAATTTGGTTACGGTAAAAAACTTTGATAAATTTTGTTTATTTGGTGGAGTGTTGCTGTGTTTATTTTGTTGATCGACATTTCTAATTGTACGTTTAATTTGTTCATCAACAATTTTATGAAAGAACCCGTAATTGATGAGAATTTGTTTTACATTTTTTAGTTCTTTATAAAATATTGTTTTGGGGGAGCTGAGTAGTTTTGCAGGTGATATTAGGTAATTATTAATTGCATTTTTTTTATATCGGAAGGAGCATTCACTTTTAAAGTTGAGAGCACGAATTGTTATTAGCCGTTTTTTTGTAAGTAGAGGTAATTAAGCTGATGATGACCCAAGATCAGGCAGTGATTACCAGAGTAACAATTAGCTATGGGAGTTTCATTAACCAATTCTCTCCGAATACCATAAAATCAACGGGGCAACTGGAAAGGACATATACAAAAATGTGTGGACAAAAGATGTCTATATATATATATATATATATATACAAATTTTATTAAACATAATAGACATTTTATGTCTACATATTTTCTTCTGGATCCGTTCGAATTCCCGTATTACTTTTATTGTATTCGGGGGGAATTGATTTATATATTGTCCATAGTTGTATGCATCCCGAGTACTTTCTGCCCGACTTTGGGCCATCATTAGGGAAGGATCTATTACAAAAGTGATGTAACTTTTCTTTTTGCATATTACTACTGTGTAAGAGCGTCTTTTCCGTTAAATAGTATAGTGTTTGCTTTTAAATGGGTTTCTATAATTCGTGTCAGTAGCTAAAGACATTTAAGTACATTAGCACTGGTTTGAAAATTAATTCTATTAAGTGTCGGTTGCATGTTTCTAATATGTAGTGCTTCGAGAATCTGTAGTTTTTGTTTATTTTCATGTTTTAATATTGTTGTGTTGTCGGTGAGAATTTTACGTAATTGTGTTGTTGGGCATGAATGTTTTTTTAAATGCCCAACATTAGTTTGGCTAAACACGCGAGCAGCTTCATGTTGGGATCGAAACCCGGCTGACTTTACGTCAGTCGGATATCTTACTCCAGTGCTATCGTCATTCTCAGCGAAGGAATTCTCAGCGAAGGAATTTTTTACGCTTAAACTCTTTTTTCATATACGCTATCGAATAACGGAGTGCTCAATTTATGAGAAGAGTTTTGCATTGTATGTAGCAGCCGGCAATTCCCCACACGAGGGCTGGTGAGCATATATTTATATATAATAAATGGTTTGGTTTCTTTCTTTAACGGCATATCAAACTTCGTGGGTTATTAATTGCTAAAACCATTTTGTAGTAGAATAGGACGAGCACTAACAGACCCATAGCTGGAGAGAATAAGGGGGTTCATAACTGTTGTATTCCCTACATAATGGACTCGTCCGCCTCCATAAATACATGTCAACGAGAGCGTTAGACGGAGTTAACCAAATCATTTCGTAGACGGGGGGATGGGAGGGCAACCAAACGGGGAATTTTTCCTTGGTTTCGTTTGTATATATTTCGGGGTTTTTCTCCCATTCCCAGTATATAAATTCATCGAAAAAATATCACAAAATTGTATAAAAAACCATACATCACTTTCGGGGTTTTAAGTAGGTCTTCTTCCATAGAACAAATGTGGTATTTTGGTGGTAGCAGCGCGCATGGTGATGGATGAATGGTTATATATTGTATTGTTGAATGGGTCGGCGAATATGGCTAGCTAGGTTACCCTTAGAATTCTTAGATAAAGCAAAGACCGCTCCTTTCCCTTCCCCCAAAAAACTCCAAGGCCTTGTGCCTTCATTATAATTTATAATGAAATAAACGGAGTTAACCAAATCAGCGTGACACAATCACTAGTGATACCATCTGCGTAGTGGACGGATAGTCACCACCCCACTGGACTCTCATCTTCCTATCAACTAACTACTGTTTAACCAGGTTCACTTGTATCTTTTTTCTATTACTTGAATATATGTTTTTCTATCAACCCTTTTTGCGTTCCGTATGTCTTTCTTTTGTCAAAAGCACAATAATAACTATCCCACAGGAATTAGATATGTAAAGACAAAGATGGATAGATGGGAACAGATTAATATATATATATATATATATATAGAGAGAGAGAGAGAGAGAGAAAGAGACCAAAATTGATAGATAGATAGATAGATAGATAGATAGATTATGACTTTTGAATTATGAACGCTATGCGCACGTTTATGTATCTTTTCGTTGTATATTTCTCATTTGCTCCTCATCTCAGCAATCATCCATCGCTATGTGATCTATTTTGATATCCAAGTCCTGATGATGGTTACTGAAACCGAAACGTTAACGTCGACTTTACATCAAAATACATTTTCACCTATTTGGATTATGTTTTTTCTGCAATTTTCATATATAGATATATAGATAAAAACTTTATGAACTGGTGCCCGGCATTTGGTTAGCAGTCATATAAATACATATCCACAAGAACAGGCAGGTAAAAGTTTACTGCTGAAGGTTAAGGTAATCTCTACTTGTTTCGTTATAAGTTTAATGCGTCCTTGAAATGTCTGGGGAAAAATATATATATATAGAAAGACGAATGCAACTTATCCAAGTGTTTTTGTCTGCTTCTTGCAATTTTACACTAACTGAAAGTTATTCTTTTATATAATTTACAATATGACTGGATGCCAAATATCTATATCTATATATATATATATATAAATTTTTCTTTCAACAGATGTATACGCCACATTATCAGTTTGTTTCTCGTTGCTGCTTTAAAATATATTTTTTTTAAATATGTGAAAAATTCTCCCAAGGATAGTCTATAGTCGAAACTAGTTTAGAACAATTAAATAATAAAGCCCGACAAAGAAATATTACTATTCGGTTTCTCCCCTCCTTCTTTCTTTCTTACTTTCTTTCTTTGTCTCTATCTCTCTCTTTCTCTCTCTCTCTCTATATATATATATGAATATATATATCCGTTTGTTCTTATATAGCTATTTGTTCCAGTATATACAAATCTATCTACCCAAGTCTGTTCATATAGTCTAGTGGGTAGAGTGTTCACTAATGGCTCAGGAGACCGGGGGTTAAATCCCAAGTCAAGTCATACCAAAGATTCAAAAAATGGTACTTGATACCTCTTTGTTTAACAATCAGCCTTATAAGGTGTGTATTAAGGGTAAATTGGAGCAATCCAGGAAATGAGCGGTTCCCTCCCCTACACCTCGATGTAGTAGCTATAAAAAGGGAGCCTTTTGGTCACCCTCAACTACAGTCGTCAACTTTACTTTTACATATATATATATATATATATAAGCCCGTCTGTTCAAATCTATCTATTTATGTATCTGTCTGCTTATACCTATCAATCTGTATCCATCTGTTCCTTTTCTATCAGTCTATCTAACTATCTCAGATAAAAAATAACAATACGTGTAATTTTTTAGTTTCGAAAGTCTTTCAAAATCAATATGATATTTCATTTCATTTGAACTGAAATATTAGCGCCCGGCGGAGTGCATATATCTTCGCTAGTACATAATAAAAAGCTATTATAAACTTAATTATCTCTATTTGGAATGTTGCATTACATCTTTTAGCGTTATGGTTATCGTCCTAGACGATATATATGGAGAGAGAAAAAGAGAGAGTGAGAGACAGAGACAGAGAGAGAGAGAGAGAAAGAAAGAAAGAAAAAAGAAAGAAAGAAAGAAAGAAAGAAAGAAAGAAAAAAAGAAAGAAAGAGGGGGGAAAACGAATAGTAATATTTCTTTGTTGGGCTTTATTATTTAGTTGTTCTAAACTAGTTTCGACCATAGACTATCGTTGGGAGTACAAACCCTAGTCGTTGGTATTTATCTTTCACTTCACACTAATACCTTTGGGAAAGGCATGAACCCATCAGTTCTCCCTCCAGTTATGGAAAGACATGAAACCATCATTTTTCTACCTCTGCAGCAATACGCAAATAGAAGGGCAGAGACTGGTCTTTAACAGCAAAAAATTCATGATAAGCGCATTTATATCTCCTTACCATGGGACATCGATCTTCGATGGAGAAGAAACAGCACAGAACGAATATAATAAACATTTAACTCTCTTTTCCGAAGTGAAGTCAATCTACCACAACGAGGAAAAAGCGCAGATCGGATATGATAAATGATAACCTTTCAGTTTGATAAAAACTCAAAATACCTTTACAAAGTGACATCAATCTACGATAATAACGAAGACACTGAGTAGATATAACAAACTTTCAGTGAAATAAAATCTCACTTCTCTTTTGCTAAGTGACGTCAATCTACGATAACGAGGAAACAGCAGAACTCGTATACCGTAAATGTATCGTTGAGCTGAGCTGTTAATTCAATGTCGAAAATTTTTGGCAGGGGCAAATGAAAGGAAATATTCATCATGCGATTTTCGCATTCCTCTCTCACCCACCGCATATTTTGATCCCGTCAATCCTCTCTCTTAGTAGACCTTACCAGTTGTCGCTTATATTCTGCTCTAATATGAATAGCAAATATTGCTTAATTAGGTGCCATTAGCTGGAAAAACGGTGAGAAATTCCGGGTCGGTTTCCACTGTCGCCATCTGTCGGGAAACATCTCGTTCGCAGACATGATCATCACAAAAGAAAATGTTGGACATCCGCTAAATTGACCACTTAGAAAAAGTCTAGCTATGCTAACATATCGTTATCTTGGCATTTACTTTGTCAATTTTGGGGTTCCAGTTGGTCTTAGTAAATCTATTTATTCCCGTTCGATTATCTAACTACATAAACGTCGCTTTTGATATCTATCTATCTATCTATCTACATATATATATGTGTGTGTGTGTGTGTGTGCGCGTGCGTGTGTGTGTGTATGTGTGTATGTACAGTCTGTATTTATTTCTATCTATCTTTTCTTCCTGACGTTCATATATACATTAGAAGGCGTCGGAATCTGTTAGTATATATAAATGAGCAGATTTCAATATATATATATATATATATATATATATATCCCTCTTTTCATTCTCTGATAAATGTGAATCAATATATAGATATATTAATAGATAGATGTGTGTGTGTATGTGTGTGTGTGTGTGTGTGTGTGTGTGTGTGTGTGTTCTCTATCTCAATATGGTCCCATTTATTAATATATATCACTACATGTTGGCATCTAGCTAGTCAGCTACATCACGACGTCTATATCCCTTGTAATATCTATATATCTATCTATCTATGTGTCTGTCTTATTAAATAACCACGCAGACATGCACGCATATATAAATAAAAGACAAGATGATAAAGAAAAATAATTAACGCTTCTACATGAGCACACTTGTTAAATAACGATTTCGAAGAATCCCCATTTCTTCAATATCCCTATCAAAATATTGCTGAAATCTTTTCAACCTAGTCGACTGGGGCAGTAGAATACGCCGACTGCATTTCCGCAGAAAGGCAAGACTTCTCCAAAGAGGGCCCAGTTCGCTGGGGCTGTAGAATACGGCGACAGTATTTCTACTGAGGGGTTCTGGAAATGAGACTAAATTATATAATGTACCATAGCAGTACTAAATGCGACTTTGGATCCCTGTTGTGACTGGCCGTTGTAACAAAGTTGACGAACGCGAAACTGTTAAATATGCACCAAAGGTTTTTTTACTACTAGGTAGCAAGTAGCCATCGGGATTTAAAAAAAAAAAGGCGTATAGAAGCCTTAGACGACCGTCAACTAGGCAATTATAAGCAACATATCCTGCTGAGAAAAAGATGAGTCGACACACACTTTGAATTTTTTCCTCATTCTCACTTGCTTGTCTACTGGGTCTAGCACTCCCTTTGGAGCGCCCCAGAATTTGGACCTCGTAAACTTTCCTCTCCTTACATCTTGTTGACTCGTTTCCAACTGACGCGTTCACCGTCTCGCGTCTGGCCGTCGACTCTCGAAAGGACACACGTCCTCTCACTTCCGCTCGCGCATGCCCGTGAGATTTCCGACCTCTAGTTTTCCCTAGTTATTCTTAACTACAGTAAGTACGTCTGCCATGTTATTCGGCGACTACTGTCTATTTTATTCATCTATTTATCTATTCACTCAATTTCCGATGAGCCGTTCAATTACGTTACTCCAGCTTGGAGGGATGAAGTACCCTTTCATTGCCATTACTTCCAGGTCCACTCTGAACCGAAGTGATTGTAACTTTTAGATCCCCATCTATGGATCAAATAGAACTACTACACTGAGTATGACACTCTTGTCTTTAGACACCTTACCTTCTTTTATACCTTTTTATATTTCCCATCAGTTTAAAATGTTGACAATCTCAAAAACGTTTTGTCTGATGAAGTTCTTTTGTCAATAATATATAGGGATTTATAAACCTTATTTGGCATTTAATAAACTACAAGGTTTGGTATGCAATGAAATACAACCAGCCAACCATTGATATATTCGTTCGGTGATCTTCGTAATGTTAGCTCTGCTTTTCTAAGAAAGGCATTAATATAATTTGTTAATCATCCTGCATATATATATATATATATATATATATATATATAATAAACGTACGCTACAGATGATATAAAATATTTAGACAAGTATATATAGCTATGGGACAGTTTACATAGAAAAGCAGATTGAGAAGATATCTGCAGATTGAATTGAACACGTTTTTTTTTATCAAAATAGTGTCTATATCCGTATTTTTACTTTTTAATTTTTTTCAGGATTCAGTTTGATATATCATGAATTCAGTCTATCTCCATATAACTCTCAAACGGTCTAACAATATATATATATATATATATATACTCTAAGAATAAATCGCATGAAGAGAAAATTGTAGAAAAATAAAAATAAAGGGGAAAGAAAGAAAGAACTAAGAAAAATGGATGAAGCGAAATGAAAAATAAAAAAGCTCGGAAGAGAAAGAATTTGCAAAAAAAAAAAAAAATTAAGGAATGAATGAAATTAACGAAGCGAGAAAGAAAAGGAAATAACACTAAATGAAAGAAAGAAAGAAAGAAAAAAAGAAAGATAGAAAGAAAGAAAGAAAGAAAAAAGAAAGAAAGAAAGAAAGAAAAAAAGGAAATAGCAAAGAAAGAAAGAAAGAGGAAATAGTACAGAAAGAAAGAAAGAAAGAAAGAAAGAAAGAAAGAAAAAGGAGATAGCAAAGAAAGAAAGAAAAAAAGAAAGAAGGAAAGAAAGAAAAAGGAAATAACACAGAAAGAAAGAAAGAAAGAAAGAAAGAAAGAAAGAAAGAAAGAAAGAAAGAAAGAAAGAAAGAAAGAAAAAGGAGATAGCAAAGAAAGAAAGAAAGAAAGAAAGAAGGAAAGAAAGAAAAAGGAAATAACACAGAAAGAAAGAAAGAAAGAAAGAAAGAAAGAAAGAAAGAAAGAATCTCAAAATGAAAATGAAAAGAAACTAAAACAGAAAAAATAAAATAAATGGAACAAATAAAGAAACGAAGAATATTGCAAAATGAAGGCTTGAATAAAAAAAAACAAGCAGAAAAAAACAAAAAAGAAGGAATTCGTTTGGTGTGGGGAATAAAAGTAAACAGAAAAGGGGTTGCTAAGAAATTTCCCAAATACTTGAAAAAATAAAGTAGGAAGGATTTTTTAAATATCAAAAGTCTTTGTTACGTCGCCGCAATTAGTAAATAAATTGATAGAATGAAACGAATGATAAGAGTATCTAATTAAACAGAATGGACGAGAAACAATGATAAAAAAAAGAAAAGCCATACGAAAAGATTTTTTAAAATATCTTCTATGTGACAACCATAACGGTTTCAGATTGGATGCTATGCAGCCTCGTTATCAAATACCAACATAATGGCGCGAAAATGCCTAATGTAGTGTTGGCTTTATCACTCCGATAATTTCCGGTAGATTACTCTTGATTGGCAGTATTCGCCATGCCAGGTCTCAGTGACATTTCCAAAGATAGAAGCTTCAAAAATTCCATAAGAGCATTTATTTATCCATATTTACCAACCCCTTCGCTCGGGCAGAATATGGCACAAGGTCAATTTTAAGCGAAGTTTAACAGGTTTGAATTTAGAGTTTTCCTTTTCCTTTTCCTTTTCACCAAGGCTGAAGAACCTAGGCTGCTCTATTATTTACCCATAGCTGGAGGGAGAATAATTAGATTCACACCTTTCGCAAGGGTATTAGTGCAATGTGAAATGAAATCAGTCTCGTCCTGGATTTGAACATTTATTTATCCGACTCTTCCCACACAGACAGGATGTGATACAAAGTCAATTTTTGGCTGAGTACAGCTGATTTCAAATAATAGTTTCATTTTTGGTTGTCGTTAGAACCTAGCCTGACCTACTATATACCCATACCTGGTTGTGTGACAGAAGAGATGACTGAATTGAATTGTTAAAAATAGAACTGTTTGATCATTTAACTGTATGTAAACAAATGACAAATGATTAATTGAATTGTTGGTAAAATATAGTAATACTTAGAACTATTTAACTGTACGAAAAAGTATGAATTTAGCCTCATCTTAAAACATTATTAACAAAATATGTTTACAAATCATGTATATTGATTTTTCGTATAATATATATAAAAAGGATTTGACATGAAATAACCCAAAAGGTTTGATATGCCATGAAACCAAACCAAACCAAACCAAACCATATCATATATAAAGTATATATGCATAAAAAAAGCATTTAGCAATAAATAACATTTAATGGTTGATATGCCATAAAACCAAACCAAATCATATATATTTATTTAAAAAATTCGGCATTAAATAACTTACAATGGTTGATATGCCATAAAACCCAACCAAACCAAATCTTATATATTTAATATTTATATATATACATATATATATATATATAAAGAGGATTTGGCATTAAATAACCTAGAATGGTTGAAATACCATAAAAAACAACCAAACCAAATCCTATATATTTAATATATATGTATAAAGAGAATTTGGCATTAAATAACCTACAATGGTTGATATGCCATAAAACCTTACCCAACCAAATTCTATATATTTAATATATATGTATATAGAGAATTTGGCATTAAATAACCTACAATGGTTGGTATGCCATAAAAACCCAACCAAACCAAATCATATATATTTAGTATATATGTATAAAGAGAATTTGGCATTAAATAACTTACAATGGTTGATATGCCATAAAACCCAACCCAACCAAAACCTATATATTTAATATATATGTATAAAGATAATTTGGCATTAAATAACCTCCAATGGTTGATATGCCATAAAAACCCAACCAAACCAAATCAGGTTAATTGGCCGGGCAATTCTCAAGACTAGTAAATTTGGGATCGCTTGTGTGCAATGTGGACCGTTGACTCAGTTTCGGCTCTGTATTCTGTGGTCGCTGGTTCGATCTCCATCGTGGGCGATCACGATATACACTGCTGAAGAGACCTAACAGAGTCGAAACAGTTGTCCTGTGTTTCTTTATGTGGCGCGCAAGTTTTTGCCAGATTTTCTGATCATGGTAATTCAATTTGCAATATTAGATAGACCTCAATATCAATGACAGAGAATATATATATATATATACATATATAACATTTTTAGCACATATATATATATAACATTTTTTTAGCACAAGCCGAAACTCTGCTACATAGTCTGGAATGAGCCGTTGCAGGCATCGGCCTCTACGTCAAAGCACACAAGACGGAATGCATGTGCTTCAATCAAACAAACGACATTTCCACACTAAACGGTTGCGCTCTGAAACTAGTTGACAAGTTTACCAACCTAGGGAGTAGTGTCTCATCAACCGCAACAGACATCGACACACGATTAGCAAAGGCATGGACAGCTATCGATAGGCTATCGGTTGTATGGAAGTCAGACCTGACCGATAAAATGAAGCGCAATTTCTTCCAAGCAGTGATCGTGTCGATATTGCTATATGGATGCACCACGAGGACGCTAACTAAACGTGTGGAGAATAAGCTTGACGAAAACTACCCAAGAATGTTGCAAGTAATATTGAACAAGTCCTGGAGAGAGCACCCCCACAAAACAGCAACTGTACGGCCACCTACCACCCGTCACGAAAACTATCAAAATTAGACGAACCAGACATGCAGGACGTCCAGCTTGAACATACATACAGCAGCTCTGAGCAGATACTGGATGTAGACCGGAAGACCTGCCGGGGGCAATGAACGATAGGCAGGGGTGGCGAGAGAGGGTCATATTTTCCATGCTGATGATACATGATGATGATGATGATGAAACTTTATATGGTACTGTCTACGACAATATGTTTTATGCATAAAACCCAGGATCACAAACACTACCATGTAATATATGTATATATATATATTGCTGAGAAACAAGAAAAGCAATTAATAATTTCCATTATAAAATTATTTCATCTGTTATTGATGGACTCTCTTTTTTTCCGTTAAATCCGAGGAATATTTTTATCTATGTAAACATTCACGTGTCATAATTTAAATAGTTATATAAAAAGAAAATTCTTTACATATCCCTGTTAAGAAAATCTTCCAATGCACAAATAATTCCATTCAATTTTTCTATCTATAGAATCAATAACCGGGCCATTAACCTAAAGAGTCGAGTGTTCGCCAATGGTCCGGGAAGCCTGGGTTCAATCCCAGTTCGAGTCTTTCCCAAGACTCAAGAAAATGGTACTTGATGCAGCCTTGCTACCACTCAGCACTATAAGGTGAGGATCGAGGGTAAATTGGAGCAATCCAGGGAATAGAGTAGCGCCCTCCTCTACGCTGCGGTGTAGTACAGGATGGAACGATAAAATTGTCGCCATAGAAAAAAGATGATTCCATTTCCCTTTAATGTAAACTTGTTTTCTTTTTTTGTTGCTGACCATCTACTAGTTGGCCAGTTGTGTACAAATCCCAAGAGCGATAGGAGCCTTCTATCATGTCTGAAAGGGACACAATGTTCAACGAGCGAGATCGGAGATGCGTCGCTGTACAACTCATGCTCTCTACCGATCCAAGTTAGGACAACAGGACCATTGCCAGCACCCTCAAAATGCAAATCTGGATTGCCACGAATAACAGGGACGTGCCCAGGGTGATGAAGACAAATTTCCGGCAACGGTTATGGTCTTTGGTGTGGTTTCAAGTGAGGGCCACATCATGCCACCTCACATCTTCATAGTCGGCTTGAAAGTCAACACCAAAGTGTACCTGGATATGCTGAAGAGTGTGGTGATCCCCTGATACAATCAGGTGGCCGGTCGCAGACCCTGGGTGTGGCAACGCCGCCCCACAAGTCCAAAGAGACCCAGGCTTGGCTTCAGAATTAGTGCTACGACTTTGTACCCTTCTCTCACTGGCCCTCTTCCTCCCCCGACCTGAACCCGCTGGATTACTTCGTTTGGTCTTACGTCGAGAACATCACCAACATGACCTCCCACAACACCAAAGCCAGCCTGATCGCCGCCATCCGCCGAGCTCCCGCCTGCGCTTGTGGAAAAGGCGAGCTCCCATTTCTGGATCCGTATCGTGGCGGTGATTGAGGCTGAAGGCGGCTACATTGAATAGATGTCAGCTCTACTACATAATCAAATTACGTGAATTGATTTTTTCTATAGAACTTTTAAAATAAAGCTGTAGTGTTGTTTTCTTTAGAACGATGATTTTATCGTTCCACCCTGCAGCAATTGAAAAGGGAGCCTTCGGGTCACCCACGACTAAGGTTGCAAACTTTACTTTTTTAAAGAACCAATTGATATATATATATACCCAACGTCTCATCAGAAGAATAACATCACACTAGGCCTTTCAAAAAGCGAAGTTTAACAGGTTTGATGTCTGAGTTCTTCTTCTCAGACTGATTGCAATACTATGATGAGATAGCCTAGTCAGAACCACTGTATACTCTTAAATAGAAGGAGAACAATTAGATTCACATCTTTCTAAAAGGGTATTCGTTTCTTTGTTTGTTTGTTCAATGGCATATCAACCTTCTTGGGTTATTTAATGCCGAATTCATCTTTCTGTAGTTGTACTATTTAACCCATAGCTGGGAGGATGAGTTTCGTACCTTTCCCAAGGGTAATTTGGCCGAAATTGAACGTAATAGCTCGATTGGAGTTTGAACTCGCTCACTACAATTCTTTAGTCCATCGCTTTAACCACCTCCCCACGAGGACAACCCCATGGGTATTAGAAATATGTGAAAAGGCAATCAGCTTCGTCCAGGATTTGAACTCAGGTCACCGTGTGCATTTCCTACGAATATAACCGTTTCACCACAAACGCTTCCATCTATCTGATGTATGAAAGATTTATAAACACATATGACCCTAACACTGCAACTCCAGTGGATGTCATTTGTATCATATTCAACAAACAAATATCAATTAGATTGAGAAAATATCACCTGCAAAATATATATTTTGGTTAAATTACGAAATACACTATCTGTGTGAAAATGTATGTGTTTTTAACAATTTAGCGATTGTACTCTTTCTCTCTTTCTCTCTCTCTCTCTCTCTCTATATATATATATATATAAGAGGGTTATGGTTCTCACTAGCTGCCTTGGTGAGTTAACAGTGGACCAAATCTTGCAGTATTTTTAAATAGTGCTCAATATCAATGGTAGAGCGTTTACTCCCTCTCTCTCTCTCTCTCTATATATATATATATATATATATATGTATATATATCATCATCATCATCATGTCGTGCCGCTGGGACGGATATCCCTGACCCTCTCTCGCCACTTCTCCCTATCATTCATCGCCTCTGGTAGGTCTTCAGGGCCGCATCCCGTATCTTCACATAGCTGCTAAATGTATGTTCGAGCTGGTCGTCCAGCTTTTGCCCGGCCATATGTGGGGGTCCATAGGAGTACATCCCTTATGAGCTCGTCCCCTCTTCTCCAGCAGTGACCTGCATGTCTGGTTCGTCTAACTTGGATAGTTTTCGTGATGGGAGGCATGTGGCCGTATAGTTGGTGCCTTGTTGGGTGTTGCCGCCAGGACTTGTTCAATATTGCTCGCAGTATTCTTGTGTAATTGCCGTCTAGCTTCTTCTCCAGCCGTTTAGTTAGCGTCCAAGTAGTGCATCCATACAGCGGTATCGACACGACCGCTGCCTGGAAGAAACTGCGTTTCATTTTATCGGCCAGGTCTTATTTCAATATGATCGATAGCCTATCGATCGCTGTTCATGCCTTCGTAAGCCGCGTGTCTATGTCTTTTTCGGTTGATGAGACGCTGCTTCCTAGGTAGGTGAATTTGTCTACTAGTTTCAGAGGGGTTTCGTCTAGTGGGGTGATGTCACCTGTTTGATTATAGCACATATATTCCGTTTTGTGTGCATTGTCATGGAGCCCAATGCGTGCGGCGGCTCGTTCAAAACTATGCAGGAATGCAGTATCGCTATGTCATCGGCGTAGTCGGCGTCGGTAACTGTTTTTGCGGGGTGCCTTCTGCGTCTTTTCTTTGTCAGCTCGAAGCCGTTTTCTCTGATTTTATCAATCGATGTTCTAAGCACGTAATCTAGACAGATGATAAAGAGGTATAGGGCTAGCGTGTCCCCTTGTAGTACTCCTGCTACAATGTCGAAGTATTCTGTGTCTCCATCCGGTGAACGTACTTTCACTTTGGTGTTTCTATAGAGAATCGTTATTGCTGCTACGGTTTCTTTAGGTATGCCGTATGCTAGTAGGATTTGTTCCATCTTTCCTCTGCGAATGGAATCGAAGGCCTTGGTAAAGTCGACAAATAGTAATGTCGCTTGTAGGTTTTTTGCCCGTACGCCCTCAAGGATTCTACGGATGGTCAATATTTGTGAGGTTGTGGATCTATTTCTTCGGAAGCCATTTTGGTTTTTCCTAAGGATGTTGTCTATTTTGGGTCCTATCCGGTTTCGTATTAGGGCATTGTAAATTTTGGCTCCTATGGATGTAAGTGTTATGCCTCGGTAGTTCTTGGCTAATCTGAGGTCACCCTATTTAGGGAGGGGGAGGATGCATCATTCTATCCATCTGTTTATCGGATTTTGATTATAAACTGCGTTGCAGTGTCAGAGCAGGATGTCGTCGAATTGTCTGGTCTTCCATACTTCCGGGGGAATCTCGTCCAGCCCTGCAGCTTTCCTATTTTTAATTTTTCTAAGAACAGAGTTGAGTTCTTCTTGAATGAACGGTCCGAGTTTAATGTCCAATTGCTTACTAATTATTCTGGTAATTGGTTCATGCGTTACTTTCGGTGGGTTTCCTAGTAGGTTTTCGAAAAGGTGTTTCCACAGTTTTTTTCTTTCCTGTCGGTTTGCAACTTTTAGTTTTGCTTTGACTGTGCTCTTCCTTCTACTCACTTCGTTTATTGTTTGCCAGGCTATCCTAGATTGCCTATTTTCTACTGGGTCTCTAATCTTATCTATCTGGTTTTGTATGTATTCTGTCTGTTCCTTTATATATATGCCTGCTAATGGATATAGTTTTCGAGCATTTGTGTTTGTTGGGTTCTTTCGATAGTTTTTAGAGGCTGTTTTCACGTGTGCTCGTTTTTCTCTCACCGCTGTTCGTGTGGCGTTTTTTTCCTGGGCTTAGTCGTATTTTTTACTCGTGTGGCGTTTTTTTTTGTAGGCTTAGTCGTATATTCTAAAAAAGCAAAAACCTTTTCTGATCCTTTTTTTCCATAAATGTAGACTCTACATTCTTTGAAATTGTTTAGACGGCAATTACAAAAAAATGCTGTGAGCAATATTGAACAAGTCCTGGAGGCAACACTCCATAAAACACCAACTATACCTCCCATCACGAAATCTATCTAAGTTAGACAAACCAGACACGCAGGACACTGCTGGAGAAGCAGGGACGAGCTCATAAGGGATGTACTCCTATGGACCCCCACATATGGCCGAGCAGAAGCAGGACGACCAGCCCGAACATACATACAGCAGCTATGTGAGGATAATGGATGTAGCCCTGAAGACCTGCCAGAGGGGATGAACGATAGGGAGAAGAGGCGAGATAGGGTCAGGGATATCGTGCTGGCGGCACGACATCATGATGATGATAAAAGAAAAGCAAGTCAGATTTACGGAAGATTGTGTAAGGAAAAGCATATTTTAATCCAAAATATATTTACAAATGTTTACCTGTGAGTTTGCCTCTAAATATCGTCCACAGAGTGGAGTATCGATATCCCCTTTATTATTATTATTATTAAAGTAGCTATTGAAAAGGGAGTCTTCGGGTCACCCTCGACTAAATTCGTCAACATTACTTTTACTTATATGATGATAGAGACAAAACGCTCAATAAGTGAATGTAGAAAATTAGTGCAGAGACAAGACACGACTGGGTGGAGGAAGTGATCCACCGGGAACTGTGCAAGATATTTCAATTTGACTATACGAACAAATGGTATATACAAAACCAGGAATCCGTCCTAGAGAATGAAATGCACCAATTTCTCTGGGATTTTGAGATAGAAACGGATCACCTAATATCGGCCAGACAACCAGACCAAGCGATAGTCAACTACGAAAAAATAGAACCTGTCAAATAGTAGACTTTGCCGTCCCGGCAGTACACAGAGTAAAATCAACAGATAGTAAAAAGAGAGATAGATATCTGAACCTTGTTAGAGAGCTAAAGAAACAATGGAAAATGAAGGTGACAGTGATACCAATTGTAATCGGGGCACTTTGAACGATCCCTAAAGGATTGGTAAAGGGACTGAAAGACTTAGAAATAATAGGACAAGTAGACACCATCTAGATTATAGCAGTGTTGGTATTAGCTAGAATACTGAGAAGAGTCCTGGAGACTTGAGGAGACTTGCTGTCCCTTAGTCTCAAGTGAGAAACCATCTGCCAACGTTGGTGTGAAAAACTTAAGAAGGAGAACAATGATTATGCATTGAATGGCAACTGCTAGAAATATACAGACAGCAAACTCGAACTAAGGGAGTACACTGTTGTATATTGACCTTCGACCCGGCCAAACATGCCATTCCAAAGACAGCAGAAGTGACACATTCCGATGGCAGTTATGGGAAGAAATCGCGTAGGCGGGCTTGGCTGACAATATGGGACAAGGTAAAATCCCATGGTACGGTCATAGACGGATGCACCGGAAGAGAGTGACCTGTGAACTGTATGACAGTTATTTCTGCTTGATGACGATCAAACATGTCATTCCAAATATATTGAGTGGTCGATTGAACTATTATATAATTCGGTGAAGACAGGAAGTCAGTTAGTTTGGAGATCAGACCCGTTGGTGACAAGATGCGGTAGAGGAAGCCATCACCAAGCAGAGTGGGCCCCGGGCCTCCGGTTGAGCAGCCCTGGAGAACGAGAAAGACACAACGCTGATGGCCATAAGAGTGAGGGTCAATATATTACAGTTTTGTTCGCTCTCCAACTCCCTCTCACACACAACCTTTCAAATAAAGTGAGAGGTATATTTTTCTAAAAGACTGTCTCGTGTCGTCTTCATGATTGCGTTATTATGTTCTGCATGTATATACATATGACTATACAACAAGAAGATTAGAAACGACTGGGTAGTTAAGGTAATTTAGTTGGAATTGTGAAAGAGATTAAAATTTGACCACGCTTCAAAATTGTATTGGCACAAACCAGAGTCCATCCTAAGGTTCTTCGAGATTTTGAAATATTAACGGATCACCAAATCACGGCCAGAACATCTGACCAAGTGTTGATTAACATAAAAAAATTTTATAAGAAACAAAACAAAAACGAAAAAATGGCGAATAATTTCGGATTTGGCCCAGCGGTTAGAGTGTTCGCCAATGGCCCGGGAGACCTGGGTTCAATCCCAGGTCGAGTCATACCAAAGACTTTAAAAATGGAACTTGACACCACCTTGCTTAACACTCAGCATTATAAGGTACGGTTCAAGGGTAAAGTGGAGCAATCCAGGGAATGGAGTAGCGCCCTCCCCTACACCTTGGTGTAGTAGCTATCGAAAAGGGAGCCTTCGGGTCACCCTCGACTATGGTCGCTAACTTTACTTACAAATGAAGAGGATTCTAAAGCAGTACCTAAGATCGAATATGCTAAACGGGTGAGTTCAGCGTGACAAGAAAACTTGAATTTCCTTCAGTAGCAAACCAGAAAATAACCAAAAAATACTATAAAGTGTATACCTACTTTTAATCACCTGTATACAGATATATATATTGTGGACCAAAAGTAGATATACACTTATATATATATATATATATATATATATATACGTATATATATGTGTGTATGTGTGTGTGTGTGTGTGCGTTTATATATATATACGTATATATATATAATACAAGTATTTTACAAATAAATCATATTAAAACCATATAAAATTAAATACATTAATGGGCGATAGTGTACATTTAGCAATATCAAATCCTTCACAATCTGTCTCAGCGTCTCTTTTTCTCACACATACAAATATACACACCCTTTCTCTTTTTCTCTCCCCCCCTCTCTCTCTCTCTCTCTCTCTCTCTCTCTCTCTCTCTCTCTCTGACCATCCCACCCTTTGTATCATCCACCACTTTCTCTCTCTCTCTCTCTCATACTTTTTCGCACTCTCTTTCTTACTCTCATTCTCACTCACTCATTTTCTAACTCTCCTCCTCTGTACCATTTTCTTTCTCTCACTCTCTCTCTCTCTCTCTCTCTCTTACTGCCTATCTCCATATATCTCTCCACCACTCTCGCTCTCTCTTTCTCAGTCTCTTTCTCACTCTAACTTTCTCACACTCTCCCCTTCTGTCACTCACATTCTCTCTCAGACGCACATATACTCTCTATCTCTTATTCTCTCTCTTTTACTCCCTTTCTCTTTCTCTCTCTCTCTCTCTCTCTCTCTCTCTCTCTCTCTCTCTCTGACGTACTCTTTTACTCTTTTTCTTTATTTTCTTACACATTGAACCGCTATCTGTTACTCTACTTCTCTCTCTCAAACTCTCTCTCACGCCCACTCTCCTCTTTCTCTCTTTCTCTCTCTCTCTCTCTCTTTCTCTCTCTCTCTCTGACGTACTCCCTTTCACTCTTTCTCTTCATTTTCTCTCACTCTGAATCGCTATCTGTCCCTCTATTTCTCTCACTCACACTCTCTCTCTCACGCCTACTCTACTCTCCCCCCTCTCTCTCTCTCTCTCTCTCTCTCTTTCTGACGTACTCTCTTTCACTCTTTCTCCTGATTTTCTCCCACTCTGAATCGCTATCTGTCCCTATATTTCTCCTTCTCACACTCTCTCTCACGCCTACTCCCCCTCTCTCTCTCTTTTTCTCCCTCTCCAATATTCTTCAATATCTTCAGCTTCTTTCTTGAGCAGGTGCCTCAGGTAAATGCAAATACGGTCTTCTTCCAAGCAAACAATAAAAACCTCGAATGGGAATGTCAGCAGGTGTTTCTCTAAAATTCTACATTGTCTTTATTCGTGTATAGAGCGAATGGGAAAACAACAACAACAACAACAAAAAACATGAGTAGACAACGAAGTGGGGAGTCTGTTCATAAAGAGGGGGAAAGGCAGAGAAGGAGTAGAAGGGATGCTTTAAGCATTCAAGGAGTGGAGAGAAAACTACTGAAGGAGAGCCAAGAACAGATTTAGAAAAGAGGACAGCGAAAGAAAGAAGAGTAAAGAGAGAGACGGTAAGACATACAGAAAGACAGGCAAACAGAGAGAGAAGGGGGTGCTGAGAAAAGAAAGATGAAAATAAAGAAGAAACACATGAAAAAGATGATAAAGAAAAGAAATAATTTAGTTTGTGTCAAACAAACTTAGATTGTTAGGAACATAGATAGATAGATAGATAGATAGATAGATAGATAGATCTGAACGGACACATGGATATATTCAGAGATAGATAGATATGAAGACACTCGGATAAATAAGATTGATAGATTGATAGATATGAACTACGTGGTGCTTTCAATAAGTTTCCAGATAGTTTTTTGTACAGGCATTTACAATTGTCGTAGACTCTTGAAAATTCACTATGTTATTGCAATACATCTTATGAGATGACTGACCCATGTTTATGATTTCAGGTTCAAATGAACAGCTACAGCAGGAATTGGAATACACCCTACGAAAGCCTGATTGTCACAGTTAGTGAATTTCCGAAATGTAATCTGGACGTGAAGACACTTTAGAAGAAAGATAAGCAATAAAATTCTGTTTTAAACTCGGAAAAAAATGTCACAGAAACGTATGGAATGCTTCAGACTGCTTTTCGACCATCTTGCATGAATCGAGCATCGGTTTTTGAGGGGCATAAGAGATTCAAGGAAAGCACAGAGTCTTTGAGGGTTGATGAGAGGTGTGGGAGGAGTAAGGAAGTCAATACACCACAGTTGATTGGTCAAAGGGTTAGGCTTAGGGTTACTATGTTGAGGTTTTAAGGGGGTTCAGGAAGAGATTCCTAGGGAAGAGGCCAGCACTCTTCAAATCGGGTCAGTGGCATTTCCAGCAGGACAATGCACCGTCTACAACTCCATCCTTGTCACAGACTATTTGACCAAGATGGGCATCAAGACAGTTCCTCAGACTCCCTATAGAGACAAACCTTGCTCCCTGTGACTTTTCATTATTCTCTAAGCTCAGAGGCTGTCGTTATGAGACGATTGAGGTGAAAGAGGCTGTGACGAAGGTCATTGTCACGCTCACACAAGAGGACTTCCATGGAGCCTTCTAGAATTTGTTGTAACGGTACAACAAGTGCATTGCAGCCGGTGGAGATTAGTTCGAAGGGGACGAGAATTTCATGTGTGTACTATCAATAAAAGTGCCCATACGAAAAAAGTCAGGAAACTTATTTAATATCGTAACAGAACTAGATCATCATCATCATCATATCGCGCTGGTAGCACGGATATCCCTGACCCTCTCTCGCCACTCCTCCCTATCGTTCATCGCCCTAGGTAGGTCTTCAGGACAACAGCCTGTATCCTCACATAGCTGCTGAATGTACGTTCGAGCTGGTCGTCCTGCTTTTGCGCGGCCATGTGTGGGGATCCATGAGAGTACATCTCTTATGAGTTCATCTCTGCTTCTCCAGCAGTGTCCTGCATGTCTGGTTCGTCTAACTTGAATAGTTTTCGTGATAGGGGGCAGGTGGCCGTACAGTTGGTGTCTTGTGGGGTGCTGCTGCCAGGACTTGTTCAGGATTGCACGCAGCATTCTTGTGTAATTGCCATCCAGTTTCTTCTCCAGCCGTTTTGTTAGCGTCCATGTAGTGCATCCATATAGCAGTATCGATGTGACCGCTGCCTGGAAGAAGCTGCGTTTCATTTTATCGGTTAGGTCTGATTTCCATATAATCGATAGCCTATTGATAGCTGTCCATGCTTTCGTTAGCCTCGTTTCGATGTCCTTTTCGGTTGATTCGACGCTGCTTCCTAGGTACGTGAATTTGTCTACTTGTTTAAGTGGGATTCCTTCTAGAGTGGAGATGTCCCCCGTTTGGTTATAGCACACATTTTATAAGAATGTCTGTTCTTTAATCCTGGGGCAGCTGAGGCTAAGACTTCCCCAACAAATGTCCGGTTATGACGATAAGCAATCTGATGATAAGGCTTCAATAATGCTAGAGATTTAGGGAATGCAGAGTACCCCTCCATTGCCATGGCTCCCATGTCCACTCTGACCTGGAATGGTAGCACCTGATAGCGTCCTATCTATGGGTCCAATAGAACTATTTGACATTTAAACTGTGTACTTACGCTAAACTGGATAGTTAGAAGTAGAACTGTTTTCACATTTAACTCTGTGTAAACAAAAACTGTGTATTTATGCAAAACTGAATTATTTGAAAAGAACTGTTTTTACATTGAACTGTGTGAAAACAAATGACTGCTGTTTAATTGAATTGTTAGTGATACATAGCAATACTCGAAACTATTTAAATTTGTTGACATGCTAAACTGAATTGTTTGAAATAGAACTGTTTTTACATTGGACTGTGTGAAAACAAATGACTGCTGTTTAATTGAATTGTTAGTGATACATAACAATACTTGAAACTATTTAAATTTGTTGACATGCTAAACTAAATTGTTTCATAATAAAACTGAATGACCATTTAACTGTGTGTAAACAAATGCCTGATGTTTTATTGAATTGATAGTGTTAAATAGCAAAACTTGAAAACATTTAACTGTGTGCAAACAAATGGTTAATAGTAAATAGAGTTATTCGTATTTGAAAGAAATAAATGAAGCCATTTAACTGCGCAAAAAAAAGAATGAGCTCGAGCTGGTTTTAAAATGTTATCTAAAAAATGTGTTTAGAAATTAAATATTCAATACATATGTATAAGGATGATTTGACATTAAATAACCTACAATGGTTGATATGCCATAAAATCCAACAAAACCTAATCCTATATATTTAATATATTTGTATAAAGAGGATTTGGCATTAAATAACCTACAATGGTTGATATGCTATAAAAACCAACCAAACCAAATTTTATATAGTTGATATATTTGTATAAAAAGGATTTGGCAATAAATAACGTACATTGGTTGATATGCCATAATATCCAACCTAACAAATCATCTATATTTAATTTATATATATAAAGAGGATTTGGCATTAAATTAACCTACAATAGCTGATATGCCATAAAACTCAACCAAACCATCTATATTAAATATGTATGTATAAAGAGAATTTGGCATTAAATAACCTACAATGGTTTATATGTCGTAAAACCCAATCAAACCAAATCATCTATATTTAATATATATGTATAAAGAGGATTTGGCATTAAATAACCTACAATGGGGGATATGCTATAAAACCAAAACAAACCCGACCAAACCAAATCATCAGTCGGTGAGGAAGGAAGTTCACCATATCGGCTAAAACGCTTTCGACTTCTTCACTGGTCGTCCCCAGGGGTTGTGTTTCATTATTTATTGCTGAGAGTTGCGATGAGTTTTTATATTTATTTGGAGTGTTTGTTTTTTTTAATATGTGGTTGGCTCATTCTGTTAGGATGCGTGGTAAGGGTTCTTATTGAATATATCTAATATATTAATACATGTATTGAATGCTATTTTATTCATCCTATTTACCCAACCCCTCCACTCGGGCAGGATATGACACAAGGTCAATTTTTAAGCGGGGTTTAACAGGTTTGAATTCAGAGTTTTCCTTCTCCGAGACTAGTTGCCTCACCAAGGCTGAAGAACCTAGTCTGCCCTACTATTTACTCATAGCTGGAGAGAGAATAATTGGATTCATACCTTTCCCTAGGGTATTAGTGCTATATAGTAGTTTTTATGGTTATTGCTTCGGTTTTTATTGTTATCTTTATATATGATTTTTGCCTTATTTACTAGAACCTTTTTTATATCTGGGGATTTAAGTTTGTCTGTGTCTTTGTTATGCTTTGTCGTTAGATAACGCCTTACGTTAGAGGGGTGGCACGGAAAGCGACGAGAGAGTGTGTTTGTTGTATGGCTAATGTAGGTATTAGCTATTATGTTATTTTCCGAAAGACATGGACAATTAAATTTATAAACTACATTGGTTTGGTTTAAGAAAGTCTTGGGCGAGCTTGTGTTATTTCTAACTATGAAGTTTGGCGTTTTAAATTCAGTTGAATAGATAATGAGTTTTATTTGTTTGGGTTGGTCAGTGGGTCTAATACAGATATGTGTAACAGGCGACCAGCGGGCCATAACGCTTTTTAAAATTCTAAATGGTAAATAAAAAATCTAATTTTGACTTTATTCATTGAGAGGAAAAATATGTTGATTTTCAAAATATCTCGTGAAAATTTTGAAAGAAAAAATGTGTTGATTTCTAAAATATTTCATGAAAATTTTGTGAGAAAAAATGTATTGATTTTCAGAATATTTCATGAAAATTTTGAAAGGAAAAATGTGTTGATCTTAAAAATATTTCATGATAATTTTGATTTATTTCGTATTTTAAAAAATTTTTTTTGAGAAATTTTATTAGAAAAAATATTCGTGGACATTTTTCTGACGCCACTAACCACCACGCCTCTCCTCCAAGGGTCGCGTGGTTGTCACTGCCACTTCACTCTCATTTCTGTGTACACACGTGTGATGTCACGTGTTTGTTGTCATTATTATGATGCATAAATGTTTAGTTTTTTTAGCTATGGAAAGTAATATAATTATATCTTTAAAATTCATCGTCTTTACGATTTTAGAATAATGATTTTTCTCATTTTGAGGCTTCCATATTTTTAATAGTCAACTTTTTCACAGCTACTGCTGATGGTAATTTAGTTTCAGACGCAAAGAGGCGCATTTTTTTTAAACACAGTCTATGAAAATAATGATTTTGGTTCAAAATATGTGTAAGATAAAGTATATTTATAATCAAATTCTCATAAAGGTATCCTGGAAGTACTTATTGGTTGATAATTTATGACTGAAAATTAATATTTTTAATTTTTGTATATTTTTGAAATCCTAAAATTTAAAAACCGAAAGTTGTGGTTTTAATGATTTTTTTTAATTGCCATCCTTCCCAAAAAATTAAAATATATATTTTTTTTAACTTTTTTTATTTTTTTAACACTGTGAACTTTTGGCTTTTTAATGAAGAACATAAACGTTGAAAATACCTTTTTCATGGAATAATGAACTTTTAAACACATTTTTCATGGAGCTCATTATATGCATTAAAAGATGAACATGTGGGCAGCCGAAAAACGAAAAATTGATGACGAAAGAAGGGTATTCAACAGTGAATGGTGTACAAAATTTATTGTCGTCCCACATAACCATGGTGTTTTCTGCCTCGTCTGTCAAATTACAATTGCAGTGATGAAAGAGTATAATATCAAACATCATTACATAACTAAACACTCAGCTCAATTTGATAAAATTGCTGGTCAAGCACGAGTGGACAAAATTGAACATTTGAAAAAATCCATTAAAAACAAGATATTTTTACTACTGATAAGAAAACATTCACACTTGGTGAATGTATAGCAAAAAAAGGAAAGCCTTTCATGGAAGAATTTATTAAAAATTGTTTGACAATAATCGCAGAATATGCATGCCCAGAGAAAAAAAAATTTGGCTGAACAAACTAGTCTTTCCCGTTATTAAATGTTTTCAAAACTTCCCAGGAGACAATCATCTGGAGGTTGCAGGTTCAATCCTGTCAGCAGGCGAGTAACAATATAGGAATATTTAACATTGGTACCCGGTTATGGCTAATAGAATCAGAACAGGCGACACCTGTGGATTCAATAATGAACGTAGTTCAAAGTTCCGTGTAAGTTCCTGAGTTCGACAAATACCTGAAGAAGGCCGGAGGACATATTGGCCGAAACGTTGTGGAAATAAAAATGAAGACTAAGAAAATAGTCCGAAAACCTTTAATGATAAAAGTCATCAAGATTCCTCTCAGAAATTTAGACAGCTAGTTTTCCCCACTTTACTGTCTTATGCAGGACAAATGATCTTTCTGATAATATCAAAATGTTGAGAGAATGAAATCGTGTGAAGCTTTCAGTCTGACTTTGGATGAGAACACTGACATCAGTGACACAGCCCAAATTGTCATTTTCATCAGAGCTATTACTGCTGACTTTGATATTCTTGAAGAGTTTTTACATATGGCAATCCTTACCTCCACAACCACAGGACAGGATATCTGTAAACATATGCTTAATTTAGTGGAAAAGTTTGAACTGAATTCCGCTGAACTGTCTGGTGTTATAACAGATGGTACTCCTTTCATGACAAGTAGGATAAATGGATTCACCACAAAATTTCTAACTGCAGTTGGAGCACAAAAGGTAGTTGTAAACCACTGCATTATTCATCCACAGAACATGTGCACCAAAATTCTGGATTTTGCAGAGCACAAGGACTTAATTATTGACACTTTAAAGCTTTTCTAGATCAGCTTAATAGCGAGTATCCTGATGTTATGTACTTCTCTGCTGTAGGTATTATTTACCAACCCCTCCGCTCGGGCAGGATATGACACAAGGTCAATTTTTAAGCGGAGTTTAACAGGTTTGAATTCAGAGTTTTCCTTCTCCTAGACTAGTTGCCTCACCAAGGCTGAAGAACCTAGTCCGTTCTACTATTTACCCATAGCTGGAGGGAGAATAAGGGGGTTCATACCTTTCCCAAGGGTATTTGCCCGAAAGTGAACGTAATAGCGCGACTGGAGTACGAACTCGCGTACTACGATTCCGCAGTGCATCGCTTTAACCATTACACCACGAGGACACTTCTCTGCTGTAGGTTAGTTCAGTAAAGCTGCCACTTTAAAATGGTTCTGAGATCTGTGACAGGAAATTAAGTTCTTTATGGGGAGCAACATCAGAATGTTGTCTTCTTGAGCGACGAGAACTAGTTGAACGACTGAGCATTCCTCACAAACATTACATAGCATCTGTTTGATCTGGACTTAAGACTACAAGGGAAAAGTCAACTTGTGGATAAGCTGTTTGAGCATATTTGTGCTTTTGAGAAGAAATTGGAACTTTTCCAGGTTTAGTTGAGTAGAATCACATTGACCTAATTCATGTGTCTCGCAACCAGGAAACTGGAATTTCCTAATCTGGATTGTGCTAAATATGGAGCTTGTTTACAAAAGCTGCATGTTGAGTTTGCCGATTTTCAGCTTTCAGACAAAATGAAACTAAACTGAAATCATTTGCTCAACCTTTTGATTTGACAGTGGAAGACAGTCCTGAGGATTGCCAAATCGAACTCATTGAACTGCAGGCTAACATTGACACCAAGAGGAAATATTCTGAAAACAATTTAGTAGACTTTTACAAACTCTTTGTGTGTGAAAAGTTTCCCAATGTGTCCCGTCATGCAAAAAGAATGGCCTCCCTGACAATTAATTTTTATTTATTGCGAACTTTTTGTCCTCATCTTGGTAGTTTTTGTGTTGCTTCTTCTTTCACTACGTTTCGGCCAAATTTCACCTGTGGCCTTCTTCAGGTGATTTACCGTGACCTCGGATAGGAATGCTGAGTCTTGTAACCGTATCCCCAGTAATTACTGCCTTCCATAGTTGTTGTCTATCGCACCACGTTTTTTGACCAAGTAAACCTCTGGCCGGCTTGGGTAGGATTTGAAACCGCTATCTTCTGACAATGCTCACCTGGAACCGTAGAAACTCAACGCCTCTATCCGCTGCGCCACGTCCGCAATAAATAAAAGTCCGCAATAAATAAAAATTAATTCTCAGATTAAGAAGCCTCATCTCAAAATGATTCCAATTAAAGACAAATGGCCTCCCTATTTGGTAGAACCTGCTGCTGTGAGTAATTCTTCTCAGCTGACGGATGAACAATTGACCAATCAGTTAAGGGTGGCTACCACTTCTGTCAAAGCTGATATTAACAATCTGCGCAGGGACTCTAAATTTCAAGAGCCCCCTCTAAAATGTTCTGTAATGCAAATATTCAAAACAGTATTGCTTGTGTCTGATTGTAATATTGTAATTGTGTGTTCAGAAAATAATTTACCCTGTAAAAGTGTAAGCTATGTATAATATTAGTATGCACAGTATTTGAATTTATTGAATACATAAAAAAACAATTTTTTGAGTGGCCTGCTTGAATGTCAGAATTTGGTTATATGGCCCACCGACAAAAAAATTTTGCACACCCCTGTTCTAATATGTCTGCGTAAAATGTTTGTTATTATTTGCTTGTCCAATTTGTAGTTTTTATGCATTTGATTCATGTAATATAGACATAAGGAGAATAGTAATAAGACTCGAACGTCTTCACTGAAAGATAAAAAAAAAAACTCCGCAGTTTTCAACAGAACATGTTTAAATAGTGACTTGCTGCCTAAGTACATTATATACACATATGTATTTTTCTTTTTGTGTTGAAGATAAACAAGTAAACATTTCATAACGAATTGGTCCACTAAGAGATTTGTATTTTTTAAAGAATTATTTTTCGTTCTTACATACGTACATGTTTCCAACTTGTTGCTTTCATCAGAGAGCATTTTGTAATTTAGTTGTTTTTTTGTTTAACAAATCTACATGAGTGACTTCAAGTCTCACTGGGTGCCCCTTTCATATCACCTTGTGCCACATCCAAGCTAAAAGCCTTGTAAATTATGAAATGTTCTCTGACGAAAGCAATACGCTGGAAACATTCAAGTATGTCGGAACAAAATAAATGATTCTTTAAAAAATCTCTGAGTGGACCTATTCATTTTGAAATATATATATATATATATATATATATATATATATATATATATATATATATATGTATATAAGTAAAGTTGGTGACCATAATCGAAGGTGGAGTACTACTTCTTTTCCTGGATTCTTCACTTTACCCTTAATACTTTACCCTTATTGTTAAGGCATTTTTTGGGTCTTTGGTATGACTCGTCCTGGGCCATTGGCGAGCACTCAACTAAAAAGGCAAATGGACACACACACACACATATATATATATATAAACAGAATTCGGCATTAAATAACCCACAAATGTTGATATGCCATGAGACAGCCAAAAACTAAACAAACATAAGTTAACGCCATGGTTTACAATTAGAAACCTGACGTCATTCTCAAGACTCTAAATGACAATTTTGAAAATAGGAATGTAGAAATTTAACCTTTAAGTTATCAGAAAGATGAATACTGAGGTCAAATTTAGCATTAAACGTACATTATGAATTAAACTCCAAGTCTAGAGCTCCTTCACTTCCTTGCTCAATCGACAAGGGCAGTAGAATACACCGACTGTAGAGAGGTAAGACTCCTCTTCAATGACACTAAAGAATCTGATGCTGAGGTTCCAGTATTGCTGGGGCTTTGTGGAATACAGAGCGCCCCTTTATTGCCATCGCTGTCTTGTCCACTCGGGCCCGAAGTGGTAGCACCTGATAGGGTTCGATCTGTTTGTCATATAGAAATAAACTGCGTACTTATTTTGAAATAAAACTGTTTTTAAACAGAACTAAACTGTGTACTTATGCTAAACTGATTTGTTTGAAATGAAACTGTTTTAACATTTAACTGAACTGTTTTGACATTGAACTATTTGTAAACAAAAACTATTTTTATACTAAACTGAATTGTTTGAAATTCAATTTAGCGTTAAATGACCCGAAAAGGGTTAATAGGCTGTAAAACAAAACAACCAACCAAGCCTTCACTTGCTTTGAACATCTTTTTTTTTTTTTGCCGAAAAGAAAAAATTCTCCAAGAAATTATTGTTATTTAAATCAGAACTGCTAAAACTGCATTAGAAGCAGACATCATAGTCGCTCTATAAATATAGACTATAGGAGAAAAAATTATCAAACATGGCAACCATATGTATCGTAAAGTTCGTTGATAATGTAAATATTTTCGTTATTCGATTTTGAACGCAAAATTTATGGGAAGCAAAAATAGATAAAAGATCTTAACACACAGAACTTTATGAACACCAATGACCCTCTAAAAAAGCCTATTTCTTACGGGTAAGTACTACTTGTGAAAAGTCCCACGAAATAGCAGTTATTGCCTATCTCACAAACCATTCAAGAAAGATGAACCAGAAATGCAGAGCAAGGTTAAAAAAGTAAGATTGATTGATCGGTTGTATTTTACGGCATATCAACTCTTATAGATTAATTAATGCAAAATCTTTTTTATGCATATATACAAAATATATATGATTTTTTAAGCTAATAGTTTGTAGGTAACAATTCTAAATAAGACAAGACGAATTTTTTGAGAACAGTTAAATGGTTTCAAGCATTTCTATCAAACCATAAAAATTCTATTCAATAATAATCTATTTTGCACACAGGAAAGATTAGTTTGTGTTAGATAAAAATACTTGAAACTATTTAACTGTGAGTAAACAAATGATTAATATCAAATAGACTGATTACTATTTGATAGCAATACTTAAAACCATTAAACAAATGGTTGGTTGGTTGGTTGGATTTTATGGCATATCAACCATTGTAGGTTATTTAACGCCAAATCCATTTTTATACAAATAATCCGTTCTATTTCAAACAATTCACTTTAGTATAAGTACACAGTTTCATTGTCAAAAACATTTCTATTTCGAACTATTCAGTTTAGTCAAGCAGTTCTAATTCAACTAATTCAGTTTAGTATAAGTACAGATTTTGTTTACAGGCAGTTAAATATCAAAACAGTTCTATATCAAACAATTCAGTTTAGTGTAAATACAGTTTCAATGTCAAAAAACAGTTCCATTTCAAATAATTCAGTTTAGCATAAGCACGCAGTTTTGATATAGGTACAGTTTAATTGTCAAAAACATTTCTATTTCAAGTTTTCAGTTTAGTCAAACAATTCAGTTTAACATAAGTATGCCGTTAGTTCGTAGATAGGGCCCTATCAGGTGCTAGCACGCCGGGCTTGAGTGGACCTGGGAGCGATGGCAATAAAGGGGCACTCCGCATTCCCCAAAGCCCCAGCATTTCTGGAACCTCACCATCAGATTGTTTAGTATCATATCCAGGACACTCGTTGTGGGGGGGTCTTTCCCCTCTACAGAGAAGCAGTCGATGTATTCTACAGCCCCAGCCGACTGGGCAAATTAAACAAATGATTAATTGTTAATAGAATTATTCTTGTTAGATAGAAGTACTTAGAACCAATTCACTAAGTACAAAGAATGGACTTATGCTCGTTTAAAACGTTAGCAACAAAAAGTATTTACAAATCATAAATATTTAATATATATATGCGTAAAGATGATTTGTTATTTCTTTCCTATTTGTTTGCATACAGTTAAATTGATATACACATAATTCGTAAGTGTAGAGCTTGTAGGTAATTTCATTTCGAAATGGGTTTTGTTTGCGCACTAGTTTTGCTGGGGGGGTCTACATATTCAAATGTCTTCACTTATTGCATTCTAACACTTAATTCAATTAAATATGAATCATTTGTTTGCTGGCAGTAAAGTGGTTCCAACTATTGGTTCTGGTTTCTTTGTTTAATGGCATATCAACCTTCGTAGGTTATTTAATGCCAAAGCCATCCTTGTAGAATAACAGCAGAGTGCTATTTAACCCATAACAAGGAGGATAAAGGGGGTCATACCTTTCCCAAGATTATTTGTCCGAAATTGAACCGAATAGAGCGTCTGAAGTTCGAACTCGCTTACTCACGATTCTGGAGTCCATCGCTTTAACCCTTACACCACAAGGACACCCCCTGCAGGTATTGCTATTTAATACTAATTGAACGCCATTCATTCAACATTTGCACAGTTATATGGTTCCAAGTATTGCTATATATCACTAACAATTCAATGAAACATCAGTCATTTGTTTACACACAGTTAAATGATCAAACGGTGTTATTACTAAAAACTGAATTTAGCATAAGTCATTTGCTTTCAATTTAAATGTCAAGCAGTTCTATTTGACCCATAGATAGGACCCTATCAGGTGCTACCACTCCAAGCCAGAGTGGACCTGGGATTAATTGTTGTATAGCCACATACATATATAAGCGGAAACCTAATCAAACATAATTTACGAACTTTAATGAACGAACGAACACACTTCCGCATAAAAATATATATTTCTCACACTTTATTCTCGAAAGGGTTAATGTTTCTATGGTGTGTGAGAGATGGGTGGAGAGACATATACTCAGAGAGAGGACTTCTTCTTCCCATATCTTCTTCCAGGAGCCAGGGCGTGCCAACGCTTGCACCCCCTTGCAAGCTCGTCAGAGACACCTCTGGTCAGCTGCGCGTTCCTCGCTCTCCTGCGATTCTCTGCACTCTAAATCTGGCCGCGTACTTTTCATTACGTTATCTCCTTCCGGTTACTCACCTGTTCGACCCGAGTGCCCTGATTGTGCTGTCCTGTTTACTAATCAAGATGTGACAGTTTGCCAAGCACACAGGGTCACGAGAAACGAACCGAAAATCCATGGCATATGCTATATCACACGATTGCGTTGAAGGGCTACTCCACATTCCCCAAAGCTCCAGCATTCCTGGAGCTTCACCATCAGATTGTTTAATGTTATACCCTGGACACTCTTTATTAGGGGGGGCTCATCCCTCGGCAGAGACACAGTCGGTGTATTCTACAGCCCCTTTATTGTCCTTATTCTCAGGTCCACCCAGATCCAGAAGTCTAGGTTTGGTTTGGTTTCTTTGTTTAATGGCATATCAACCTTCTGTTGTATTGTCATCTACAGCATCACAACGACACAATAATAAAGACGCAGGAAGACTTCTGTAACAAAATATGTACCTCTCACTTTATTGCAAGGGTTCGAAAAGGGCCACTCGAGGTTTGCGTGTGAGAGGGAGCTGGTGACCGAACATAAACTGTAATATTTTGATCCCCACTCTTATGGCCGTCAACGTTGTCTTTCTCGTTCTCCTAAGGCTCACTCTGCTGGGTGATGGCTTTCTTTATGGCATCTTATCAGCATCTTCTCCGCACCTCAACTCATCAGGGCCCAAAGGCCCCTTCGGCCTGATGTGGCTTTTTCCCTACCACATCTAGTCTATAACTCAACGCTTTCCAACTGGAACTGGAACTGTCGACTTCTGTCTTGACTGAGTTATATAATAGTTCAACGTCCACTCGATCTTTGAAATCGCATGTTTGATCGTCATCAAGCGGAAATAACTGTCATACAGTTCACAGGTCACTCTCTTCCGGTGCATCACTCTGTAGTGGCACAGTGGGACCTTCACCTTGTCCCATATTATCAGCCTTAATCCGCCTGCGCGATCTCTTTCAATTACTGGCCATTGGAATGTGTCACTTCCTTTTTTTGGGGCCGGGTCGAAGGTCGAAATACTACAATCATCCGTTAATTATTTTTCAAAATTCCACATTTGGAATTTTCTTCACGTTCGTCTCCATCACCCTCACACATATTTTACAGAATAATTTACAAGGACAATAATGGCTGAAAACACAAAAAGAATCACTTGAACTATAGCAAACAAAGTCTTACTTAGAAGGCGACCTTCTCTCTATGTAACACTTGCCCGGCTAATTATTATCTAAATTTCTTTTACTATATTTGCGTGGTTGGCCATCTTGACATGTGTGCATCAGGGTACAATATGGATGCATCTTTTATCCTCCCAAGACAACAGGCCCGCCGTAATTCCTAGAAGAAATTTCAAAACCTTAAAGGGACCATACTCTGGTCCCAGATCCTGGTCACAAACTTAGTGACCCTGGTCATTCCAACAATACATTTCGCCTGGATTCCTCGTGACCACACTCCAGTTCTTCGCTCAACAGGTTCCTACCTGGAGTAACCGGAGAATTCCATAAACTAAAACACAATATCTTCAAGGCCCAAAACATTCCCCATAAACTACAAAAATCATGGTCCAAAACAAAGTATCACAATACATCCGAATGTATCACAATCTGACACGCATGTAGTAATCACCTAAAATAGACCATGCAAAAAAATTTTTATTTAGCAATGTGTTACCCATTTTTTTCCCATTAAGTTTCTGTTTCCATGCTCATTGGTTTGCAAGCCCTTGAGGAAACATGCTTTACCTGATCAAACCCACGCCGGGTTTCTTTTCAATTTAATCAGGAACCCTCGTGGCTACCAATATGTAGGCACCTCGTCTTTCCCAGATTCGTTTCGTTTCGCCAAATAACGCACGAATCCAAAACACCCTCGTGACTGAAAGACTCAGACATCATCCACAAAATATTAGAGTAGGCCACGCCTTTTTTTCTTTTATTCCATCCTTGGAACTCCAAACTAAAAAATAAAAGGCACCATAGGCCTTCACAACTTCATGGGCCGGCGAATTCTTCGATAGAATTACTTCCTTTGCCGTCTACCTAACAACAATCTGTAACACCACTTGGATGACTGTCTGTCCTAATCTCGCGTCAGCCACCGATTCGTCAAAACAGAAACTCAAGAAAGAATATTTCCTATTCCACGAAAACCCAAATTCTAAAAAAACATTTAGAATCAATATAATTTCAATTATTAGTAGTAGTAAAGTTAGCGACCATAGTCGAGGGTGACCCGAAGGCTCCCTTTTCGATAGCTACTACACCAAGGTGTAGGGGAGGGCGCTACTCCATTCCCAGGATTGCTCCACTTTACCCTTGAACCGTACCTTATAATGCTGAGTGTTAGGCAGGGTGGTATCAAGTACCATTTTTAAAGTCTTTGGTATGACTCGACCTGGGATTGAACCCAGGTCTCCCGGGCCATTGGCGAACACTCTAACCGCTGGGCCAATGTCCCGGTGTTATAAAATCCTCTGTTAATGGTTTTCGTCAAATTTCACAATATGAAACAGAAAAAAGAATTGTCTAATGTCGCCTTTAAACTCTAACTCAAATTTTTTTCTCTTTACAATAAGTCAAAACAATATTGCAATCACAGTTCACAAATGTTCAGTTTCCTTTTCTTCTTTTTTTCAATCTATGTACTGTCTATTTTACTAAAAATGTCTGTTCTTTCTTTCTTTTTCTATATACTGTGTTCAACAATGATCAAGTTTGTTTTTGTTTTTTTGTGCCATTCTCATTGTCCTGTAGCTTTTTTCTTTTTTTTTGTTTTTTTTTTTGTTTTGTTTTCCTGTTTTGTTTTTTTTTCATAATAAATTGCTCATTCACTGTCCCTTTTTTTCCAACCTTATATCTACCTCTCTCTGTCCTTACCTTAACACAATAACTATCAGTTCGCTTCCCAGTTTATTCAATTTCTGTCTATAGCACCATAAATTAAGCCTGATTTATAATAAACTTTCTCAATAGCTTACGAGCATTCTTCTTCTTCTTTTTTTTCTTTGCACAAAATATCCCAGGGTTTTTTTTCTAAACAACCCAAACTTTATCAATTCAGCTAACAACATTTCCCAATCCAAAACAATTCCTAATCCGAATCTGCGAATCTTCGCCACACCTGGTTCCGTCAAAATTCTGCGCACCTCTTAATTATATCCAAAACCCTGTTTCAAAATATCTTCCCCAATAACAATCTCAAAGCTCCACTCTCGGTGGGGGGGAACTCACAAAATACCTGTCTGCCTCGTCAGACACAAAAAAACATCTGTCTCTTAGTTACTCTGCCTCCACGGCGTGACCATTTTCAATCGATACGGACCACGACAAGTCCGAGACAATACCCATGTCTCCAATAATTGGTATCAACAACTTCCACAAGAAAAAAAACCGGCCTGATTCTACCAGCGCCGAAAATATCGATTCTCCCAACTTCTCAAATATCGAAAAATTATATGCGCATTCTTCAGACAAACCACCAATGTGCGAAATTCTTGGACAACCCCATTGATGCTCCCAAGATTCCATCTCTCGGATTAAATGTTAATTTCCAATTCACCAGTTCAAACCATGAAAACTTGCCCAAAGGGTCTTAACTACAGATATGCGGGATTGCAGATCCTGGACTGAAATTCTAATTTTCAATCATCACTTGTCCGGACCACTGACAAGTTACTACAAATTTTTACTCACCAATAAAAATTTCCATTCATAAAATTTATTGTTTACTATAACTCTTTACTCACAAAGACTATAAATTCATTTATGAAAATATTGTTTATAATTGCTGTCTATCAAAAAACGAGCAGCAACTGTCCCAGTCATCTTTGTTTCCCTTTGTCTTTCTCTCCCTTACTATGATACAATATTACACATAGCAGTAATCACAATTTTTATCTAGGGATCACAAAATTAAAAAAAAAAAAATTATTTCCAATTTTATCCTTCTAGAAAGGCCCTGGTCATCAAAACTAATCTTTCACTATTAAAATCAATTTACATCCTTTTTTTACGAACCCAAATTAAATGACAGAGAGATATAGAAGTTATATGAATGAGCGATGGACTTACAGTGCTTTTTTCTTCTCTTTTTCTCTTTACTGTTTTTTTCTTCTTTTCTTCTTATTTTCTGGGGGCCTTGTATTTTCTCTGATCGTCTCCGTGGAAACCAAGTCCGTAACCATATCATGACGATATGTCTGGTTTTTGGCACCAAATTGCACAATGTTATACTCTTATGTGCCGTATCATAACGACACAATAATAAACAGACGAGTAATAAACGACGCAGGAAGACTTTTTAAACAAAATATTTACCCCTCACTTTATTGTAAGGGTTCGAAAAGGTTTACGTGTGAGAGGGAGCTGGAGATCGAACTGGAACTGGAACTGTCGACTTCTGTCTTGACTGAGTTATATAATAGTTTAACGTCCACTCGATCGCCCACTCGATCTTTGAAATCGCATGTTAGATCGTCATCAACCGGAAATAACTGTCATGCAGTTCACAGGTCACTCTCTTCCGGTGCATCAGTCTATGAGTGTATCATGGGCTTTATCTTGTCCTATTTCATCAGCCAATTTCCGCCCACGCGATTTCCTCTCATAACTGCCATTAGAATGTGTCACTTCCTTCCGGTGCATCACCTTGGATGGCATTTTTGGCCAGGTCGAAGGTCAAAATATAACACTTCGTGGGTTATTTATTGCCAAAGCTATTCTCCTAGAAGAACAGTGGTGGTGCTATTTAACCCATAGCTGGGAGGATAAGGGGGTTCATACATTTCCCAAAGGTATTTGTCCGAAAGTGAACGTAATAGCGCGACTGGAGTTCGAACTCGTGTGCTACGATTCCGCTGACCATCGCTTTAACCATTACACCCAAAGTCTATTATCTGTTCAGACTACATGTCTGAGTCAAATAAAACTGTTTAAACATTTGCTGTACTTGAAAGTATTAGATTGGGCGAACAAATGGCTGTTTTAGATTTCGTGTAGGCGAACATCTTCTATTGATGAGATAAGGATATAGTACAAAATTTGAATGTACACAATTAACAGGTAACATAATGACTTGCCATCTTCCTTGATATACAGCCCCATACCAATTAAGGTTTAGAATAGTTTTTTTGTTTTTTTCACAATCATCGTTTTACATTTCGTTTTTTTTTTAAATAAATTTTGGTATATCAACTATTGAGGGTTAGATAATGCCAAATCCTGTTTATACATACGTGGTGCATACGAAAAGTTTCCAGGAATTTTTCTTATGGGCATTTACAATTGTCGTAGACTCTTGAAAATTAACTATGTTATTGCTATACATCTTATGAGATGAGAGACCAATTTTTATGATTTAAGTTTTAAATGAACAGCTACAGCAGAAATTGGAATACACCCTACTAAAGCTTAATTGTCAAAGATGGTGAATTTCAAAAATGCAATCTGGTCGTGAGGACACTTTAGAAGAAGGATATGCAATAACATTCTGTTTTAAACTTGGAAAAAATGCCACAGAAACCTATGGAATGCTTCAGACTGCTTTTGGAGAATATTGCATGAATCGAGCATCAGTTTTTGAGGGGCATAAGAGATTCAATGAAGGTAGGGAGACAGTGAGGGATAATGAGAGGTGTGGGAGGAGTAAGGAAGTCAATACACCACAGTTTATTGGTCAAAGCGTTAGGGTTAGGATTACTATGTTGAGGTTTTAAGGGAGTTCAGGTAGAGATCCCGTCAGGAGAGGCCAGCACTCTTCAAATCGGGTCAGTGGCATTTCCAGCAGGACAATGCACCAGTCCACAACTCCATCCTTGTCACAGACTATTTGACCAAGATGGGCATCAAGACAGTTCCTCACCGTCCCTATAGTCCAGTCCTTGCTCCCTGTGACTTTTGCTTATTCCCTAAGCTCACAGGCTGTCGTTATGAGACGATTGAGGAGATTAAAGAGGCTGTGACGAAGGTCATTGACACGCTCATACAAGAGGACTTAAATGGTGCCTTCCAGAAGTCGTTGGAACGGTACAACAAGTGCATTGCAGCCGGAGGAGATTACTTGGAAGGGGACTAGAGTTTCATGTGTGTACTATCAATAAAAGTGCCCATACAAAAAAAGTCTGGAAAACAATCATATGCACCTCGTATATATTAGGTATCTATGATTGGTTGGATTGGGTTTTATGGCATCTCAAATATTGATATCTATTTAATGCTAAATCCTTTTCATACATATATATATATATGTCATATATATATATTATTTATCATATTTACCAACCCCTCCGCTCGTGCAGGATATGACACATGGTCAATTTTTAAGCGGAGTTTAACAGGTTTGAATTCAGAGTTTTCCTTCTCCTAGACAAATTGCCTCACAAAGGCAGAAGAAACAAGTCTGCCCTACTATTTACCCATAGCTGGAGAGAGAATAATTGGATTCATACCTTTCCCAAGGGTATTAGTGCTATGGGAAATGCAATCAGTCTTGTCCAGGATTTGAACTCGTGTCACCGTGTCCATTTCCTACGACGATAACCATTACACCATCATATATATTATTTATGAACATATTCTTGAAAACATTTTAAAACAAGCCTGAGTCCATTTATTTTGCACACAGTACAATGGTTTTAAGTATTGTTAATCAACTGTCACAATTAGATAATCAGTCATTTGTTTGCACACAGTTTGTCAGTAATTTAATTATTAAATGAAATAGAACTAATCTGCTTGCACACTACTGTTACTATTGTTTGTACATAATTAAATGGTTTTAATTATTGTTATGTGACACAAATAATTCAACTTTAGTCGTTTGCTGACAAATCTTCAAATTGATATCTGACTGCAATGCACATGTTGTACCGTTACAACAACTTCTGGAAGGCCCCTTGGAATTCCTCTTATGTGAAGGTGCCAATGACCTTTGTCATAGTCTCATAACGACAGTCTGTGAGCTTAGGGAATAAACAAAAGTCACAGGGAGCAAGGTCTGGACTATAGGGAGGCTGAGGAACTGTCTTGATGCTCATCTTGATCAATAGTCTGTGACAAAGATGGAGTTGTGGACTGGTGCATTGTCCTGGTGGAAATGCCACTGAGCTGATTTGAAGAGTGCTGGCCTCTTGCGACGGAATCTCTTCCTGAACTCCCTTAAAACCTCAACATAGTATTCCTTGTTGACTGTCTGTCCATTGGGAACCCAGTGCATGTAGATCATGCCAGTGCTGTCAAAAAAAGTGATCATCAAAAGTTTGTGAGTGGCTTTACTCTATGTGGTCTTCTTGGGTCCGGGAGAGCCAGCATGCTTCTACTGGGAACTTTGTCTCTTGGTCTTTGGGTCTTAGCAGTAGATCCAGATTTCATCGCATAGCATTTTTCAAAGTTTAAAACAGAATTTTATTGCATATCGATCTTCTAAAGTCCAGATTGCATTTTTGAAATTCACCAGCTGTGACAATCAGGCTTTAGAAGGGTGTATTCCAATTCCTGCAGTAGCTGTTCATTTGAACCTGAAATCATAAGAATTGGTCAGTCATCTCATAACATTTATAGCAATAACATACTGAATTTTCAGGAGTCTAGGACAATTTTAAATGCCTGTACAAAAAAAGTCTGGAAACTTATTGAAGGCACCACATAAGTGTCTTGGTTTCAGGTTGGAATTGGTGGACAATTTTGGTAAATTCATTGAAGGCACCACGTACATACAATGACTGTATAAGAATTTACGGGTGAACGAGAAAGATAATAAGCCACCAATCGAATAGAACAGACGTCAAAGAATGATTCAAGATCTTAGAATGAAGAAGAGAAATTTTAAAAAGCAAAATCGTTTCGCCAACGTTAACGAAAAAGAGAATCTGCTTAAAATCTAGCAAAATATCAAAGAAAAACACAAGGCAGAAAATCTGAGGAAAAGACGGATGAAACAAAGGAAAGAGCAAGAACGTTTTTCCAGGAACCATACAAATATGCGCGGACTATATTAGATCAACCGAAATCAGGTGTGCTCAAAATGGAGGAAAAAGTTCTGAAGAAACATTTAAAAGACAGATACTCTGATCCCAATCAACATATCCCTCAGTAACATAATAAGAATTTGGTTTGGCCAACTGTCCAGAAGTTAAGGTTCGACACAAACCCACCCACAAGCGAAGAAATAAGGCATATATTCAGCAACAGTAGGAAGAAATCCACACCTGGCCCTAATGGAATACCTTTCCTTTCATATAAACAAAATGTCCTAAAGTTCTCAATTGGATTCATGCTAACCAGAAGTGGACATAAAAAAAATTTTCACGTCAGCAACCACTGGATGATAGCTGACGGTCTGTACATACCCAAAGAAAAGAATTCGAAGGACATTGGCCATATTCGTCCTATCTCTCTTCTCTATGTAGAAGAAAAGATATTTCTATCATGAATTTATAGGCGGATTTTCAATTGATTTAAATATCCTATTCGATACACTCAACCATACTTAAACTGTATTATTTATTTAAGGTCAATATAAAAATTGATAATTTTATATGTAGTAATTAAAATGAATATATAATATTGTTAGTTTTATGTAAAAAAAAACGTTTATAATTTGACGGAAGGTGTTTGGTTTGTTTTTTATTCTAGCTCATTTTATGGTTTGGTTTGTTGGGTTTTATGGCATATCAACCTTTGTAAGTTATTTCACGCCAAATCAATTTTTATGTAAATAATCGGTTCTATTTAAAACAATTCAGTTTAACATGAGTACACAGTTTAATTGTCAAAAACATTTCTATTTCAAACTATTCAAGCAGTTATATATAACAATTCAGTTTAGAGTAAGTAGTTTCAATGTCAAAATAGTTCAATTTAAAACAATTCAATTTAGCCAAAGCTCGCAGTTTAAATGTAAGTACAGTTTAATTGTAAAAAAACATTTCTATTTCAACCTATTTAGTTTATTCAAGCAATTCTACATCAGCTAATTCAGTTTAGTAAAAGTGCAGATTTTGTTTACACACTGTTAAATGTCAGAACAGTTCTATGTTAAACAACTTAGTTTAGTGTAAATACTGTTTCAATGTCAAAAACAGTTCTATTTGAAATAATTCAGTTTAGAACAAGCACGCAGTTCAAATGTAAGCACGGTTCAATTGTCAAAAAACATTTCTATTTCAAGATATTCAGTTTAGCATAAGTATGCCGTTAGTTCTATTTAACCCATAGATAGAGCCCTATCAGGTGCTACCACGCCGGAGTAGAGTGGACCTGGGAGCAATGGCAATGAAGGGGTGCTCCGGATTCCACAAGGCCCCAGCATTACTGAGACCTCACCATCAGACTGTTTAGAGTCACATCCAGAACACTCGTTGGGAGGCGGGTCTTACCCCTCTGCAGAGTTGCAGTCAGTGTATTCTACAGCACAAGCCGACTGGACAACTAGCTCATTTTATGCCAAACCCTTTTCATATATATATATATATATATATATATATATATATATATATATATATATGATTTTTAAACACATTTTGAAGATTACATTTTTAAACAAGCCAGAGCTCTTTTGTTTGTTTGCTGTTGTTGTTTTTTGCACCCAGTTAAATAATTTCATGTAATTTTAAATAATTCAGTTTAGCATAAGAACAGTCTTTTTTACACAGTGATTGATTTAAATACAACGTTTTGTTTACAGAGAGTTAAATAATCAAACAGTTCTATTTCAAACAATTCAGTTTACTATAAGAATACAGTTTTTTGTTTACACACAGTTAGATGTAAAAACACTTAATTTCAAACAATTCAGATTAGCGTAATTACACAGTTTAGCTATATTTAACCAATAGCAAGGACCCTATCAGGCGCTACCACTCCGGGCCAGAGTGGACCTGGGAGCCATTGCAAAGTAGGGATTAACCTCATTCCCCAAATATTTTTTGATAATGAATGTTAGGTGATATTTTCATATTAAATAATGATGCAAGCTTATCATATGAGAATGGTGTAGATAATTTAAATTCTCATCAGAAAAAAATATCAAAATCATTCTTGAAAATAGTATATATAGAGAGAGAGGGGAGAGAGAGAGATAGTATTCTTTGGTCCAGTTAAACCGGAGTTGGAAGTAATTCCATCAGGACAAGAAATTATTCATGAATGAATATTTAAATTTTCCTGGTAAAGAGCTCAATGTACCAATAATACAGAGCAATAAATTCTTTAAGAAAAACAACAAAACCGGTCAGATAGGATGATAAATTTATTTCCATCCTGTTACGCATTTTTGAAATTTCCAAAAACACGAAAAAAATTAACAGGACTTCTTCAGATCTTTTAGATTAAAAAAAAAATAGAATAGACACAGAAAAGTAGGAGGGGAAGCCCACTTCCGTTTTAAATTTTAATTTCGGTTAGAAATGTAGTAAATTTATTTAAAAAAATTTTGACCGAAATTACAGATTTTATATTGAATTAGATTTAAACTTTAATAACCTTACGTAATGATACAGTAATAGATTTATTAAACTATAACAAATGTTTAATTTATTTAAAATATTTTAAAATTTCAAAACTATTTAGAAACCATTAATCAGTTACACTTTTTATGAGTAGTACGTATGTATTATATGTTTTTTTCACAATTTTCTATCGAATATTTCATTTTATTTATTCGTTTACATTAATTCTCAATTTAACTCTATGCTTTTTTTGTGGCCGGTTTTGTTGTTTTTCTTAAAGAATATATATAGATATATGTATATATATATGTGTGTGTGTGTGTGTGTGTGTGTGTGTGTGTGTGTGTGTGTGTGTGTGTGTGTGTGTGTGGGTGTGTGTGCATTTGTATGTGTGTATGTGCATGTGGGTGCTTATGTATGTATGTATGGATGTGTGTGTGTATGTGAATGTGCGTTAATCTGTGTGTGTATGTGATGAAGGTGAGACATTGGCCACATGTGGTTACTAACAAGACAAACAATATCATCGGACTGATGACTGACGTTATTTGCATTATTCCCTGTTTAATTTCCCAGAAAAAGGTAGGAAACTCCCTCCTCCCTAAAGGACAGATTAATGATTACTTCCTGTCGTTAGTACAATTTTGCTGTGTAAATACAACTTGTCGCATGTTAATTAAAGAGATCAGTTCTGTTAAGTAACTCTCCTCAACCCACCCCCCGATCATCCACCCCCTCATGCATATGTCCTGAAAGAGCGATCATGGTATGTCATAGATATTCTTTGATTTTACTTTGATTTTTAGTGATTTATTTTGTTTGGTTGTGTTTAATGGCATATCAACCATTGTAGGTTATTTTAATCAAAATCCTCTTTATGCATATTTATTAGATTATATGATTTGATCGGGTTTGGTTTTATAGCATATTAACCATTGTCGGTTATTTAATGCCAAATCCTCTTTATACATATATTTTAGATATATATGATTTGGTTTGGTTGAGTTTTATGGCATATCAACCATTGTAGGTTATTTAATGCCAAATCCTCTTTATACATATATATTAAATATATATGATTCGGTTTGGTTGGGTTTTATGGCATATCAACCATTGTACGTTATTTAATGCCAAATCCTCTTTATACATATATATTAAATACATATGATTTGGTTGGGTTGGGTTTTATGGCATATCAACCATTGTTGGTTATTTAATGCCAAATCCACTTTATATTGACCAATTTGATTTCATATCGGTCAATATAAAGTGGATTTAGCATTTATATATATATATATATATATATATATATGGGGGGATTTAGTTTGGTGGTGTTTATGGCATATCAGCCATTGTAGGCTATTTAATGCCAAATCCTCTTTATACATATATATCAAATATATAGGATTTGGTTGGGTTGATTTTTATGACATATCAACCCTTGTAGCTTATTTAATGCCTTATCTACTTTATGTATATATATCAAACATATTTGATTTGGTTTGGTGGTGTTTCATGGCATATCAACCATTGTAGATTATTTAATACCAAATCCACTTTATACATATACATTAAATATATAGGAATTGGTTTGATTGGGTTTTATGGAATCTTAACCATTGTGTGTTATTTAATCCCAAATCCTCTTTAGACATATGAATTAAATATATATAAATTGGTTTCTCTGAGTTTTAATAGAACATCAACCGTTGTAGGTTATTCAATGCCAAATCCTCTATATGAATATGTATTAAATACATAGGATTTGTAAACACATTTTGTTAATAACGTTTTTAAAAGAGCCGAAACTCATTTTTGCACACAGTTTCAAATCGTTTCAAGTATTTCTATGTATCACTAACAATTCAATTAAACATCAATCATTTGTTTAAACATAGATTAAACTGTTCGATTTCTTTCAATTCAATTTAGCATGAGTCATTTGTTTGCTCTTAGTTTAAATGTCAAACAGTTCTATTTGACCCCTTGGATCGGAACCTATAAGGTGATGCCACTCTTGATCAGAGTAGAGTTTAGAGCAATGGTTTTCAGACTTTTTTGCCACTACCCCCTTCACCACCGGACCAAAATGCCAGCGCCCACCTACCCCCCCCCTTTCAACGAACGCTAGAACGACGGTAATGTTAAATGTCATAAGAATTGGTTGATTCTTCAATCACAAACAGTTTGAAGAGAATAAAAAACAGATCTTAAGGCAACCCGAAAGAGAAATTAAGAAGGGGAGAAGAAATGAGAAATAAAAGTAACAGAGTTAAAAAGGGACGGAAAGTTAAACGTCGCAGCGAGAAAACGGGAAGTAAACAAAGGGGAAAGCGGTGACAGGGGAAAATTGTCCCTTACAAAGAGAGTTCTGGATACAGACGTGACAAGTACGTCTAGTTGCAGCGACTGGGGGACGCTTAACTAAATCGCCCCGTTTTTCCGGCCTTTCTACCAACACCAACGTTACATTTTACTGTAATTGCTCCAACGCCCCCTTCATAATTTCAACGTCCCTATCCGACTCGCCAGCGCCCGCTTTGAAAACCACTGGTTTAGAGCGATTACAATGAAGAGATACTCCGCATTCCACAAAGCTCCAGCATTATTAGATTAATCATCATCATGTCGCGTCATCAGCACGGATATCCCTGATCCTCTCTCGCCACCCCTCCCTATCGTCTATCGCTTCCGGCTTATCCTCAAGCTCACATCCCGTATCAGCACAGAGCTGTTGTATGTAGGTTCTAGCTGGTCATCCTACCTTTGCTCGTCAATGTGAAGGGGTCCACAGGAGTACGTCACTTATGAATTCGTGTTAATTTAGTAAGGTGGTATCAAGCACCTTTTTTTAGTCTTTTGTGTGACAAGACCTGGGATTGAAGCAGCTCATTGGCGTAGTGGGTTGAGTGTTCGACAATGGTCCGAGAGACTGGTGTTCAAATCCAGGTCGAGTTGTACCGAAAACTCAAAAAATCGTACTTGATGTCTCAGCATTTTAAGGTACGGATCAACGAAAAGTGAGCAATCCAGGGAAAGGAATAAAGCCCTTTCTTACACCTCGGTGTAGTTGTATTTTATGGCACATCAATACTTGTTGGTTATTTAATGCCAAATCTTGTTTTAGCATACTCGTATATATTATATGATTTTTAAGCGAATATTTTGGAGGTAACGTTTTAAACGAACTAGACCACATTTGTTCAAAGCTATCAAATAATGATATTTAACACAAGTAGTTCTTCTTACACATAGTTGATTTATTTCTATGATTGCTATTAAACAATTATAATTTTGCCCAGTCGGCTAGGGCTGTAGAATAAACTGACTGTTCCTCTGGCCCAGTGTGGTAGCACCCGATAGGACCCTATCTATGGGTTAAATAGAACTAACGGCATACTTATGCTAAACTGAATTGTTTGATTTAACTGAATAGCTCGAAAAAGAAATGTTTTTGACAATTAAACTGTACTTACATTTAAACTGTGTGCTTATGCTAAACTGAATTATTTGAAATAGAACTGTTTTTTTAACATTGAAACTGTACTTACACGAAACTGAATTGTTTATCATAGGACTGTTTTGACAATTAATAGTGTAAACTAAATCGGTACTGATACTAAACTGAATTCGATAAATTAGAACTGTTTAACTAAACTGAATAACTTGAAAAAAAATGTTTTTGACAATTAAACTTTGAAATGGAACCGACTATTTTCATAAAAATGGATTTGGCGTTAAATAACCTACAAAGGTTGATATGCCATAAAACACAATCAATCAATCAATCATTATAGAAAGATCTTCTCCGCAGTGATGATGTCGGTGAAAGGTCTACACTTTTTTATCTGACGGTGTCTAGATATTTTCATGAAGCGCTTGTAATTTTTAGGTAAATAAAATATAGAATACATACGGAAGGTCTCTATGCTTTTAGTATTAATTATCTGGGTGTTGTATATCAATCAGGGATGTGTCTGAGCAGGACACTCCAGTGAAAGCAGTCACATGGTTTATTGGAAGTCATGGGCGTTATGAAATGATATATGTAGATGGCATGTGAGGGTTCGAGGCAGTTGGGGTCAGTTGTAGGCAGTGTGAGTCAGTGTCAGCTTGAAGTCACTGAGAGTGTCCGATGGGGGATGCGGCCCAAAGCACCCTATGGTTGAGTACCATAGGCTGAGAAGCATAAAAGTGCCAAATAGGTTCGTGAAGTTAACACAGCGTGGTATGGTCAAGATAAGAAGTTATAGGTCAATATAGCAGTCTGTCTTGTCTCCATCCGTCCACCTGTCTTTCTAACACTACAGAGATTTGACCCCTTTCGAAAGAATAAAAAGACTTTTTTTTCATGCTATACAACATTGACACCAGATGTAAAAGTTAACCAGCAAAGTTATGTTGCCTTTTACCGGATATCTGCTGCCCTTTAACTGGTATCTTCTACCTTTTACTAGATATCTGCTGCCATTTATTTGATATCTGCTACCTTTCACCTGATATCTTCTACCTTTGACCAGAATACTGCTACCTTTTACCAGATATCTGCTACCTTTTACCAGATATCTTCTACCTTTTACCGGATATCCGCTGCCCTTTGACTGGTATCTTCTACCTTTTAACAGATATCTGCTGCCATTTATTTGATATCTGCTAACTTTCACCTGATATCTGCTACCTTTTACCAGATATCTGCTACCTTTCACCTGATATCTTCTACCTTTTACCAGATATCTGCTAACTTTTACCAGATATCTGCTACCTTTCACCTGATATCTACAAACTTTTACCAGATATCTGCTACCTTTTACCAGATATCTGCTACCTTTCACCTGATATCTTCTACCTTTTACCAGATACCTGCTACATTTTACCGGATATCTGCTGCCCTTTGACTTGTATCTTCTACCTTTTACCAGATATCTGCTGCCTTTTATTTGATATCTGCTACCTTTCACCTGATATCCGCTACTTTTTACACGATATCTGCTATCTTTTATTTAATATCTTCTACCTTTTACCTGGTATCTGCCATTTTTCACCTGGTATATTCCACCTTTCACCCGCTATCTTTAATTTTTTAGACTTCAACTTTTACCTTTCACTTATTTATTTATTTATCTATTCACAACGGATGACTAGAACATTAAACGATAACAGTTACAAAATTCTCTCAGACAAAAGAAGCCGTTTTGTAAATAGACTGTAATCACGTTTTGACTGTTTTATTCTACGGTCTTCTTCAGGTGCAAGAAGTGTTAAGCATGAAGCAAAATGGGTCACTGTGGGTATCAAAATATATAAATGACGAAATAATTATAAAATAGTTTATTAATGGTTATATATTTCATGAATATCTTGCATGATATCTATAACTAATACCACAGCAACAACTACAACAACTATTATTATAAATAATAATAATAATAATAATAATAATAATAATATTGACAACAAAGTAAATGATGAATGTAGTCTGATTATTTCGATTGATGAGGAACCTGCCAAAATGTGAGATATCTTTCCACTCCTGAAGAAGTTCAGAGAATGGATTGGCTGAAACATTCTAGTGATAATAATAATAATAATAATAATAATAATAATAATAATAATAATAGATTGGCAAGAATAACCCAAAAAGAGTACAAGCACGACTGGGCAGGAAATTTGATCGAATGGGAATTGTGCAAAAGATTTAAATTTGAACAAAGTTTTATGCAGAAACCAGAATCCATCCTAAACAATGAGACACGTGAAGAAGTTCCTTTTGATCTTGTGATAAAAACAGATTAACTAATCCCGACGAGGAGACTTGACCTAGTGCTAATTAACAAGAAAAAAGAAAGCATCACGGAGCGAATTCAAAAGAAAGTGAAGAGATAGACAAATAAAAGCTTCTTTCCAGAAAACTAAAATGGTGAAACATGACGGCGAGTTGGAGTTGGTTCCCTTAGAGCATTTACCAAAAACATGGGGAAAAAAAGACTGAATGAATATGAACTCTGGTAAAGAATCAACAGCAGCAATGTTAAGATCGGCTAGAATACTGAGAAAAGTCTAAAAGATTTGCAGAGACTTGCCATAAATTTTTTGAAAAACTACCGATCAAAACTGACATGATAAGCTCCCAAAGACATGTTAAGTAAGTGTGTTTGTTTGTTTGTTTGGAATTTATGGCATATCAATCTTTGTAGATTATTTAATGCAAAATCCATTTTTATACAAGTAAACAGTTCTATTTCAAACAATTCGGTTCAGCATAAGTAGTCAGTTTAAATGTCAAAAACATTTCTATTTCAAGTTATTTACTTTAAACAAACAGTTCTAATTCAAACAATTTAGCTTAGTATTAGTATAACAATTCGGTTCAGCATAAGTAGTCAGTTTAAATGTCAATTCTATTTTAAACAATTCAGTTTAGCGTGAATATGCTGTTTAAATGCAAAACCTAAACTCTCGAAAGAGTTTAGTTCTATTTGACCCATAGATAGGAATCTACTATATGCTACCACTCCAGGCCAGAGTGGAGCTGGGGGGAATGGCAATGAAGGAGTACTCTGCATTCCCCAAAGCTGCAGCATTACTAGAACCTCACCATCAGATTATTTGGTGTAATGGTTAAAGCGATGAACTGCGGAATCGTAGTACGCGAGTTCGTACTCCAGTCGCGCTATTACGTTTACTTTCGGGCAAATACCCTTGGGAAAGGTATGAACCCCCTTATTCTCCCTCCAGCTATGGGTAAATAGTAGGACGGACTAGGTTCTTCAGCCTAGGTGAGGCAACTAGTCTAGGAGAAGGAAAACTCTGAATTCAAAACCTGTTAAACTCCGCTTAAAAAAATTGACCTTGTGTCACATCCTGCCCGAGCGGAGGGGTTGGTAAATAGTACCATCAGATTATTTAGTGTTATATCCAGTACACTCCTTGGGAGACGTCTTACCCCTCTGCAGAGGTGCAATCGGTATATTCTACTGACCCAGCTGACTGGGCAAATGTTAAGAAAGGGTCACAAAATAAAACAAAATGGTGACCACAGGTTTTCTGTTTCTACAGAAACAGTCCAACCGAAGAAGACCAGTATTTTATAAGAGCATCTGTTATATAAATGGGCTTTTATGACAGCGAAATGCATGCCAACTCTTTTATAAAAGAGTATCGTTGATTTTAGAAGTACAAGTGTGATTTTAGAAGTACAATGGTGATTTTAGAAGTACAAGTGTGATTTTAGAAGTACTGGAGTGGTTTTAGAAGTACTATGACGAGTCATTCAACGCCATAAAAAACAATTATTTTAAATGGAAAACCGATTATGCAAAACAGAATTGCAAGTGTAGGTTTTGCCGGGAAAGAGATTGTTGTACTTCCTACATAATGGACTCGGCCTTTCTCATAAATAAACGTCAACGAGAGCATCAGGTGGTGTGCACGAATCAGTGTGACAGAATCACGTTTGATACCATTTGTGTGGTGGACAGATAATCACTACCACACTGGACTCTCAGCTTTCTACCCACTAATAACTGTTTAACCAGGTTCACTTGTATCTTGTTTCTGTTACTTGAATATATATGTTTTTCTATCAAACCTTTTGTGTTCGCTGTGTCTTTCTTTGATCAGCATCACAACAGAGATGAAATGCAGCAAACTTACATAAAAGAAGTACAAGACAAGACGTGTTATATTTTGACCCCTCGCCCCGGCCTAAAAATGCTATTCCAAGGTGATACACCGGAAGGAAGTGACACATTCCAACGGCCAGTAATCGAAAGAGATCGCGTGGGCAGATTAAGGCTTATGATATGGGACAAGGTAAAGGTCCTATTGTGCCATTACAGTCATGCACCGGAAGAGAGTAACCTCTGAACTGCATGACAGTTATTTCCGCTTGATGACGATTAAACATTCGATTTCAAAGATCCAGTAGGCGATCGTGTGGGCGTTGAGTTATTATTTAACTCAGTTGAGTTTGGGTCCCAGAGCAGTTGCCAGCAGACTCCCAGAGGGTTAGAGACGAGATGTGGTAGGGAAGACCACACCCGACCGAGGGGGTCCTTGGAAAGCCCCGATGGAGTGGACCCCAACATCAGGAGAACAAGAAAGACACAACGTGACGGTCATAACAGTGGGGTCAAAATATGAAGTTTACGTTCGGTCTCCGGCATCCTCTCACATGCAAACCCTTAAACAACCCTTTCAAACCCTTGCAATAAAGTGAGAGGTATATATTTTTTAAAGAAGTCTTCATGCGTCCTTCATTCCTGCTTCCTTTCTTTATGCGTCTTTATCGTTGTGTCGTTGTGATGCTGCATGAACGTGTAAATGACTATATAACAGACGCAACGAGGCGGAAAAGATGATATAATAGGAGTTGTACAAGAGACTGAATTTTGACCAAATGGTATATGCGCAAATTAGGATCCATTCTAGAGAAGAAGACACAAAATTCTCTGGAATTTTGATATTGGTTAGTTGTTTGGGTTTTATGGCATATCAATCTTTGTAGGTTATTTAATGCCAACACCACTTTTATACAAATAAACAATACTATTTCAAACTATTGAGTTTAGCATGAGTACACAGTTTAATCGTCAAAAATATTTCTGTTTCAAACAATTCGGTTTTGTACAAGTATAGATTTTATTTACACAGTTGTGGACTGGTGCGTTGTCCTGGTGGAAATGCCACTGACCCGATTTGAAGAGTGCTGGCCTCTTCTGACGTAATCTCCTTCTGAACTCCCTTAAAACCTCATCATAGTAGTCCAAACCCTAACCCTAAACCTTTGGCCGATCAACTCTAGTGTATTGACTTCCTTACTCCTCCCACACCTCTCATCATCCCTCACCGTCTCCCTACCTTCCTTGAATCTCTTATGCCCCTCAAATTCTGATTCTCGATTCATGCAAGATTCTCCAAAAGCAGTCTGAAGCATTGCATAGGTTTCTGTGGCATTTTTTCCAAGTTTAAAACAGAATTTTATTGCATATCGTTCTTCTAAAGTGTCCTCACGTCCAGATTGCATTTTTGAAATTCACTATCTTTGACAATTAGGCTTTAGAAGGGTGTATTCCAATTCCTGCTGTAGCTGTTCATCTGAAATCATAAAACTTGGTCAGTCATCTCATAAGTTATATAGCAATAAGATACTGAATTTTCAAGAGTCTACGACAATTTTAAATCCCTGTACAAAAAAAGGTTGGAAACTTATTAAAACCACCACGTATATATTGGTAAAAAGTATTGATTTTATTAAAATCCGTTCTTGATAGTACCGATTGGGCGACCTAAAGGAACTTTTTAAGCCGGTCAATCCAAATGACATTTTTTTTTATTCCTGAAGAAAGTAAGACTGTACCAAAATATCTAAATACTCCACAGTCTTCTACAAACTGTTATTCGACAACGAATGTTAACAATAAAGGATCTTTCTCGAAAACTATCTTTCTGCAACGAATGATTATTTTATAAATCGACTTGTGTTAGCATTAAATGATCAACTGGGTCTGATAACCTGTAAAGCAAAGCAAACCGAACCGAAGCCTGCGGAAGTTTGCTTGGTAGTAATATCACATCTACTGAAAGTGATATCAACATACGCATTGGAAAAACCTAGAGTGTTACTTACAGGTTTGTGACCATATGAAAATCTAATCTTGAAACATTTCAACAAAACGCGAGAGAAAAAACACAAGGATGCTACGAGCAGTTTTAAACAAATCCTGGAGGTAGTACGCCACAAAGCAACAGCTGTATGGCTACTTACCTCGCATCTCACAAACCGTCCAGTCAGAATGACATACTGAGCACTACTAGTGAAGTAAGGACGATCCCATAAGTGACGTTCCATTCAGCACTACGACAATAGGTACGGATGGCATTAAAGAACCAATGGAATCTCTATCCTTAGCATGACTTAATGATGATAATGATGATGATATATATGAACATATACTAAATTTATATAATCTTTTTCGTTTGAAGATATTAAATGATATTTTTAGGAAAAAAATATATAAGGTAACCACCCCAGCCTGTCACATTTACTTGGACTGTTTGTTTTGGCACCAAATTCCAAACCAGCACCTGAAAGCTGACAATGTTGGCACGGAATGTTTACTCTGGTTTTTCGCGCCTTTGTACCAAGTGAGTCATTTCAAATATATACTTACCGATTTTCTTTTTTTCTCTTATACATAAAAACCTACTAACACAAAGATATAAACACACGCACGAATATATATATATATATATATATATATATATATATATATATATATATATGATAATATAATAGAAAATCGCTTGTGTGTTCTGGTAATTAAAGAAAAAAAGAAAATAACATTTTAAAATTCTTTTTACAGTTTTGTCTGTGTTTTTTTTTTAGCAAAATATGTGTAAGAGAAACTACGAGAAAACTTTCTTTTTCTCCTTTCTTTATTTCATTCTTTCTTTTTATATATATATATATATATATATATATACATATATATCAATTCTGCTTAATTCTTTATTCATTCATTCATCCTTTTCTTTCAACTTCTTTGCATCAACGGCGTTTACTTCTTTTTATCTGACTGTCTTTCTTTCTTTCTCTCTCTCTCTCTCTCTCTCTCTCTCTCTGTCTCTCTCTCTCAGTTGGCTGGGGCTGTAGAATACACCGACGGCACATCTTCAGAGGAGTAAGAACCCTCCAACGAGTGTCCTGGATATGAGACTAAACAATCTGATAGTGTGGTTTCAGTAATGCTGGAGCTTTGGGAAATGCGGAGTACCCTTTCATTACCATCGCTCCCAAGTCCACTGTGAGCTCGAGTGGTAGCACGTAATGGGGTCCTATCTATGGATTAAATAGAACTAAACTGCGTACTTAATGCAACCTGAATTGTTTGAAATAGAATTGTTTTTAACACTGAAACTCTACTTACGGTAATATAGAACTGTTTTGACATTTAACTGTGTGTAAACAAAATCCATATTATAGTAAATTCAATTGGTTGAATTAAAAAAGTTTGACTGAACTGAATGGCAAAAAAAGACATTCTTATCATTAAGGGTTTTCGGACTATCGTCTTCATCTTTATTGCTTTTTGGCCGATATGTCCTCCGGCTTTCTTCAGGTGTTAGTCGAACTCGGGAACCTTCACGGAACTTCGAACTTTGTCCTTTATTGAATCCTCGGGATCGCCAGTTCTCAGAAATTTAGACAAATGAAATAGAAATGTTTTTGACAAACTATATACTTATCATCATCATCATCATGTCGCGCTGGTAGCACGGATATCCCTGACCCTCTCTCGCCACTCCTCCCTATCGTTCATCGCCCTAGGAAGGTCTTCAGGACAACATCCCGTATCCTTACATAGCTGCTGAATGTATGTTCGTGCTGGCCGTCCTGCTTTTGCACGGCCATGTGTGGGGGTCCATAAGAGTACATCACTTATGAGTTCGTCCCTGCTTCTCCAGCAAAACTGAATTGTTTGACAAAGAACTGTTAATTTGTATAAAATGGATTTGGCATTAAATAACCTACAATGGTTGATATGCCATAAAACCCAACCAACCAACCAACCAACCAATCTCCCTCTCTCTTTCTTCTTTTCTCCACGCCCTTTATAACGTAACTCGTTTTTTAATAGTTATGTATTCACGTCAGTTTAGGTGCATCACAAGGTCAGAAGCATGAGGCACTTAGTGAGGATCAAACTCGCTAACAATGGTCTGTTAATCTAGTTTGCTAAATATTGCACAACGTGAGGAGCCCGCATTTGTTTTTATCAAACCTAGGACGACATTAAGCTTTGACAAATGCTGAGTACCCCTTCATTGCTATTGCTCCCAGGTCTATTCTGGCCCAGAGTGGTAGCACCTGATAGGGAGTTATCTTTGGGTCAAATAGAACTAAACTGTGAACTTTTGCTTAACTGAATTGCTTGAAATAGGACTGTTTTGACATTTAAATTGCGTACTTATGCCTAACTGAACTGTTTGAAATAGAACTGTTTAAAAATTGAACTAAACTGTGTACTTATGCTAAACTGAATTGATTGAAATCAAACTGTTTTTAACATTGAAACTGTGTACTTTTGCTCAACTGAATTGTTTTAATAGAACTGTTTTCATATTTAACTGTTTGTAAACAAAAACTATACTTATACTAAACTGAATTGTTTAAAATGTAATTCGGCGTTAAATGACTCGTAAAACCAACCAACCAACCAGCCAACGGTCACACACACACACACACACACACACACACATACAGAGATACGCTCACACATACAGAGAGAGAGAGATAGGAGGATAAAGAGAGAGAGAGAGAGAGAGAGTAAATACATGACAAAGTGAGAGAATATGTTTGAGAGGTAAGAAAAAGCGATAAATTTCAAGCCGCTTCTTTGGATAAGCGGGAGAAAGATGCCTGATGTGAGAACAAAAAAAGAAGAGTTTTTGTTTTTACGATTAATCTCAAAAGTAGATCCATCACATCACCCTCCACACACCCCACCACCTTCTTCACCCTTAAGTGTCGAGTAGAAATCCTCGAAAAATCCGGGATTGGTGCTGAAAAAGAAAAAAGGTGATAGGTTGCGTCAAAGGTGTGGGAAAAGAACAAACGTCATTGAATGCAATCATTTAAGCTACACTTTCTGAGATTGCAATAATTGGGCAGCGGTGGTAGTGGCGGCTGTGGTGTGGTGGTGGAGCAAGTATTAACTTAATTACAATGCCGAAAACACTCGCAAAATAATAAAAACAAGCAGATTCAATATATCCGACACACTCTTATTGGACACATTCACCCACTCTTCCGAAATTAAGGCATGACACCATATCATCATCTAGTCACGCTGCCAGAATGGATTTTCGTGACTCTCTCTCTCTCTCCCCCTCTCTCTCTCTCTCTCCATCCATAATTGTTCTTCCTTGCTATCCAGCAGTTTCCCGCATGTCTTTTCGTCTTATTGGGATTGTTTTTTTTCAGATGGGTGGTAAATGGCCGTACAGCTGTTATTTCGTTGGGTGTTGCTTTCAAAGTGCATACGGTGGAAGAAACTTCTGAATTCTTACATAATAAATTATCTTTATCCCGGTATATACCGCCTAATTCTGCAATTATATATTTATATATATATATATATATATATATCATGATGCCATATATATATGTATATGTACATTTATTATCAAGGAGAGTCGATAGCATGGAGTCCTTTGACTCTCTTTTCTAAGCTGGTCATCCTCACTTGTAGATTCCATATATTTCTCTGATGCAGATAAGAAATTATTGGGGGTGTAATGGTTAAAGCGATGGTCTGCGAAATCGTAGCATGCGAGTTCGAACTCCAGTCGCGCTATTACGTTCACTTTCGGACAAATATCCTTGGGAAAGGTATAAACCCCCTTATCCTCACATCTATGGGTTAAATAGCACCACCACTGTTCTAGGAGAATGGCTTTGGCATTAAATTACCCACGAAGGTTGATATGCCATTAAACAAAAGAAAAAAACCTAAGAAATTATTCCAATATCCACAAAAATATAGACATAACAAACATTACAGGTTAAGTAAAAAATAGCAAGTAACGTAGATTTTTTTCTATGAACTCGAAAATGAAAGCACCTTTTTTTTTTTTATATATTACTATGAATATTAATAATTACTTTATATATATATATATATATAATGATTTTTTCGTTTGTAGATTTCATATATATGTGTGTGTGTGTGTGTGTAATAGAAAATAATCCGTCAATGTGGAGAAAATATTGAAAAACAAGCTGATCGAAAGTGGAGAGTTTGATAAGAAAGAAAGTCGACGTTATAACGTTTCGGTTTCAATAAACCCTCATCAGGACTAGGATCACTGATGGATACTTCACCAAATACAACGTCGATGATTTAACGAAACTTGATAACATCTTTTATAAGTCCTGGTGATGGTTTATTAAAACCGAAACGTTACAACATTGACTTCCTTTCTCATTAAATTCTTCACTTCGGATTACTTTGGATTTCAATATTTTTCTCCACACTCACACACGTGCGTGAGCGCACACAAGCAAGGGTGTCTTCGTTGCGTAAAGGTTAAAGCGCTGGACTGTGGAATCGTATTAAGGGAGTTCGAACTCCAGTAACGCTATTACGTTCACTTTCGGACAAATACCCTTGAGAAAGGCATGAACCCCTTTATCCTCCGAGCTATGAGTTAAATTGTACCACTACTGTTCTTCTAGAAGGAGGGACATAGCATTAAATAGCCCAAGAAGGTTGAAATGCCATAAAAAAGCAAAATTGACATACTCACAGATATATATATATATATATATAATCAAAGCGTGCTGATATCACGGAGTTCCCTGATTCTCATCATCCGTCCCTACGGTCCACTCCGATTGGCTGTTCTTCAAGATGACATCCGGTGTCTGCATTGAGCTGATGTATGTAAATCCCTGGTGGTCGGCCAACATAGGTGCGTCCATATGTAGGGGTCCATAAAAGAAGCAAAATCTCATCTACTGAAAGTGATACCAACATACACCTTGCCGAGGCGTGAACACCTATTGACAGATTATCGATCTCGTGTTAATCTGATCCCTTTGATAAGATAAATCAGGATTTCTACCAAGCTGTGACTGTGCAGTACTACCGTATAGATACATCAGCTGGACGGTAACAAAAGAAGAAAAAACTGGATAGAAACGATACAAGGATGTAGCGTGCTGTTTTAACAAATCCTGGAAACAACACGACACAAAACAACAGCTGTACGGCTACTAAGCTTCAATCTCATTAACTATCCGAGAACTTAGAAGAAAAAAAGACTCAGACGACATTTTCTTTTGAATTTCAACACATAAACGTACCAGTTTCATCAGTTATGAGTTAAATTGTACGATTGCTATTCTTTAGTTATAATACACTTGAGAAAGACATAAACCCCTTATTCTCACATTCATGGGTTAAATAGTACGACTACTATTCTTTAGTTATAATACACTTGAGAAAGGTATAAACCCTTTATTCCCACAGTTATGGGTTAAATAGTACGATTACTATTCTTTAGTTATAATACACTTGAGAAAGACATAAACCCCTTATTCCCACAGTTATGGGTTAAATAGCACGACTATTCTTTAGTTATAATACACTTGAGAAAGGTATAAACCCTTTATTCCCACAGTTATGGGTTAAATAGTACGACTACTATTCTTTAGTTATAATACTCTTGAGAAATATATAAACCCCTTATTCCCACATTTATGGGTTAAATAGTACGACTACTATTCTTTAGTTGTAATACACTTGAGAAGGACATAAACCCCTTATTCCCACAGTTATGGGTTAAATAATACGACTACTATTCTTTAGTCATAATAAACTGGATGTTTTCAAGAGGACTTAACAAGTACGATGGCCGATAGGGAAAATGGCTTGAGACAGTCAAGGGAATCTGTGCTGTCAGCGTGTTCTGAGGATGATAATGATAAAAACAAGACATAATGGCAAATAAAATATTTTCAGAATGTAAATTTAATTCAAGATTAAAAGATAGTTTGATAACATTGGCAGGTAAAGGTGGTGAACTTAGTCGACGGTAACCTGAAGGCTCCTTTTCATTAGCTACTACGCCAAGGTGTAGGGGAGGGCGGTAATCCCTTCCCTGGATTGCTCCACTTTACACTTGATCCTTACCATATTATGCCAGGCGACATCAAGTACCATTTTTGAGTCTTTGGTATGACTCGGCCTGGGATTGAACCCCAGTCTTCGCGGACCACTGGCGAACACTCTACACATTACTGCTTCACTACCAATGTAACCGGACATTGGCTTAGCGGTTAGAGTGTTCGCCAATGGCCCGGGAGACCTGGGTTCAATCCCAGGTCGAGTCATACTAAAGACTCAAAAAATGGTACTTGATGCCTCCTTGCTAAACATTCAGCATTGTAAGGTACGGATCAAGGGTAAAGTAGAGCAATCCAGGGAAAGGAGTAGCGCCCTCCCCTACACCTTGGTATAGTAGCTATCGAAAGGGAACCTTAGGGTCACCTTCGACTCTGGTCGCCAGCTTTACTTTTTACTTTACCTATGCAAAAATCAATTTCAAAATAGGAATCATTAATTTCTATTAAAAAACGTGAATGGGAGAGGCCACTAAAATGTTTTTTTCGTTGTTTTTCAATGATATTTTCGGAAAGTTATATAATTTCAAAAAATGTTTTAAATTCTTTATTTTAAATGTGATTAATGCTTTTAGAGGGTTTCATAACATTAATCTAAGTCAGAATTGAAATCAGTAAAGTTTTTGTTTGGTTTGATTTAGTTTTATGGCATAGCAATGCTTTTTGGTTATTCAATGCCAAATCCTCTTTATACTACATATATATTAAATATGTATAATCTCTAAAAGAAATTTTTTGATAAAGTTCCCAAACGAGCCAAAGCTCATTCTTTTTCGCACAGTTAAATGTTCCAAGTTTTGTTATGTATCACTAACTCTTCAGCTAAACATCAGTCATTTGTTTGCACACAGCTAAACGGTAAAACAATATATTCTACCACCCCAACCGACTGAGCCCTCGTTTTTGGGGGAGGCGTACCTCTCTGTAGAGATTCAATCCGAGTATTCTACAGCCCTACCTGACTGGGCTGAATCAGTAAAGAACAGCTTTAGATTAGTATCTTTTTTTTTTCAGTTACTTTATCTTTTAAACAAAAATCTAAAACAGATGGTTGGTTAGGTTTTATGGCATATCAACATTTGTAGTTTATTTAACGCCAAATCCATTTTATGAAAATAGTTATTTATATTTCAAACAATTCAGTTTATTCAAACAGTTCTACTTCAGCTAATTCAGTTTAGTATTTGTACATATTTTGTTCACTCACAGTTAAATGTCAAAACAGTTCTCTATTAAACAATTCAGTTTTGTGTAAACTAATTCAGTTTAGCATAAGCACGCTGTTGAAATGTAAGTACGGTTTAAATGTCAAAAGCATTTCTATTTTAAGCTTAGCATAAGTATGCAGTTAATTCTAATTAACCCATAGATTGGGCCCTATCAGGTGCTACCCCGCCAGGCCAGGGTGGACCTGGGAGCAATGGCAATGAAGAGGTACTCGGCATTCCCCAAAGCCCCAGCATTACTGAAACCTCACCATCAGATTGTCTAGTGTCATATCCAAGAAACTCGTTGGTGGGTGGGTGGGGGTTGTCTTACCCCTCTGCAGAGGTACGGTCGGTATATTCTACAGCCCCAGCTGACTGGGCAAAACTAATATACAGTCATGATAAATCAACCCTCACTAAGTTACCTCACATATAAGTTAGACATTATCTTCAGTCAGAATAACATCTCACAATCATAATTTGCCACTAAGGATTCTAACACATTTCTACATATATATTTACTCAACCTCTCCACTATAAAGAGGATGTGACACAAGGTCAATTTTTAAACGAAGATCAACTGGTCCAGAATTCAGAGTTTTCATTCATGGCGAGTAGTCAAATCAGGGCTAAATAACCCTTACTGTCCTTACGGTCAAAATGTAAAAGCTTTCACACTATGTGAGACTACTGAATACACCAACTGCATCTCAACAGTGGGGTAAAACTCCCCAACGAGTGTCCTGGATATGATATCAAACAAACAGATTGAGGCTCCAGTAATGCTGGAGCTTTGAGGAATACAGAGTACCTCTTCATGGCAATTACTCCCTGGTCCAGTCTGACCTGAACTGGTAGCGCCTGATAGGGTCCTATCAATGGATCATATTGATCAAATAGAACAGTTTAACATTTAAACTGAGTGCAAACAAATGACTTAAGATAAGTTGTAAATAGAATTATTCGTGAAATACTTGAAATCAAATTAATGAGCTAGGGTTCGTTTAAAAATGTTTTCAACAAAATGTTAATAAATCATATATATTTAATAAGTTTGTATAAACAAGATTTGCTATTAAACAACCTAAAATGGCCAATATGCTTTAAACCCAAACCAAACCCAAGTTCACACTGTGTGTGTGTGCGTGTGTGTGTGTGTGTGTGTGTGTGTGTGTGTGTGTGTGAACACGACAGGTCAGTACAAAGATTTGTCTACACACGTCCACACTGGTAAATCGACACCTTTGTGTGGGTAATTGAATTGAAATCTTACCCATTCACTATCTGAAATCTAGTAAGTTGCATAAAACCGACATGTCTTGATAATTATCAGAAAAAAAGAATCAAATGAAAAGTCTTAATGGGTTGGCTCAAATATTTGGAGCTACAAAGGCACCATCTATCAGCAAACACCGATTTGCTTATGCTTGTTTGGGCTTTGCGGCATATCAACACTTGTAGGTTATTTAACGTCAAATCCTATTTATACAGATAGATTAATTATATAGGATTTGTCATCACATTTTGTAGATAACACTTTTGAATGAGCCAGCGCACATGATATTTGTATTTGTCGCTGCCTCCTAACAGACAGAACTTGACACAAGGTCAAAAGCCAGAAGGCCAATTAAAGTGGGGATAAAGGGGATGGGAAGGTCGGGAACGAGCCGAGACTCGAACCCTGCTGGTCTGTGCTGCTCATCGACCCACTAAGTGCAATGTGGGTCTAGTGAGGCAAGCAGTATCACGAATCCAAATTTGGATCCGGGCACGTATGCCGAGTGATAGCTTAAAATAGTCAACAAGGTCTAGTGCTATACATAGGGGACAAAGGTTGCAGCTCGTCCACCCGAAGGTGGCCCAACCGAAGTTGGGGGCCTTTCGGCCTCGAATCTTCCATTGTTTGATAGCCAATCCGATACGAATGCCAAACGGCCAAACCAAAAGGCCAGGGAAGAATGAGCCAGCGCACAGAGTTAAATTATTTCAAGTATTTTAACACAAATAAATCTATTGACTTTAAAAAATCTGTTCGGACAAAGTTAAATGGTTTTAAGTATTACTATGTAACATCAACAATTTAATTTAGATTGTGGAATCTTGGTAAGCGAGTTCGAATTCCAGTTGTGCTAATATGTTCACTTTCGGACAAATATCCTTGGGAAAGGCATGAACCCCCTTATCCTCCCACCTATGGGTTAAATAGTATCACTGCTGTTCTTCTAGAAGGATGTCTTTGGCATTAAATGGCACAAGAAGGCTGATATCACATTAAACAACAAATGTAAACAAAAGCAAATAAAATAAACAATTTAATTTAACATCAATCATTTGTTTGCATACAGTTAAACAGTTAAATATATGATTTGTAAGTAAATAGTTTGTTGGTAATCTTGTTTTGAAATAAGTTTGAACTAATTTGTTTTCACACAAGTATTACTATTGTTTGCACACAGTTAAATAGTTTCAAGCATTGCTATCAAACATGAATAATTCTATTTATTTTTAATAATTTGTTTGAACACAAATGGTTTCAGGTATTGCTATATAACATTAAAAATTTAATTTCGAATCAGTCATTTGTTTGCACACAGTTAAATGTTTTCATCTATTGCCATGTAATATTAAGAATTTAATTTTAGCATCAGTTATTTGTTTGCACACAGTTAAATGGTTTCATGTATTGCCATGTGATATTAAGAATTTAATTTTAGCATCAGTCTTTTGTTTGCACACAGTTAAATGGTTTCATGTATTGCCATGTAATATTAAGAAATTAATTTTAGCATCAGTTATGTTTGCACACAGTTAAATGGTTTCATGTATTGCTATATAACATTAAAAATTTAATTTAGCATCAGTCATTTGTTTTCACACAGTTAAATGTTTTCATGTATTGCCATGTAATATTCAGAATTTAATTTTAGCATCAGTTATTTGTTTGCACACAGTTAAATGGTTATACATATATCATTTATACGTGAATAGTTTATTGGTAATTTTATTTCTAAATGACTTATCATTAATTGGTTTGCACACAGTTAAGCATTGCTGTTGTTTCTACACAGTTAAATGGTTTCAATTATTGCGATCGAACTCAAATATTTCTATTTAATATTAGTCATTTGTTCGTACGCAGTTAAGTCGTTTCAAATATTGTAATTTGACACTAATGATTTGATTGAACACTGTTTATTCATTTGCCCATAATGAAATGGTTCCAAGTTGCTATGTAACACCAATAATTCTATTTTGCTTCGATGAAAAAGGTTTAAAGTATTCCACAATAATAGTTTTATTTGTACATGATTAAATGCTTCCAAGTATTGCGATGTATCTCTAACGATTCAATTAAATTGAACATATGTCACGTGTGTCATGTTTTTCAGCCCTTTCCTATTTTTAGCGCCAAAAACGCTAGTGATTATAAACAGTTTGGTTTGGTTTAATGGCATATCAACCATTGTAGACAATTTAATGCCAAATACTCTTTATCTATCTATCTATATATATATATATATATATATATATATATATATATATATATATATTGTTTGGTTGGGTTTCTGGCATATCAACCATTGTAGGTTATGTAATCCCAAATCCATTTTTATTGATATAAACAGTTCTATTTCAAATAGTTAAGTTTAGCATAAATACACAATTTAAATGTCGAAAACATTACTATTTTAAGCAATTCAGTTTAGTCAATATATATATATATATATATATATATATATATATATATATATATATATATATATCATAGCTTGGCAAACCTATCATTCTAAAAGAAAAAAATGGTTCGGTTTAGTTTTGTTTTATGGCATATCAACCATTGTAGATTATTTAATGCCGTATCCATTTTTATACACATAGACAGTTTTATTTCAAACAATTCTGATTAACATAATTACGGAGTTTAAATGTCAATGCAGTTCTATTTGAAACAATTCAGTTTAGCATAAATATGCAGTCGGGTTATTTTACAGGCCATGTTTATATGTATAAAAATGGATTTGGCATTAAATAACCTACAATGGATGATATGCCATAAAACAAAACTAAACTGAACCATTTTTTGTACTTTTAGAAGGATAGGTTTTGCAAGCTATCCTTGCAAATACAAAGGTTCATATACCTTTAAATTAAGAAATCAAAATCGAATAACTGTACTGGCATGTACACTGACCCTGAATGTGTTTAACCAATTTCAATCCACCCACCTGAATTGAATACAATCTTTCCTTTTTTTTTTTTGACAGATATTTCGTACTTTTTACCAGTTATTTAATAGGTTTTACCTGGAATTTCGTACTTTTACCGTGTACCTTTTAAATTTGCTACCTTTCTACTAACTCTTATTTGGTATCTGGTACTTTTCACCTGACATCTGACACCCGTATTTAGTAATTTTTGCCAGACCTCTGGTATCTTTTTCTTTGTATCTTTTGTTTTTTACCAGGCACCTTTTACTTGATATTTGGTACTTTTAACGGGCATAAGGTGTCTTTTGCCTTGTTTTTAGTACCTTTTACCTCGTATCTTTTTCTGGGATTTGCTACCTTTTACCTGTTATCTGGTACCTTTCGCGGGGTATCTGGTACATTTTACCTGGTATGTTTTACTTTTTTCCTGGTATCTGGCACCTTTTTATATCCGGTACCCTTATCTTTCCAATCTTTTACCTTTTCTCTGATATCTAGTACCTTTTCCGTGATATCTGGTACAGTTTTCCTGATATCTGGCACCTTTTTATATCCGGTACCCTTATCTTTCCAATCTTTTACCTTTTCTCTGATATCTAGTACCTTTTCCGTGATATCTGGTACAGTTTTCCTGATATCTGGCACCTTTTTATATCCGGTACCCTTATCTTTCCAATCTTTTACCTTTTCTCTGATATCTAGTACCTTTTCCGTGATATCTGGTACAGTTTTCCTGATATCTGGCACCTTTTTATATCCGGTACCCTTATCTTTCCAATCTTTTACCTTTTCTCTGATATCTAGTACCTTTTCCGTGATATCTGGTACAGTTTTCCTGATATCTGGCACCTTTTTATATCCGGTACCCTTATCTTTCCAATCTTTTACCTTTTCTCTGATATCTAGTACCTTTTCCGTGATATCTGGTACAGTTTTCCTGATATCTGGCACCTTTTTATATCCGGTACCCTTATCTTTCCAATCTTTTACCTTTTCTCTGATATCTAGTACCTTTTCCGGGTATCTGGCACCTTTTTATATCCGGTACCCTTATCTTTCCAATCTTTTACCTTTTCTCTGATATCTAGTACCTTTTCCGTGATATCTGGTACAGTTTTCCTGATATCTGGCACCTTTTTATATCCGGTACCCTTATCTTTCCAATCTTTTACCTTTTCTCTGATATCTAGTACCTTTTCCGTGATATCTGGTACAGTTTTCCTGGTATCTGGCACCTTTTTATATCGGGTACCCTTATCTTTCCAATCTTTTACCTTTTCTCTGATATCTAGTACCTTTTCCGTGATATCTGGTACAGTTTTCCTGATATCTGGCACCTTTTTATATCCGGTACCCTTATCTTTCCAATCTTTTACCTTTTCTCTGATATCTAGTACCTTTTCCGTGATATCTGGTACAGTTTTCCTGGTATCTGGCACCTTTTTATATCCGGTACCCTTATCTTTCCAATCTTTTACCTTTTCTCTGATATCTAGTACCTTTTCCGTGATATCTGGTACAGTTTTCCTGGTATCTGGCACCTTTTTATATCCGGTACCCTTATCTTTCCAATCTTTTACCTTTTCTCTGATATCTAGTACCTTTTCCGTGATATCTGGTACCTTTTCCGTGATATCTGGTACCTTTTCCTGATATCTGGTACCTTTTCTTTGACACCTTTCACCTGACATCTTTTATTTTTACTCTGCTTACTGGTACGTAGGGATGCAAAATCTTTCTGTAATCCAAACGACGATACTGATTTTACCTCAGACTGTACATGCATGACAGGATGTAGTAATTTTTATATTTTTTAAAAGCCATCCACCATCTTGTTACATATCTGTTGCCCAGTATGCTGGGGCTGTAGAATACACCGACTGCATCACTGAAGACAGGTAAGACTCCCACAACGAGTGACCTGGATATGAATGACACTAAACAATCTGATTGTGAGGTTCCAGTAATGCAGGAGCTTTGGGGAATGCAGGGTACCCCTTCATTGCCATAATCAAGTCTACTCTGGCTCGAAGTAGTAGCACCTGATAGGGTTCTATCTATTGGTCAAATAGAACTAAACTGTGTTTTTACGCTAAAATGAATCGCTTGAAATTGAACCGTTTTTACATTTAACTGTGTGTAAACAAAAGAAAATGTCTTCACGCTAAAATGAATAGTTCGAAATAGAACTGTTTTTAACATGGAAACTGCGTACTTATGCTCAACTGAACTGTTTGAAATAGGACAGTTTTTAGATAGAACTAAACTCTATTTATCCTGAACCGAATTGTTTGAAACAGATTTTTTTTTGACATTTAAATGTTTGTAAACAAGAATTTTACTTCTACTTAATTGATTTGTTCGAAATTAAATTCAGCGTTAAAAGACACGAAAAGGGTTGAAACACCGTAAAACAAAAAAAAAAACAACCAACCAATCAACCAACCAATCAACGTGTAGTTATTTTAACAATGTATCAATATGAAATATCACATGAACCAGGATCGTGAAATCTATCTGAGGCAGGAGGGCTAACAATTACAAAATTACCATCAAAGAAAACAAGGAAGGTTTACACAATTTCACTGAGAGACGGTGAATCAAAATCTTTAATGAATCATTGGTATGTTAAATAACTGGATAATGACTTTCTAAATTTATACGAAGAACGGTTGTTCTCCATAATAACAGAAAATTATACATTAATGCCTATGTATTGATAATATTATTGTTATATATATTATAGGGAGTTCCTGTGGTGTAGTGGTTAGCGTGCTGGACTTGGATATCGTATAAAGCGGGTTCGAACACCAGTCGCTCTTGTGCGCTCACGTTCGGACTAATACTCTAGAGAAAGAGATGAACCCTCCTTGTCCCCCCCCCCACTAGGCCGACTCATATCAAAGACTAAAAAATTGTACTTGATAACTCTTTGCTTGACACTCAGCATTATGAGGTACGTATCAAGGGTAAAGGGGAACAATCAAGCAAAAGCAGTAGCGCCCTTCCTAACACCTAAGTGTAGTGGCTATTGAAACGAAAACCTTTTGATCTCCCTCGGTTACATTCACTAACTTTACTCCAACTTCCAATATAGGACAACAAAAACTGCACATCAGAACGAATTTTAGAGCAATATATTTGAAATGTTTCTAGTCAATAAAGCAATTTCACGTCCAATTTGCAACTCAGTGATTATTTATTCTTCGAGATCAACTTAAAAACCTTCACTGCTTACTAAATATCAATATGATCAGGGATTGCCCAGTCGGCTGGGGCCGTAGAATACATTGACTACACCACTGCAGAGGGGTAAGACCTCAACCCAATGTGTGTCCTGAATATGACGCTAAACAATCAGATGGTGTGGTTCCAGTAATGCCGGGGCTTTTGGGAATACGGAGCACCCCTTAATTACCATTGCTCCCAGGTCCACTCTTGCCCGGCGTGGTCGCACCTGATAGGTCTTATCTATGAGTTAAATAGGACGAATGTCATTCTTATGCTAAACTGAATGGTTTGACTAAACTGAATAGCTTGAAATTGAAATGTTTTTGACAATTAAACCGTACTTACATTAAAACTGCATGCTTATGTTAAACTGAATTGTTTGAAATGGAACTGTTTTTGACATTGAAACTGTACTTACACTAAACTGAATTGTTTAATACAGAACTGTTTTGACATTTAACTGTAGAATGGTTAACTAAACTGAATAGCTTGAAACAGAAATGTTTTTTCGTTTAAACTGCGTACCTATTCTAAACTGAATGGTTTGAAATAGAACTATTTTCATAAAAATTGATTTGGCGTTAAATAACCCACAAAGGTTGATATACCACAAAACCCAAATAACCAACCAACCATGATCAATGAAATGCAAATTAGAATACCACACCCCTTCCTAAAAAAGCATCTTAATGATCATGAACAGCTGTTACCAAGGAAATGCTAATTAGAATTGTTCACTCCTTCCTAAATAGAAGCATCACAACTTTCATGGATCACATTTAACTCTGAAATGCTAAGATTGGTTTGATTTCTTTGTTTAATGGCATATCAACCGTTGTAGGTTATTTAATACCAAAGCCATTCTCCGAGAAGAACAGTAGTGGTACTATTTAACCCATAGCTGTGAGGATAAGGGGGTTTATACCTTTCCCAAGGTTATTTGTCCGAAAGTGAACGTAATACCGTTACTGGAGTTCGAACTCGCTTACTACGATTTCGCAGTCCATCGCTTTAAACATTACACCACGAGGATTCCCCCTGCTAATAAGAATACACTACTTCTTCCTAGAAGAAAAAATATCTTAATGATCAGGGACAACTCTTAGCAAAGAAATGTTAATTAGATTCGTTCACTCCTTCCTAAATATGAGCAACACTATTATCATGGACCACTGTTAACTCTGAAATATTAATCAGGATATCCCACCTTTTCCTAAATAAAAGCATCTATAACGTGATTCACCGCTGTTGCAACGTGAAACCAACAGGTTCACGGGTTGCTTACTTAGACTTAGAGATTCAATAAAGAAATAATGCCAACATCAGGAATCCTTATTTCCAATTCATAAAATCTCAGTTAAGCTAATCGAGACAAGTTGCTGCCTCTTTGCCAAGGAAAGCAGCTTATTGTAATTGCTTTTGGGAAAGTGTCTTTTAAATAGCATTAACGATTCTATAATCTGGAATTAGAATAAACCGTTTCCCCAACAAGATCAAAGGCCAACGAACGTTCAAGCGAATTCTGTCATTGATAAATTGGAAGTTAACTCATGAATACAGGTTAAAATTATTAAGATTGCTAGTTAAAATAAATTTACATAAAAGAGAATACAAGTCAAAATTGTTAATATAACTGGTTAAAACCAATTTGTATTAAGAATGGTACTTAAAATAAATCTTGGAAAAGATTATATGAATGAAAATTATCAATAATGCTGGTTAAAAGAAATTATGAAGAAAAATAATCTTAGTCAAAATTATTAATAATGTTACTTAATACTTATTTATGTGAAAGAGAATACTAGTCAAAATTATTAATAATGTTGGTTAAGACTAATTTATATGAAAGAGAATACTAGTCAAAATTATTGACAATCCTGATTGAGACTAATTTATATGAAAGAGAATACAAATATAAGTTAGTAAAATATGTTTATTCCCGTGTGTGGAGCTAAGTGAGGGAGAATCTTTCTGTGATTAGATATACTAGTCACGTGAATAGCCAAGAAGTTTTGGCGCCAAATACCGAAAATCACCTAAATTATCAATAATCCTGATTAAGGCAAATATATGTGAAAGAGGATACTAGTTAAAATTATTAAGATTGCTGGTTAAAAAAAATTATATGAAAGAGAATACAAGCTAAAATTATTATTAATGTCGGTTAAAACAAATTTAGATGACCGAGAATTCTAATCAAAATTAGTAATAATCCTGTCTAAGATAAATTTAGTTAACAGAGAATACTAGTCGAAATTATCAATGATGTCGGTTAAAACAAATTTAAACGAAAAAGATCATTAGTCTTAATTATTAATAATAATAATCTTGAGTAATCAATTAAAATTAATTTCGATATATAATAATATTATCGATAATGGTGGTTCAATAAGTTTTTGACTAATTTAAATCAAGGAAGACTTTAACTGTTCATACTTCCTAAAAAGGTAATGAATACATTTCCTTTGTGGTATGGAGAAAAAATTTATAGTTGAAATTAACGTCTATTAACTACATTTTGTTTTATTAGAACTAGTGAATTTCAATCCTGATAGAACCTATATGCGCAAGGATTGGAGGTGTCCTGACATTAAATTGATATTAAACTGCATCTGTCCAGACATTAAACTGATCTTAAACTGCATATGAGGTTGAGGCCCAAGTCCTAAAGATCGCAATTACTCAAAGGTCGACTCAGACGTTGAGTGGCTGTACCTTCAGAGTCTACGCAGTAGATCAAATAAATCTGATTAAAACATAATCATATTCAATAAAAGAATACAAATAAAAATTATTAATAATGTCGGTTAAATCACGTGACTGGTATATCTAATCACAGAAAGACCCTCCCTCGCTTAGCTCCACACACGGGAATAAACAGGTTTTACTGGGCAGATATTAGTATTCTCTTTCATATAAATTATTCTTAATCAGGATTATCAATAATTTTGACTAGTATTCTCTTCCACATAGATTAGTCTTAACCAACATTATTAATAGTTTTGACTACTATTCTCTTTCACATAGATTAGTCTTAACCAACATTATTAATAATTTTGACTAGTATTCTCTTCCACATAGATTAGTCTTAACCAACATTATTAATAGTTTTAACTACTATTCTCTTCCACATAGATTAGTCTTAACCAACATTATTAATAGTTTTGACTACTATTCTCTTTCACATAGATTAGTCTTAACCAACATTATTAATAATTTTGACTAGTATTCTCTTCCACATAGATTAGTCTTAACCAACATTATTAATAGTTTTAACTACTATTCTCTTCCACATAGATTAGTCTTAACCAACATTATTAATTATTTTCACTAGTATTCTCTTTCGCATAGATTAGTCTTAACCAACATTATTCATAATTTTGACTTAGACCATATGCAAAAAATCCTCTTAAGAAACTGCGACACAAAAAATATAAATATGAACGCACAATGAACCTGATTACCCACCTCTAAAGCATAAAATAACCCGCAACGTGTTTATATGTCTTTACAGAAAATTCACTAAAGTAATGAATTAAATTTTCTGAATTTATCAATTAAATTCCCTGAAGTAATCAATTAAATTCATTAAAGTAATCAATTAAATTCTCTGAAGTAATTAATTAAATTTTTAGAAACTTGTAGCCATTCACTAAACTTAGCTTAGTCAATTGGAATCGGACAATAATCTGTTAACCTAGCTCACTAACAATTGCAGCACGTTAGACGCCTCTAAAAATAAAAAATAAGTCGAGCTCAAATCTGGTACAAGGCTACAATTATTGAGCACCTCGGGATCATCAAACTCACTTCTCGGTTAAAATTCATCTTGTCAAACTTTCTTTTATTTCACGATAAAGTATTGTTTATTTGGTGCGTGGAAGAGTCCTTGTGACGTAGTGGCTAATGTGTTTGACTGCGGCATAATATTAAGCAAGTTCAAAAACTATTCGAGCTATTACGTTCAATTTAAGATTATTTCCCTCGTGAGAGGCATGAACCACCTTACCCCCTCAGCTATTGGTGAAATAGTACCACTTCCGTTCTTCTGCAAGAATGACTTTGGCATTAAATAACCCCTGTGGTCTAAGCTCCAGCCTTAGCAGAACGCGCCCCCTTTTCACACGCATTAAGGGCGATGCGATTTAGACATACTATTTGGATGAGAGTCCTGGCAATCTATCGATGGCTGTTTTTATTTTATTAATAGACACCACACGTAAACATGAGTAGAAAAAGTTTCTTTACTATACAATTCGATCCTGACCGTTCTTCCGTACAGCATCTGGTAAATATCATCTTTTAACCAAATGTAGATTCGCCCGCCTTATTTCACAATCACCAGGCTGCATGCCATGGTTTCGACCCTTGTATTTTGCTTGGTTATAAGTTATATCAACCATAGAAGGTTATTTAATACCAAATCGACTTTATATATATATATATATATATATATATATATATATATATATATATTGGTTTGGTTAGTTGGGGTTTTAACTCATATCAACCATAGAAAATTATTTAATACCAAATTGATTTTATATATATATATATATATATATATATATATATATATATACAAAATATATATTTTTTGGTTTGGTTTGGTTGGGTTGGGTTTTAAGTCATATCAGCCATAAAAGGTTATTTAATATCAAATCGAATTTATATATATATATATATATATATATATATATGGTTTGGTTTAGTTGGGTTGCGTTTTATGGCATATCAACCACTGTAGGTTATTTCATGCCAGATCTCTATATCTATATATTAAATATATAGGATTTAGTTTGGTTGGGTTTTATATCATATCAAGCATTGTAAGTTATTTGATACCAAATCCTCTTTAAACATATATATTTAAATACATTGGTTTTGATTTAGTTGTGTTTATGGCATATCAACCCTTGTAGGTTATTTAAAACTGAATCCTCCATATACGTATATATCAAATATATATGATTGGGTTTGGTCTGGTTTTATGGGTATGATATATATTGGATATATATCATTTGTTTGGGTTGTGTTTTATGGCATATCAACCATTGTAGGTTATTTAATGCCAAATCCTCTTTATACATATATATCAAATATATATGATTTGTTTCGGTTGTGTTTTATGACATACCAACCATTGTAGGTTATTTAATGCTAAATACTCTTTATACATATACATTAAATATATTATTTGAAAACATGTTCATTCAGATCAATATAACCTTACAAAACTCAACAAAAAAAAATCAATAAATATAAATTCGGGGTCTTTCAAAATTTCAGGGAGATATTTATTTTCTAAAACGCTAAATAACCCTTATACTTGAATGTTCATTTTCCAAAGTGAAAATGAATATGTCTCAAGCCAAAAGAAAGAAAGAAAGAAAGAAAGAAAGAAAGAAAGAAAGAAAGAAAGAAAGGTTAAAAAAACTATGAAGAAAAAGCTGGAAAAATGACAATCGCATGATTTTTTTTTAATTCTCGATTGAGTTAAAAAAAAAAAGTGTCAACAAAAATATTTAGCGTAAGGAAAGGAAATAAAAGAAAAAGAAAAGAAAAGAAAGGAAAAAGAAAAGAAAGAAAAAAGAAAAGGAAAGAAAAAAGATAAGAAAAAGAAAAGAAAAGAATTTAAAGCAAAGGGATGAAAGATAAGGAAGGAAAAGAAAAAATAAAGAAAAAATATTCGATTATGGTAGCCATGTTTACGTTTATGCAAATATATTTTTGGCTCCAATGTTTGAATATTGCAAACTTCGGTAATAAACAATACCTAATCGGGTAATAGAATCCTCTTTCATTGGATAATTTTTCCTCAGAAATAATAAAAGCCAATTATTTTTACGTTAAAAGAAAACTATATATATAGTCATCCACAGACAGATCTGTTTCGTTCTATCAGAACTCATCAGAGTGACTCGACAGTAGCTTCCTGTAGCTGGAATCGAAACCCGGTTGACTCAAACGCCAACCTAAAGTTTCTAACCATTTTGCCACGAGGAGCCATTAGCTGTGAAGTAAATTTTAAACGGTTATGAATCACAATTACTATTATTTACATACATCCGTTCAAACGGTTGCCGAGACCTCAATTCATATACGAAGAGGCTTGCAATGAACGCTAATGTTAACACGATTACTTCTTCGCCAGAGAACTCAATCCTACGAGAGGTAAATAAAGATTGAATAATTTTTTAGAACATATATATGTATATTTTGGCAGCATTTCTTCATTAATACAAATTTCATTGAACATAATAGACATTTTCTGTCTACATATATTCTTGTTGATCCTTTCATATTGCCGTATTGATTTTATCGTATTCGACCGGAATTAATTGATATATTTTCCATATTCTTTTTATTTCCCAAGTACTCTCAGCCCAACTTTAGGCCATCATCAGGGGAGGATGTATTAATATATATATATATATATATATAGTCATCCACAGACAGACTGTTTCGTTCTATCAGAACTCTTCAGTGTGGCTAGACACGCAGGACGCTCGAAACCGGGACCGAAACCCGTCCAACTTTACGTTAGACTGTGTTTCAGACCACTCGTCCACCAAGCAGACCACGTTGGCTAAGGGAATTTTAAGGTATTTTTATTTTTAGAAACAGCAGCAGCAGCCTTTGTTTACATTTTTTTATACCCTATCGGCTACCAGAGTGCTCAATTCTTTCGAAGAGCTTTGCATTACGCTTGCGGCGGCCGGCAATTCCTTCGCCAGAGAGCTCAACCCCCATGGGGGAGCATATATATATATATATATATATATATATATATATATTGCCCTTAGTTAAATCGTTTCAAGTATCTGTATGTAATGAAAAGGATTTGCCCAATTATATGGTTTCAAACATTCCTATCAAATACAAATTAGTTTTACTAGGTCAAATGATTTCAAGTTTTCCAATCAAATACAAATATTTTGCATAGCAATTTAGTTTCAAGTACTCCTATCTTATGCAAAAAAATTGCGTAGTGACATGGTTTCAACTATTCCTCTGTAATATAGATAATTTGTCCACAGGTATATGGGCGAAAATGTTCTTATCTAAAGAAAATAATTTGTAAAAATGTATGGTCTTAAGTATTCCTATCCAATACAAAAAATTTGCACAATCATATGGTGACAAGTATTCCTATCTAATACAAATAATTTAGCAATTCTCCGAAGCTTTTTCCATGTGAAAGAAAAAAAACTATTCCCAATACATTCTATGATATTAGTTTGTCTTAGAGATCTCACGACTATGAATCTAACTTATGCGTATTTATACTTGTGTGCGTGTGTGCGCGCGCATGCGCTGAATCCATACAGCACACAAAAAGAAAGAAAGCTTTCTTCAATAAGAGAGTAGACGACATTATGAAGAGTTGTATTGCGTGCTAAAATCAAGTGATTAAAAGTTCTTCTTTTTATGCATTAATTTTCTTAATAGCCAGATGATATTCAATTTCTACTTTATTTCGACGCGAACAAAACGCAAAGTGAGGCTATATATATATATATATATATATATATTCCGATTTTATTTCCAAAATATGAAACGCAGGTCTAAATATTATATCCCTTACCACAACTAAATGTTTTACATAGAATTCTTGGTCATATTCTTGTCTGATTCAGGCTTAATGGAGGTGCCCGTGGTGTAATGGTTATCGTTGTAGGCAATAGACACGGCGACACGAGTTTAAATCATCGACGACACTGATTGCATTTCACATAGCACTAATACCCTTGGGAAAGGTATGAATCCAATTATTTTCCCTCGAGCTATGGGTAAATAGTAGGACAGACTGGGTTCTTCAGCCTTGTTGAGGTAACTAGTCTAGCAGAAGGAAAACTCTGAATTCAAACCTGTTAAACTCCGCTAAAAAATTGACCTTGTGTCATATCCTCCTCGACCAAAGGGGTTGGTAAATATGGATTCAGACTTAATTCTTATTTTATATTTCCCAAGTACCAGATCTGAACGTTATAGTTTAAGAGAGAGAAGAGGCTTCACAAATGGTCTGGGAGGCCGGGGTTCAATCCCAGGTCAAGTCATACCAAAGACTCAAAAAATGTTACTTTGGACTGTCTTCCTTAACACTCAGCATTATAAGGTAAGGATCAAGGGTAAGGGGGAGCAATCCAGGGAATGGAGTAGCGCCCTCTTCTATACCTTGATTGAAAAGAGAGCCTTCGGGTCACCCTCGACTAAGGTCGCCAACTGTAATTATAAAAGAACAAAAACTATTGTTTTCCCCGTTCCGTTATGGGTTAAGAGTTGAATTTCTGCCTCGATGAATGTGAGTTCGAACTTCTGTCGCGCTATTACACCCACGTTTGATCTTATGCACTTGGGAAAGGCATGAACCTCCTTATTCCCACAATGTATCGGTTAAATTGACATGGAGGCCGACACCACCTGCTGCTTTATCCAGGCTCTGCAGCAGGGATTTGGCCTGGGCGGGTGTATTTGCCAGAAGCGCTATGTCATCAGCTTAATCCTCGTCCGCAATAGTTTATTCGGGATATCGTTTGCTTCTTGTCTTTTTTCAGCAAATACCTTGGAGAAATCTACAATTAAGAGTGTTGCCTTGAGGTTTTAAAGCAGCAGGTGGTATCGGCCTCCATGTCAATACGGACAAAACAGAGTACATGTGCTTTAATTAAAATCAAACGGGAGACATGTCCACCCGAACAGGTTGCACCTAGAAAATAGTGGATAAATTCACCTACTTTGGAAGCAGCGTCTCATCAACTGAAAATGACATCAATACGTGACTATCAAAGGATGGTCAGCTATCGATAGATTATCGGTCATACGGAAGTCAAATCTATCCTATAAAAAACGCAATTTTTTTCAAGCATCAGTCTACTACATGGATGCACCACATGGACGCTGACTAAGCGCAGGGAGAAATAGCTGGAAGGCAACTGCACAAGAATGTTACAAGACATACTGAAAAAAATCCTAGAAGCAGCATCCCACAAAACAACAGCTGCACGGTAACATTTTATCCATCTCTAAAACCATTTAAATCAGACGAACAAAACATGCAGGACATCGCTGGAGAAGTAAGCGACGTTCTCTTGTGCACTCCTTCACACGGACGAATAAGTGCTGGACATCTGGCTAGAACCTATCTACCAGCTGAATGCAATGAACGATAGAGACGAATGGGAAGAGAGAGAGTCTGAGAAATCCCTGCTAGCGGCACAATATGATGATGATGATTGGTTACATAGTATCACTGCTGCTGTTCGACGAGG